>QFEQ01000030.1:0-32730 GCA_003316335.1 Hemileccinum impolitum
CTGATCAAGGGTTGCTTGCAGGCACCATCTGCACCCTCCGTTCAATCTGAATGGTTCGCGTGTCCTCCACCTTTCCAGACATAGTAATGTGTCAGCAGACATAACATTCCCATTTTATTAGTGGATTATGCTACGCGGTGATCTCACATGTGCTAGGTAGAAAAACATATCCGGCCATCCCCGGACACACACGATCATAGCCACTTTTCACTGGGAATGACGCCTCAGTATGGCAATCTGTTTATCAAGCGCGCTGACAGCAGGGAGCGCAGCAAGTAGCATCTTTTTCAACGAACTCGACGTGGGGTTGTTGATGAAACAATACAGTGTGAGCAAGGAAGTGCAGACATGTACGACATGTACAAGAAGTTGGAGACGGTGTTTGTTTGGAATTATGGGAGAGGGGGATTTTGAGTGACAGCGAAAAAGCAAGATGCAACTTATTTCACTGTGGCAAGAACATCATGATGGACTGCCTTCATACACAGTGACGACCGCTCTTTTTGTTTTTTCTCTGCAGCCCGTATATCGGTGTTCAATCTTTGGATATCCAATTCTAGCCGTATCCAAGATCTGTGCATCAATCCCATCTTACCTCGCTCCCAATATGCAGTCAAGTACCGTATCGATCCATGACGAGAAATCAGCATCTTCCGTCAATGACTTTGATAATCTCGAGGGAGGCCCTCTGTCCACCGTTTATGCGGGTTGTGTCGAGTTTATACTAGGCTACTTTACTGGTTGTCGGAGATCTCTTTACCGCTCTTCTCCTGGGTTACTTTCATACCCCTCCAAGTAGCGCGTCCCCGTCCTCTCCAACACCCCCAAAGTCGTATCCACCTCTTGCTCATGCAGCGTCTCATGCTCTCTCTAAAACACATGCCATTTTCACCCTCATGCATGAGTCTGCATCCACGTTGGATCTTCCTCCCACAGATGACGAGCTAGATGTTCGCGAACCCGGTCGAAAAAGCAGAAGGATGAAAGGAAAGGAGCTGAGGATTATTCAAGGACAAGATGTGTTTCGGCGGAAAGAGTGGGATTTCAGATGATGTTCTGCTTCCCGGCTTGCCCGCTTGCGCATCGTATCCTCTTCGATCTGTTGGGTCTGCGCCTTGCGCGCCCTGGTCAACTCCTCCATCATTAGTTGGACTCGAACTATTTCATCTAGTGCTGTCGTATCCACCTCCTGTCTCGGATACACAAACGAGCTTGCTATCCGGCCACACAGGCATGGCGCGGCTTTCACAGTCTCCCATCAACGTGCACGAGTGGGTGGACGACTATAATACGATCCTATACCCGGTGTTAAATAGAGTATGCAGGTAGAAGGGGAATCCACTCACCATCAATGATGGTGGTACTTGCAAGCGCTGTTAGCTGTGATGGGGTTTAGTATTAGTGTTGGGTGATTGCAAGCAAGAGAGCAAACCTGCATTATTGATGCAACTGGCATTGACTCGGTTACAGGTGGCAATTGGATCCGAGGGACCAGAATATGGGCGACTGATACAAACGTTATCGCCTTTGCACTTGAAGACTTTAGTAAAGATCGTACATGATTTTCCGAAGCGCAACATAACAGAGCAGATCTCGACATAGTGCATCCCGACTTTCCGAACTCACACCATATGCTCACAACTGATTACTAATGTCATCGTGTGTCATCTGCACCCATAGAAATCTGATAATAGCTGCTCGCTAATGATCACAATGATCTGTTCTCAAATGATCAAAAATGGGTATTTCTGATGCGATCCCATACATATGATATCTGCTACTGTATGCTTTGTAATGGTAAAAGACCTGGGTGCGTGATATAGAAGAATTGGAAGGGGAGACGGGACAAAATGCGAGCAAAGTGATGTGCAAGGTCCAAGGAGAGACAAGAATGCCGAGAGCGATTGCGAGAAAGATGAATGGCGTGCAAGGAAAGATGGGACAATATGAGATGAGGGGATTAAGAACGATTGCAAGCAAAGATGGATGGGAGTGGGCTGGTTAGTGGAGTGTTCCCCGCAATGCGGCATCGTCCCAGGTTTTCTTGTCCACCTGCATGACTGTCAGTATATGTATACAGAGCGACTGGCTAACTTGCCAGTTCTTTCGCCTCGTTCTTGTATGCCTTCAAGTTGAGGAGTTGTTAAGATATGTGCAAGCAGAATCCATGCTTACCTCCCGTTGTGCTTCGTTGAGTTCACTCCAATAAGTACAGAACTCATCAGAACTACCATTCTCGTTGACCTGCGCAAGCCAGCGCAAAGCGCATAGATTACTAGTCCCCACTCCATCAATATTCAATGTTAAAGTGAAAAAAAGACTTACTACGGTGTTTTATTTTTTGTTGGTTGCATTCTCCGCATAGAATTCGCTTTGCGTTTGCCCTTCGCCACACTGGTACTCCCTCCTACACCTTCAATGTTGCCTTCGTTGGCCTTGTTGTCTTTCACGACGGACACTGGGATAAGGGGGAGGAGGGGGTAGCTTGAGTTTGACGGACTTCTTCACGAGGTTCAAGCTACTGAGTATGTTAGCACAGTGTTCATAAGCGCTAGAACTACATACAGGGGGTTGACAACAACGGGCGTGACAACGGGTGCAATGTCCTCAGACAGTCTTGTAAGGGCTTCTTCCGAATGGCTTACAGGACCCATGGTGGAGGTTGTGGGCAGACTCGGAGAGGGAAGATGGAATTTGTCACTTTCCGAAACTGACATGGAAACGAGGGGCGAAACTGGGGCAGGAGTGTCAGATGGGTTTTCTTGAGCGGCTGTGGAGGGGATCTGAGCAGTCAGTTCTTCGAGTTCCAGAGGGGACAAAGGAGTAGTCGGCGATGCAGGGCAAGAGGTTTTTTGAGTGACTGAGGACACGACACTGGAATCAGAGTGGGTCAATGGGCTGGGGGAACAGCAAGATGTTGGGATTGATGGCAAGTTGCAACATGCTTTTGCACAGTCTGCGACGCACAGGTTGTAAAACTGCACGTTGCAACTTGCCATATTGCGACGGATAGCTTTTAAGAATGGGGGGACCATGGCTCGTAGAGCCATGGTATAAGATCTGTGTGCGAAGAGGGACGCTCGGGCTGTCAGTTCCACACATCTGTCCGTCGGTCGCTCCTCTCCGAAGATGAGAGCCGGGCCATGGGGAACGCCCATGTACAGTACAGATGGAGGTGGATAAGGGAGGCGGGTTGGGTAGGCGGTTTCGAGCCGGCGAAAGCTCTCGTCAGGGGGCTACCACTACCCCTACCGCTGCCCTTCCGAGACCGTTTAGGGTACCAGCTTCCGATCTTAAGCCCTATCGAGGGAGTTGGCCAATCCACGTGGTGGCCCGCGTAGGCGGGGGCGCAACCCCGGATAGGTCGGTTGCGATTGCGGGTAGAACGAGTGGGAAGGAGGGAGGCTTCCTGCCTGTGTGGTCCCACAGGTCGCTCTGGCGTCTGGGATCCTTTCGGATTCCCACACGCACTTTTTCGCTGCCATGCGGTCCCCACGATGGAACCATTCCATCGTGGGATCGCTCTTCGCCATCCGTAAAGGATTCGATGAAGCGACACAGATCATGTAATAGTTCTTGAATAGATACGTGCAGAAATCAGCATGTAAACATTGGCAAATACATATGATAACACGGATCCGCCTGTATCATAGCCACTTTTCACTGGGCATCATTGTTGATGCGCTGCTGACCTAAGTTGATGGGCTGATCTCAAAGGTTAACACGGTTGTCCAGCTTTCCATAAAGTCGCACTGCAGTGTACATGACTACCGCGCCTAGGACGTGAAACAAACGCCATGAATAACCATTCGGCGTCTCAGATTTCCCCTAGGACGAGTGCTTGCCATATCTGCAGCCATTAATGTGGCTTCCGAAATCGTTCATCGAGTCGATTATGATGAAGTTGCGCGAATCACCTGCCTGGAAATTGATGTTCGCGTTCCTCTTTCTCGAGACCTTGAGCATTCCCAATATATATACTAGTACATCTCTTAATGTCTACTACAGTGAGTGGTAGGTTAAACTATTGTTCAGCGACCACTCAGGCTCATCCATTGTCATTGTTGCGACGGTACAATCTAACCTTGCTGACGTGGAGGCAGAGCTGCATGCCCGTGCGAAGAATGAGGCGGAGGTGGAGGCAGAGTCACATCCTGCTGCGAAGCAGGCTGATGTGGGGGTGGAGCTGCATGCCCGTCCGAAGAATGAGGCGGAGGCAGAGTCATATCCTGCCGCGCAGCAGGCCGACGCGGGGGCGGAACTGTATAAATTGTAATCGCAGGCAGAACACCCTCAGGGGAAGGACCAGAATGTGGAGACGGAGTCACAATCGGGGTCCAATGAGCAGGCCGAAGTGGAGGCAGACCCTCCTGTGAAGCAATCTGAAGCGGAGGCAGAGTTGGACCCTGCTGCGAAGCAATCTGAAGCGGAGGCTGAGTCACACCCTGGCGCGAAGGATCAAACCGACACCTGGGTGGCGTCGACCTCTTTGCTTTCGACCTATTGTTTAGCTTACTGGCAGCTACCATATCACTGTCAGCATGTCAGCAGTGAACAATGGTACACTTGTTTGCTTTTGACTTGCCATGTAGGCACAGGAATGGACATGACAGGGGAAGCTGCACTCATGATGAGTGTTACGGAGAGTGCCAAACAGAGGCGCATATTGCGAAGTAGGTACAAGTTGACGAAGAAGGTTGATAATTAAAGCGTTTGTCAGGCCGTCAACGGCAAGCTGATTGTGGTTGGAGAGAATAAATGGCTGACGAAAAGCGTACTGTGAGCAGGTAAATAGGGAATAAGCATATCGACTTACTAGCCAGTACCTGTGAGTGGAATGAAGTATGCTGAAAGGGAAGCCAGAGAAAGGGCTGGCATTAATATCTCGGGAAAGGTGGTTGTCCACATGGAATGGAGCTGAAACTCTGTCAAAGAATGATATTAGTAACAATACAGCATGCATGACGCCGGTTCTCTTGTTATGATTGATGGTAACACCATCGCTTTTCATCCAGCGTGCACCGTGCACGCTTCGAGATCTCAGATAATACCCTTGAATCACTAGTTGCTGGTTGGCGGCCTCAGAAGCAACGACGTGGCGACCAAGCTGCATAAAGCATGATGTTGACTGGTCTGGGGACCGGACACAAGCCGTCGATAGACTAGGCCATTTACAGACCCAGGCATAGTAGGCCCCGTCGAGACACCCTCTTGAGCAAAGTCGTCAGACGGACATCGAGCTCCTGGAAGACCTGGCTCGAACGCAGTTGAGTCCAGGGCGGGGACATCACGTCATGATTGGCACTGGCAGACATAGGACTCATCCAGCCCTCCGTCAAGTTAGACCGAGACTGGGGCCCATTCTCACGTACTGTCGACCGCTTCACATTACTGTCAAGATATCAGCGAATAATGATACGCTTGTTACTTTTGACTTGCCGCACAAATAAATGCACATGACAGGGGAAACAGTACTCATGATGAGTGTCACGGAGAGTGCCAAACAGAGGCGCATATTGCAAAGTAGGTACAGTTGGCAAAGGAGATTGATAATGAAAGCGTCTGTCAGGCCGTCAACGGCAAGCTGATTGTGGTTGGAGAGAAATAAATGGCTGACGAAAAGCGTACTGTGAGCAGGTCAATAGGGAATAAGCACATCGACTTACTAGCCAGTACCTGTGAGCGGAATGAAGCAAGATCTACTGCTGAAAGGGAAACCAGAGAGAGGACCGGCATTTATATGCACAGGAAAGGAAGCTGTCCACATGGTATCATGGGGCTGAAACTCTGTCAAAGGATGATACTAGTAACGATGCCGCATGCACATATGACGCCGGCTCTTGATGGTAACACCACCGCTTTTCGTCCCATGTGCACGCTTCGAGATCAGATAATACCCTTGAATCACTGGTTAGTGATCGGCGGTCCTGGGAGCAACGGCGCGGCGACCAAGTTGCATGTGCATGAATCATGGTGTCCTTCATTACATAAGTCGACTCAACTGTTTCGACCGATCGATATGGCAGGCCGCCGCCGCGCTACCAAGGATGTCGTAAAACAAAAGATAGCACGTCGGAGAGCAAGGAGCAAGACAGCAAGAACAGGTATACTGGCTTACATTCATGATGACCGCTGGCTGCACGTCGGAGGTCGGAGAACAGTGACGAAAGAAGGAACGTGAGAAACCGGGCAAACTCGCGGATATGGGACGCCACTTTTGCAGTTCCAGGTTAAGAGTCAAGACGGCACATTCGATCATGTTGGTCGGTACCAGAATCGAGCGTATCACGAATGAGCGAAGTCAGACGAGTAAACGCATCTGCCAGCATCAGTTCTGCCAGATAAGATGCAAAATAACGTCGTCGAGTGGGGAGTGAGCTGACTCCAAAAGACAGCACAACCTTGTTCAAGCAACTCGACTGCAACAGGGGACTGGTTGCGAAGGCAAGCCGAGAATGCATCAATTGCGAGTGAGGAGAGATCCTTGAGGACAGTGAGGTGCTGAGGTAATTATGGGCCCGGGAGAACAGTGACATGGTGAACAAGCAGTCGCGGGGTTGTTCCATATGCGAGACGCGTCGTGGAGTGGTGGAGGTCTTCGGCCGCATTGACCCATGCTTTTGCAGCAGACAGTATCTGACGACACTACTTCGGCCTCATGTTAAAGCTTGAAACTACAAACAGGAGATAGGCAGGGAATTAGTACGATTTCTGAAGCCTGATCACAATTCACCCTACCTGCTTACACGAAGAGAGGAGGTGTACCGCAAGATCGATGGCTGATCGGGATGCCCTGATGGACGAGGCACCAATGTCTCTTGATCGAGGCGAATTGCTTCACCGAAGGTCATCCATTCTACCAAGATTGTTTTACCGAGTCCAGGATAACTGCAAGGTTATCCAACCAGTAAGGGTGCCCTGGAGGCTTGTGGGCAAAGCACCGATGCCTCTCGATCAAGGCGGACTGGCTCATCGAAGTCATCCACCCCGCCAAGATCCTTGTACCGAGTCCAGGGGTGGATCGCAAAATTGTTCAATGGCATGATTGACCGATCTGAGTGCCCTGGCGGGCGAAGCACCAATACCTCTCGATCGAGGTCAATTGCCTCATCAAAATCTACTCCGAGAGTGCAAATATCCAATGCTTCACGATCGAGGGCGATTGCCTCATCAATGCAGTAAGTGCTGCATTGCTTAAACTCGGCTTCAAAGGATTCAGACCGTGAAAGTAGCTGTTCAACTGGTAGGCGTATCATTTCGCTGCTCTCAACGCCGGGTGAAAGTGACAATACCTTTAGAATTCATTGGGTCTGGCTGAACTTGTTGCAGGGTGGCGGTTTGGGCGGTGCGGTGCGGTGCGGTGTGGTGCGGTGTATGGGCCATGACGACATAGGCAACGATCGCACAGTCCACATCATGCCGCCGCAATGAACTACACTGTAATACTACCTCCTACTTGCAAGGGTACACTTTCAGCAGCGCATGGGTACACAAGTGACCGAGCTCGACCCTGCAACAGATTTCAGACAGCCCATGTACACCATTTGTCTCGGGACGCACAAAAGGGTATTCTTTTCACAGTGGTCAACTTCAATGCGTTCATAGTGGATTCGTTGTATAAATATGTTTGTGGAGATGGTCGGATCTCAAGATAACGAGAATGTAGCACTAGATGAAGATTGTGAGGAAAGCAAGCAAGATGCACCTCATGGTCATTGTCGATGAGAAGGGTACTACATTGTAACGTGAGCACACAAGAAATGAATGAGAACGTTGTATTGCTCACTTGAGGGAGGTACATGTAGGGTAGCCTGGGGTGCAATACCTCCTGTCGCAACGCAGGTTGAGGATGATCACCCCCCATTAACCTGGCGAGTCCCTGCCTTGCCCAAGATTGGCTGCAACGAATTTTGCCTGTGAAAGCAATTGTATGACAGGTAAGCACAAGTCGATGTTCTCATTGCAGAAATAAAAACAACGATACTCAGGAATCCTGCTTCAGACCAAACTTGTTCCGAGATGGAGTACAGGCCAAATGCTGGTATGGCTGCGCGTGGATCATGACCAATATCGTACGGACTGTATCACGCCCCCCTGAGTCTGTGCTGCAACGTTGTCCCGTCAGACATCTCCAGACCAAGATTGGATATTTTCTCATAATGCAGGCGTAGGATCGCATGAATGAACGCTTATAATCATAAGGATGGTGTATGTGTTGGACTTTGTAACGATTGTCAGAAGGTTCCCATGCTTTGATTGTCTCGGGATGGACCAAAGGCAGCTGGGTGATCAAGCACCGTTGTCTTCATGACTGCTTGAAGGATTGTTAAAGACATTTTCGAAACGGCAGGGTCTCAGGCGATCAGGGACTGACACGGGGCGCAAGATATGAGGCAAACGACACAGCTATGACAAGGATCCTGCTTACAGTTGACAAAAAAGAAGCGGCGTGAGTGTACACGAATGAACGAATGAAAACATGATGTTACAAAACCTATCCAAAAGGCGAGCATCCGGCAGACCCTGGAGAAAGTTGTGGGACGTTCAGGTTTAGTCGTTGCTACTGCAATGCAAGCTAAGTTGGACACGATGATGGAGCAGGCGCCGCAAGAACCTTTTTCCAAGGAGAAAATTGGGTATTCTTGACGTTCGTCGCACGGCGGCCCAACCCTCGTTTCCAGCACCTTGAATAGCTGAGTGATCTGGAAGATGCGATTTCAAAGCAACGGGTCGAAATCGTTAACCGAGTTACCCCTGCCAAGTGGCCACGTCTGCCACCTGAGTAACCTTGACACCTCGTTCGAAGTTAGTTACGCCTTGTAGCACAAGTTTGGGTCCCGTTGGCAAGGCTGGTGTTCGATTTCGTGCATATTCTGTCGTCGCATGGATTGGCCTCTCGCCCGCACGTCGGCTTCGTGAACCTAGTCAGGCTGCTGACTCCGAGTGCTGAGGTGGCGGATACCCTTTGCTGGCTCTCGACGTGCCTTTCATTTCACCCTACGGCGACGAGAGCCGTTTGGTCCAACAACTGTGGGCCGAATCCGGAGGGTGTCGATGTCAGCATCGTTGGAGCAGATCCCGCTGGTCTCAGTGCTGCTATCCGTCTCGGCAAGAAAAAGGAAAAGAATTTCGAGTCCTCCTCGAAAAGGGTAGCTAAGTCTGTTCGTCGCATTTGTATCACCTGCGTATGGTCTTGTCCGCTTGTCGCTGCTGCTTCAATGGCTCAGGATCACATATCCTCTCATACAGCCTCGCGCCCTCAATGAGCTGCTTTCAAGTTGGCCCTCTCGAGGGATGATCATCCCCTCAAACAACCCGCCATGTCCTCTACCACGCGTTTCCCTAGCAAGAATTCCTCCTTTCCTATCCCGCACCCACCAATGACGCAATTACACTACCTCTCTCTCTCGATTTACAGCTGCTTGGCTAGGCACCATCGCAGAAGCCTGAGAGTTCAGCGTCGAGGTCCATCCCGGATTTGCCACCGCTGGTCTCGTATATAGCGAGGATGGAAGCAGGATCACTGGCGTGCGGACCAACGCAGTCGGTCTTGACAAACATGGCCATATAAAGGAGACGTTCGAACCCGGGATGGAGTTCTGCGCCAAGGTCACGCTCATCGCCAAAGGTACGCACGGCTCACTCTCCAAGGAGCTCATCTACAAATTTAACCTACGCAATGATGCGGATCCGCAGACGTATCGTATGGTCTCAAGGAGGTCTGGCGCGTCGACCCGAGTCAGTATCGGCCAGGCGAGGTCGTGCACACCATGGATTGGCCGGTGGACTACAGGACGTATGGTGGCGGTTGGGTATACCACATGGCAGACGGACTCGTCAGCCTTGGATTGGTCATTGGCGTCGATTACTCGGACCCATATCTCAGTCCGTACAAAGAGCTACAAGTGAGGTTTCACCCAGCCTTGTTCTGCCCGCCAAACTGATACGGGATTTAGCGTATGAAGCACCACCCTTACCTTGCCAAGCTCTTGTCCGGTTCCTCGACTCGCATTGCTTACGGTGCTCGCTCGTTGAACGAAAGTGGGTTGCAATCTGTCCCGTAAATTCACTTTCCAGGTGGTGTCTTGATCGGATGTTCCGCCGGGTTCGTCAACATCGCGAAAATCAAGGGTACACACAACGCCATGAAGACCGGCACGCTTGCAGCGGAAGCAGCCGCAGATGTGCTCACAGAGTCAGCGTCACCGGGAGTAACCGCCGACGCGCCGAGCGACATGAGCAAGTACGACGCCGCAGCCTGGACTAGTCGGGTGTGGTCGGATCTGAACGAAGTGCGCAACCTGCGCGCCAGTTTCAATACGCCGTTGGGCATATAGGGCGGGATAGCTTATTCGGACGTGGGTTCACTCTTCCTCAAGGGCCCCACGCTGTGGACGTTCCGCAACAAGACGCGGAGTCTGGACGCTGAGCATACGCTGACGGCTAGTCACTTCAAGCCGATCGATTATTCTTCGCCTCAACCACCTTTATTGACCAACCTATTGACGTCCTTGACGCTCGTGGGAACAAATCGCGCCGAGGACTAGCCTGTTCATCTGCGAGTTCGCAAGGATGGTGTAGAAGACGGGTCTTTGGGGAAGGTGCATGTCCGCCAAAAGTTAAAACGTCCCCGGCTGTTACGGATTTGCTTCAACGCGCATGTCCGGCCGGTGTCTGAGTACATCGAGGATGAAGTGGTATCAAAGGAGGAAGGGTGGGGTGGTAAGAAGTTGGTCATCAATTCGCAGGTGAGCGATTCGAGTTGGCTTTTGTGAACTTGGAAAGGGTTTGACAGCGTCAATAGAACTGTATTCATTACAAGCTGTGATATCAAAGTGCCTACTCAGGATATAACGTGGACGCTGCCCGAAGGTGGAGGGGACCTAAATACTAGTATGGTAAGTTTGACCTATTCCGTGTCATTTCCCTGTCAAGCTAATCCCTTCCCTGTCACAGCTATCACCTAGTTGGCACATCGCCACACGAGAGGGACATTTGGGGACAGGTTCTTTGTGGTTGCACTCGCGCGCTCCCGTTCTGACGATCAGGCCAAGAACAAGAACATCCGTATATCATCGACATGGGAACAGCACCTTGCTGACTGTCAAATGATTCCGGTCATAGATTGGCTCGAATTCATCTTTGGGCCGCAGATATGGGACGAAGAGGACATGCAAGCATCCCTTGCACGCAAATCATTTGAAAATGTATATCTGAATTTCTCACACTGGGTATGCATGGACGCGTACATCGCTAGATCAACGAATTAGGGACTGTCTTCCGAATTCCATTTTCATGATCTAACCTCGAGTCTGACGGTCCGCCATATAGCCTGGACGAGTAGACACTACGCCACTGGCAGAGGACCAGTGCAGTGCAGTGCTGCCACCAACAACCCCGGATCGACAAGGTGATACTGATTTATTTCAAAGGTGGCTCCGAAAACGCATCGGCGAAGTCGCGAATGTCGCAGATATTCATTTCCGACAAGGCTCGAGAATCGACGGATTCGAGAGACGTGCTGCGGTCTATCACCCGACGACACAAAAATGTGAGCGGCGAAGGTACAAGCCTGACCACCTCCGATTCCGAGTCCCTTCCATACATCGCCATCTTGGCCGACCTCGGTCAGCCGTCGTCGTTCTCCGTCATCTTCCCAGAACGAGATGTTGATGACCGGTGTCTGCGCATCTATGCTGCTGGAGTGGAAACCACGACGTATACGTTTTTGACCGAGTATCCATCGCTCATGAGGACTCTTCAAGACCTCGTTCACATTCAACAGATTCCGGAAACAGAAAGGCCTTGCACAGAGTACCTTAATGCGCAGGTGAAGTTCGGTAGTACGGCGACTGCCGAACATATGATATGGGAACGCGGAAGGAGTGTCCCAAATGTACGAAGACCGGCTGGAAGGTCCTAGGTTAAGCTTTTGTATCATAGTCTGCAGGATTGTGGGTACTTTTCTTGTGATCGTCGTGCAAATAAACATTGGCTTCGCCGGTGTTTGGCTATTTGATCATCTGTCCATGCTGATCAAGGGTTGTTTGCAGGCACCATCTGCACCCTCCGTTCAATCTGAATAGTTCGCGTGTCCTCCACCTTCCCTTCACTAATGTCTTCAAGTCCAAAGGCGATGATGTTTGCATCAGTTGCCAATATTCTGGTCCCTCGGATCCGATTGCGACCTCCCACCTTCGCATCAACAATCCACCTCCTCACATTCCCCTTTTCTCACTCCAGTCCCCTCGCGGTTGGCAGTGCCTCACCAACAGGAACCTCGACTTCCTGCAACTCTTTCACTACCACGTCCTTGCCTTCTTCCCCTTTCACCACCACCACTCGACTGTGGTATCTTCTTATCGATCACCAGAAAAATGCTATCCAACTCCCCTATATAGTTGACCTGCCTCCCGATGCCGATGTCGGGGCCCTGTTGCAGAAAATCAAAGAAACGGAATTGCCGATACTTCCCAACATCAGAATCGCAGCGCTGTTCCGGGCACCGAATTCACGACCAGTGGAAACCTCATCTATACCGTCATGCCGGCAGCCATCCGAGAATGTAAGAATGAGCACGGAGATGCTCTCTCTCAAGCCATCTTATACTATGCACACGTTTTAGAACAGATGCTCGAGGATCGTTTCTGCTATCATAACTGCAACACACGTTTCCCAAGCATTCTCATAGTGGACATCGGTATGTCTGCACATTCACATTCATTGTCTGCCCAGCTTTTTATGGCATACTATGCAGGTCCATTTTGGGGGGTTCTACGGTGCTGCATGGGACGGTGTGCGTGTGAGGGTCGAGCCTCTCACGCCTATCTTCGATCTGTCGACTCATTGGGGGGAAACGAAAGCCAGACATGCAATCGCATCCAGGTTGGATGCACTCATGGTTGCTGTTCGCAATATCCAATCCCACTATGACGCAGTTCAAGCCGAGGCCAAGGCCATCGAAGGAATACGATCGTCATCTTCAGAGAGCGCGCGGATATCCGTTCGTGACGTCCTATGACAACAACGGAGAGGAAATAACATTCACGTATAATTCGTGGCTTGATGATTGCTCTTCTCTGCCACACTCAACCAGCCTAACTCTGAGCAACGCATCGTCAAGTTCACTCAACGGTATTTGGAGGCGGCACATAGGCATCTCCACTCCCGCGGTTCAGCGCCAACCCTCCAGAAGTGTGTCCGAGTCTCTGCGGAGTGGACTGCGGTCATCATGGACAAATCGAAGTACAGAGTGCTGTACGGTCATAAACTCCTGGAGGCAGAACAGGAAAAGGTACGACGGAAAGTAAGGAGTGAGGTACAAATGCTACACAATGAGGGGTTTGTCCATGGGGATATTCGGGATACTAATATCCTCGTCGACCTTGACTCGCTTGTGTCCGACGACGTGTTGGTTCACTTTATCGACTTTGATTGGGCCGGTCGTATTGGGGAGGCCAGATATCCAATAGGAGTGAATACGGAAACTGTAAGGCGGCCAAAAGAGGTTATGCCTGGGGGGCTGATCACGAAGGGGCATGACGAAGACATCCTACCTGTTTGCATCAGTATGAACGTCCACTTTCCATGAGATTCTTTGGCCTTTTCAACGTATTGTCTGGCTCCAGTAATACTTGAGTCAAACTTTCCTGCTACTTGTAAGAGACGAATAACACATTCTTCCAGCGAAAGTAACATCGGTAGTAGTGTGTTCTCAGCCCTGTGCACCGGGACTGTCACAAGTTGCGGGTTTGAATCCTACACAAACTGGGTGATACCAGGGGTTTTAGTGGATGGCTGGTAACGTTATCGCCTGACGGCTGCCCTACTAGTACCGTCTCTGATTGGTTGAAATGGAGCACCGGCTGGTGAGCCTTTGGGCCTAGCCTATATATGGCGCGAATGATGTCGCATTATGCTCGGCTAGTAGTCTTCCAGATGGCACGTCCTTGACACTCAACAGACAGCACCACGACAGCACGGCATTGTACAACACTACAAGTAGTTTGGGACTCGAAAGCGAAAACGCAAGCGAGACGACAAAAACGGATAGTCATGATGATGGAAACATGCACTCGACATTTACGAAATCTATAATTATCGTACCGCCCAACGGTTCGGAGGCGAACCTCAGACCGCCGATGCCAGTGAGACAGTCTTCTCCCCCACACGCCCCCTGGACGAGAGAACGCGCTTCTCCTCAATGGACCCTTGACTTTGGACTTGGACGATAGCCGACTGGGCCGCCGAAGTGAGTCGCGACTCGGACGAACTAGGGGGCGACCAGCCTAATGAACTTGAACCGGACTCAAATTGCAGGAATGAGTAAAGAGCGACCGAGGTAGGACGATCGCTGAGCAACTCACCGCCCCGCTCAGGTCGTACGTATTCACCATCTGTGCCTTGATTGACCTGCGGGTAAGAAGCGTATCCATAAGGGTCTTTCGATCAAAGGAAAATATCAGTGGATGGTGCCGCTCTCCCTACGTCGATAGCACTTACATTCGTGTAGATACGACCGAGGGGAACAGCAAACGTGGGATAAAGATTCAAGTCCGGGACAACGACGAAAGTGATCAAAACACAAATGGAGAATATCACGGCGAAGAAACCCGTTTGGATGGCCCCACGGATAAGTCGGTTGAGAACTGTATCCGTCTTGCGGAAGCCACCTCGCCAACGGTAGAAAATGATGATCAATGTAACTGCAGATCGTGAGTGGGTACGTTTAGGTTATGTAGATTGCGATCGACGAGCATACCGGTGACGAACGTGTCTGCAACGACCTGCATGAACATCCAGGCAATTACGAGGGGTACGATGCGGATTAACTCAGATAAGCTGATGATTGCGATCAGTTTGACGCCGTATCTCGTGAATAAAACGTACTAGGTCATGGTGGCTACCTCGATGCCGCATGTTACACCTAGAAGAAATGAAGAAACCGAAAGCGCAATAACTACGCCATAGAGAATCTTGCTACTTGTCAAACACCAAATCCTGACATCGAAGGGATTCAGTTTGGAATTACAATGGCATAATATCGGATACTCGCCTAAACCCTAGATATATCTGCGTCACAAGGGCAGCAAGGGCAGTGCCAATAGGCGTAAACGCATACGTCCATTCATTTACTTCGTGGAATATGAGAATCGGGCTGAAAAGACGACATGGTGACTCACGTGCAAGAACTGCTGGATTATCATAGTTCGCCACGCTGTAAACGCACTCAACACGAGTGACACGATGATGACTGATAAGCCTACGAACGTATAATACCACGCCGAATATATGGCTCTACAGAAACAACTAAGCCACATACAAGACGCCGTATCAGTGGTACTCACGCGATACTGTGGAATGTGTCCAAGAGGAAGAGGAAGAGCACCATATACCTATGATCAGTCGTCAAAACTGCACACTTTTGGATCGGCTAGTGACAGACTTTGTGACTGGTCGATCATTGAATTCTGGAGCGGGGTACTATGAGCATTCCGGATGAGTGCTGATTTGAGTGCACTCACTGGTGCGGTAGTACGCAGCGAACTGGTAGGTGACAAGGCCATATAAGAAAGTGTTGACTTTATGCGGAGCGGGTCGCTGGTCAACAACCCCGATGGCAGGATCCCCAACACTCACAGAAAATGCCCACCAGCCCTGTACCTATCGCCGGACCCTGTTAATAGGATTCATCCCCGAAGTTTGTCACGTCGTCATACGCACCAATTGTTGTATCATACGCGCCCATTCTGAATCGTGAACGTTATGTTCTGGTTCGAGAAGTGGGTGATTGAAGGATAACAGCGGGGAGGAATCCGGGAGAGGGGACACCCTGGACCTTTGCACGCATCGACAAGATATATATATATATATATATATTGTATATAATGCGCCCAACCCTGCATCAGAAAAAACCAGTATTGAACCTAACCTTCTGGATTGGATTATTGGGTTAGACCAGATGCGTACTGACTTCTCGGGTAATCCCTGCCACCTGCCACCGTCAGTGTCGCAGCCTAACCTTTTGAATCATCTGATCCAGACAAGGCGGCGTCACGCAAGGTAACCTATTTCAGTTTTTGGTCTTTTCATCATCAAATCATGGGATCAGTAAACTGGGCTGCATAAGGATTATTTACGCACTAGACCCAAGTGGCAGGCCATATTGAGTAGTATAGCTTTGTATTGCAAAAGGTTCTCGCCGCCAGGCGCGCATTAGTCATCGGCGCACTCATCGCTCCTCATTCCGTCTTAAATGGGTTGGATGCAGGGTGGTCAACGTAGGTCAATGAAATCGAGCTCCTTCAGCAGTCACGATCAGCAAAGTTCCATGAACATCATGACAGAGTAGGTCGCCATATACTTTGCACTCACTATTAATGTTCCGAGCGGTGCAGGGCGGTAACGGTAAGTGATTTCAGGATTGTTGTAAAAGACAAGGTATACGCGATATGGCTTCGGTCACAGATTCGGCAGGCACCCTGACGTGATGCTGCGGCAATAAGCTGGGTATATAAACAATTTACAGGATAAGATCAGAAGGATTCCCAGAAGGGAACAGAACGTCACATCACCTCATTTGAGTCGTCAAATGCGATTCGGCACCTCCTGCTGGGCGTCGAATCAAAGCGGGTCGGTGGCCGTCAGCGCCCTTGGTATATGGGTGTACGAATGGTCATCTCCAGACCTCAGGCCTCGGGTGCCAAGTCATACTCTTTCGTATCAACCACTGCATTCGCCATTTGGACCTCTGGCTTTGTAGCGAGGTCGACGCCGAATGACGTACGAGCTCGGCGAAGGCGATCAGTGCTATTCAATGGTAGCGTTCAAGTACTCAGTACTCAGCGTTGAATCATCTTGTTGACCCAACTACCGCCGCCGGTCCTGAACACGAGCGGAAAAAGTCGTGAGAAATCCAGCCCTAACTGTAACCCCAGCTTGGGGTTTCTGGCTACTTTGTAGTTCACTGCTCGTCCATGGTGAGTTGGGTTTTCTCACTATCGAGGTCCCACTACCGCCAATTTCCCGTTAACCCTGACACCCTGGCACCATGGAACGCACATGTTCGCTCGAGTGAAGTGACAACTTAGCTGTCATCACAATCGGCGACTATCCTGCAGATATGGTGAAAGTTGAAACCCTATTACAAGGACAGATGACTCGGGTCTCGTACAAGGGTTGGGACGAATTCCATCTGAGCGCTTGCACTTGCGAGAGAGTAAGTATGACTACTTACCATTTGGTAATGCCAGCGGAACCTTTTGTACTTTTTCGTGAACATGACAATGGACACGTCCAGGGGTACGTTTGTCGTTTAAGTCCTTTGGTGGTGGTGACATTCAGTTTTCTGGAAGGAGGGACATACTTCTAAGCGATCTGGGTGCCAGGTTCATGTCCTCGGATCCTTGAAATCTTGCACGTCTCGTCTCGCAGTTACTACCACTTCCGGCGACCATGGCATGTCAGTCATAGTGATCTTCGCGACCCAAGATCAAAGGTGAAAAGATTTACCGTCCTATTGGGACTCCGACCTCCAACTTGATCCCTACCACTCGCTCCCGCCGATGCACATTCCCCTCTCGTCCCTGCTCATTCTTGTCCACCTCATCATTCTGTCTTCGCCTGGTGCTGCACTGGGCAAAAACAGTAAAAATGTAGGTTTACGGGTAAGACATGACGTTGCGCGCGGTTTCAATGGTGGGTGGGGTCATCTCTCTTACGCTAATGTGTGGTGTTTTCAAACGACTCTGACGTTAGTTCCATTAGAGACTACTGACGCACGATCGTGGGGATGTGAGTACCAGGCCATCCAGGTCAGGCAAGCGCATTCATGTTCAACGTGCAGCGCTTTTATATCCATCTCGCATTACCGAGCACATGCACAGTGGTGTACCCATCAATTCGCTCTTCAACCCATCTTTATCTCGTTGCAGATGCTTCCTTCTCATTGGCGCTTCGCTTGACAGATGCGGTATCCAAGCCATCAGAATCCGAGTTTTGGGAAGAAGCGAAAAAATCGGAGAAGACTCTTCAGGATTATGTTCCCCGCCTGCTCAAAAGCGCGGCCGCGTACTTCAAGTCCACCAAATTTACCGACATTATATCTGCTATGGACGGCATCGTTCGTGCCACCGCCACTTTTCGTGATAGTATTCGAGGCGCTCTGGATGCTCATCACATCTCGCTTGATGCACTCACTCTGGAGCTCGCGGCCATATTTATAACGATCGTAGACGACCTGGAGAAAATCACTCCCAAAAACAAGACGCCCAGCCACGCCGAAAGGGAAGAGATGGTCGACAAGATCCTAAATGATACTGAAGTGGCTCTCACTAACCTTACTATGCGTTACGGAATCGAAGAAAATATTACTACAACGTATCTACAGACTTTGAGACCACAGGTACATGCAGTCGTAGCCTCAGTTGGTATGTCGATTTCACCATGTGCGATGAGGGTGATCTGGTTACCCATCGTATAGGTGTCATTGTTGAGCGACATCCCCAACTTCTTCCTATTCTCGCGTTCAGCGTTGTTGGTATGTTCATTCCAGAATCATGGATACTCAGGCCCTTCCTGGGCTTGTTTGGCTTCGGACCTGCGGGGCCCCTGGAAGGTGCGTTGAAAGGATATAAACACCTTTATTAGCTCAGTTCGACCCCACAGGTTCGGCTGCTGCTTGATCCCAAAGTTACTTCTGGGGCGGTACAGTAGAAGCCGATAGCTGGTTTTCCTGGCTCCAGGCAGCTGGAATGGGTAAGATCCCAAAGTGGGCTGGGCTCGGTGTCAAAGTGCCACTGGCTGTCGGAGGGGGTGTTGACGCTGCTCCTCTGTTGTGGATAGCTGTGTCGTGTTCCGACTGCCTTGCCTCTCGTTCGCTCTTGTTTTTTTGTACTCTAATCGAACCGTGAATCAATAATGAAGCGGGTGCGTAACCGTTGGAGGTGAGGCCTTTCAAATTTAGGGAAGTTTGACAGTTTATGATACAGAGAATCATGAATCATGCAAATCCTCGGAATCTAGCATTGACGGTCGCTTTGATCTTGCCGAAGGTGCGGAACAAGCGGAGCTTGAAAGCAGGACGGTCGGCAACAATGGCCGATGCACCGAGTCCTACCTGCTGATAATCTTGACTGTCAATAATGTGGGTGTGCCGTCTGAAATTGGAAGGGGGGGTGCTATCGAGGCAGATATGAGGTGTAGATCACTCGCGTCGGAGAGGTCGCCCATTCAATGTTCAACGTCAACAGCGAACCAGTGCCAACGGGCCAACTTCGTGCAGATGTACGTTGCTGTTTGGGTCCCTTTTTGCCAACATTCGCTTCCAAAGGACCCACATCGAGGCCATCTGTCTTGCGACGTGTCATCCCGCACAGCAACCATGGTGATTTTCGTGACCTGAAATGAAGGTGCTGTATACTAGTTCTCACGAGGAATGACAGACACATGAGGCTCAAGATAGCGCGTACTTAACCAGACCTGCCAGCTCCACCGTCTTGTTTCTCACCACCACTGGCGCTTACTCCCCCTCCAATTTCTGCTATGAACAACATCTTCCAAGCAACCACCAATTTCCTTGGTAACGTCAAAGACGTCGTGGCCGCTCATCCGACCACCCTCAATACGCTGGGTTCGCACCTGACTGACGTTGCATCTGTTGCAAAAACTGGCGTCCAAGCCTCCACCACGCTTCTTGGCAACGTTCAAGGCATCATGGGGGAGACCACCCTCAATACACTGGGTTCGCACCTAACTGGTGTTGCATCAGCTGCGAAATCTGGCGTCCAAGCCTCCACCACGCTTCTTGGCAACGTTCAAGGCATCGTGGGGGAGACCACCCTCAATACGCTAGGTTCGCACCTAACTGGTGTTGCATCAGCTGCGAAATCTGGTATCCAAGCCTCCACCACGCTTCTTGGCAACGTCCAAGGCATCGTGGGGGAGACTACCCTCAATACACTGGGTTCGCATCTGACTGATGTTGCATCAGCTGCGAAATCTGGCGTCCAAGCCTCCGGCACTTTTCTCGGAAATCTGAACGTCCAGGGCATCGTGGGAGAGACCACCTTCAATACGCTCGGTTCGCAGCTGACCGATATTGCATCCACTGCGAAAACCAGCGTCCAAGCTTCCGCTCAAGGCATCGCTAGTGCTCAATCTATCACCCTCGATAGGTTCACTTCACACCTCACCAATATTGCTTCAGTTGCGAAAACCGGCGTCCGAGCCTCCACCACTTATCTTGGCAACTTGAACGTCCAAGGCATCGTGGACGCTCACCCGACTACTCTCAATACGCTCGGTTCACACATTGCCAGCGTTAGATCCGCTGCGAAAGCTAGCGTCCGAGCCTCCGCCACATTTTTCCGTAGCATCCCGAGCACCCTTGGTGCTCAACCTATCACCCTTGCTACAAAACCCGGTTTGTTGATTCCACCCGTGGGGCGACTAATGCGTTGATCATAATCTGGTTACTTATCGCACAGGCAACAAGATCAATACGCGGGCCCTTCCGTTTCTCGCACTCGGGTTTCTCCCCTTGCTCATCCCGGAACTGTGGATCCTCAGGCCCGTGCTGAGCCTCTTTGGTTTTGGACTTTTAGGGCCTTTAAAAGGTGCGGTGAAACCCCTACATAACTATGTGTCGTAAGTTCAATTCGACACCGTAGGTTCGGTTGCTGCTTGGTTGCAGAGTTACTTCTGGGGCGGACAAGTGGTTGCCGGCAGCTGGTTTGCCTTGCTCCAGGCAGCGGGAATGGGTGTGATCCCACTGTGGGTTGGGTTCGTCATCAAAGCACCATTGGTTGGAAGTCTGTTGGCGGCAGTGCTTCCCTATATCTTTCGCGCGTAGCTGGTCGTATTCCCTTGTCCATTCCATTTCTTTCGTTACCGTCCATTGCATGCAAGTCGAGGCCACACATGTACTAGTACAGTAGTTATATATCAAGCTTGTGAAAGTGACGTGCATTTTTGTTTTCTTCCACTCTTCAGGATCCCAGCTTGCAGCACGTTTGTGGATTGACGTTTCGAAGGTCTGGCTAAGGAAAATCCTAGTACCCTTCCGCTAAATCGCTTCGATCACTGATGGAGTGGGTTTCCCCGTGACAGATTTCACTCCGCGACGGAGCGGCCTTGACACTCGGACAAAGTACACTACCCAGCCATTTTGTTTCTGTCAGCTACATAGTGATAAATGGTCGAGGAGGAATCTTTGCACCTGCCGATATGAGTCATACTAAGAGAGGTCTTGCTGGGATGCTTTGATAGTGACATTTTTTGTAGGGACAGGCTTCAAACTGCAAGGCAGTTCGGGTGTCTCACTGGCACTGGCCAACATGGATTTTGGAACCTCGCGCATGTTATCTCACACTGGCAGTCATGAGGATCACCAATCAATCATAGTGATCTTCGCGACCTGAAATTGGAAGGTTAGAAGGCGCTGTACGTTTCTCACGACGAGAAACACGAGGTTTGCTTTTTGTTTTTTGAACACCTCCATCGTGATTCCTACTGGCACTCTCTCCTACCGATGCGGATTTCCCTGTCATCACTGCTCATCCTCCCTCACTTCCTTTGTCTGTCTTTGCCTGGTGTTGCACTAGCCAATGACGGTACAAATGTAGACTCGCAGATAGACCATAAGGTTATAGATGATTCCAGCGGTAGGCTTATCGCTCTACGTTGAGACGCTAGATTTTTAGCTGATGCTGGTATCTACTTCACCAGATACAACAGCGGCAGGCTCATGGGCCTGTGAGTATCAAACAGTCCAGGTCAAGGAAGTGCACTCATGTTCATGCAGCATTCCTAAACCCGTCGTCCTACCTTGTCGAGGGGTTGCAAAGTAGACTCATCCACCTGCTTTCCGTCCTATTCTCATCTCGATAGCAGATGCTTACCTCCCATCTGCACTCCGCTTGATCGGTGCGACATCCGAGTCATCACAATCCGACTTTTGGGAAGAAGCAAAGGAACACGAGCAGACTCTACGAGACTATATACCACGTCTGCTCAACAGCGCAGCCGTGTACTTCAAGTCTACTAAATTTACCAACGTTACAACTGCCATGAACAACATCGTCGGTGCCACTGCCACCTTTCGTAGCAGTATTCAAGATGCCCTGGATGCTCGTCATATTACGCTTGACACCCTCACTCAAGAGCTCGAGACCATTTTCAAGGCAATCGTGCATGACCTGGAGAATATTCCTCGCCCTGACACGGCGCCTGGCCATGGGGAAAGGGAAGAAATGGTTGACAAGATCTTGGATGATACGGAAGCGGCACTCATTAAACTTGCCATACGCTACGGAATCGACGTCGAGGTTGTTAAAACATATCTCCGTGCCTTGAGACCCCAGATACATTTGCTCATAGTCGCAGTCGGTATGTGGATGTCACCTTGTGCACCGAGGATGGATTGAGTCTGGCCATCTGCTCACGTATCATTCGTAGGTGATATCAATGAGCAGTATCCCCAACTTCTTTCTATGCTTGCACTCTGTGTTGCTGGCATGCTTATCCCAGAATTATGGATACTGAAGCCCTTGCTGAGTCTGTTTGGCTTCGGACCCACAGGGCCTATCAAGGGTGCGCTGAACTTTGACTGCATGTACCCATGCATCGTATGGCTCAATTTGATCCCGTAGGTTCGACTGCTGCTCTATTTCAAAAGTATTTTTGGGGCGCTGCAGTAAAAGCCGGTAGCTGGTTTTCTATACTTCAAGCGGCTGGAATGGGTGTGATCCCCAACTGGGCTGCGCTCGCCATCAAAGTACCGTTGGTCATTGGGGGAGGTTTGTTAGGGATGGTCTTTCCTTTCTTCAATCGAACCACATAACCGGTCGTATTCCCTCGTCTACTCTTTCGTTCCTGCCCAATAGATATCGAACGTGGATCGTGTCTCTCATTTGTATGATGTCGGCGTCACACTGGCTGGACAACCTCGATTAGCAACCAGGCGTACCATTCAGCATGTCGAGACTGAATGGGATTTAGTTGACCTCATGCTGCCACATTTTCGTTTTCTGAAGGTGAGCGCAGATATGTTCAAACAAACCGTCACACTCACTCTAGGTATTTAAGCTGAGGCGAAACCGGTTTTTGAGCGCCCGAGTCACTCGTGGTCCGTCCTCGAAGGAGAGGTGTAAAAGTGAGGGTTACCGCTCTCAATTGGTTGCAGGCTGTCGTTCGCAAGAAAGACAAGGAAGTTTGTGGCCTTGAGTATCGAAACGAACAGCGTCTCCAAGCTGCTCTCCGTGAAGATGGCGACTTCCTGGCTCCTGAGCGTGTATCATTTCCCTCTGAAACAGTCGGAGTCCGAGTTGCAGTGGAAAAGGGAGGAGCGGCTTCGCTGCCTGAGGCGCCACACTAGGATGGCGGAAGAGTGATTACTTTGGCACGCGGCCGGCAGACAAGCGACCGAGGCATTTGGAGCGTCCAGCAGATGGCGCCTGTATGGGGAACGATCATGGGACTAGCTGACACGACATATCATAGACGAGACGCATCATCCCCCTCTCATGGCATCTCACTTTACCATTATCCATGCTTGTAGTACTAGTGATTCTGTTGGATCAATGGTCAATGGTCGCACAGTCTAATTCAGGCTCACGCGGCGCGCGTCGAGCCGGTTGAGCGCAGAGAACCCTAGTAGTCTGGTGTGGTTTAGAGGGGCTAGGAACTGTAGCACAGAAACAATAATTATTCGGCATAATGGATGGTGGACCTAGCTGGTCGGTGTACAAAGCTAAACTCAGAAGCAACAATCTGTCTTGTTCAAATAGACCCACGGAAATTTGCCAGCCTCTTCTTTGTACTTCGTCTCGGCTGTAGCAACCTACTGAGACCTTTATCAATGCATAGCCCGGACAGGCGACAAGACGGTTCTGAGGTGAACCTCAGACCGGCAATGCAGGCGGGGCAGTCTTGGCTTCTACATTCTCCCTTGACGAGAGAATGGACCTTTGTACTTGGATTTGAGCGCCATGGGCCGCCGAGGCGAGCTGCGACTGGGATGAATCAGCGGGCAACCCGTTTATTAAATCGGGCTTTGTAGGCATGAGTAAGAGTGACCGAGGTAGGACGGTTGCTGAGTAACTCACCGCTCCGTTCAGGTCGTACGTGGCTACCATCTGTGCCCTGAGCGACTCACGGGTAAGAAGTGTGTCCATAAGGGTCTTCCGATCAAAGAAGAAAACTTTAGTGGATGATGCGCGTTCCCGACGTCGATGGAACTTACATTTGTGTAGATACGAGCGATGGGAAGGCCAAACGTGTTAAAGAGACCCGTGTTCGGGGCAACAGCGAAAGTGATCAAAGCAGCAACGGAGAATATCCCAGCGAAAAGACCCGTCTGGATGGCCCCCCGAATAAGTCGGTTGAGAATTGTATCCGTCCTGCGGAAGCCACCTCGCCAACGGGTGAAAATAATGATCAATGTAACTGCAAATCGCGAATGGGTAGCTTTAGGTTGTGTAGATTGCACTCGACGAGCATACCGGTGATCAACGTGTCCACAACAACCTGCATGGACAACCAGGTATATAAGAAGGCTATGACGTAGGGTGCCTCAGATAAACTGATGATTACGATCAGTTCAATGATGTATCTCGTTCGTGAAACATACTTGGTGATAACGATTGTTTCGATGGTGCAAATGACACCTAGGAAAAACGAAGAAACTGCAAGAGCGATGACCACGGCGTAGAGAAACTTGCTACTAGTCAAACGCCAAATCCTGGTGTCGAATGGGTTCAGTTTGGAATTTCATTGATATTATCATATGCTCGCCTGAACCCTAGATATATCTGCGTCACGAGGGCAGCAAGCCCAGTGCCAATAGGCATGAACTGGTACGGCCATAGACCCACTTCGTGGAATGAGGATCGGGCTGAAAAAATACCATGGTTACTCACGTCCAACAGCTGCCGGATTATCAAAGTTCGCCACGCTGTAGACACACTTAACACGACTGACACGATGATGACTGAAAAGGGTACGCACGTATAAGTCCACATCGAATATACGGCTCTACAGAAACAACTGAGCCACATGCAACACACCGGATCAATTGTACTAACGTAGTACTGTGGAATGTATCCAAGAGGAAGAGGAAGAGGACCATATATCTATGATGAGTCGTCAAAACCGTGCCGCGTGTGCACTTGTAGATCGGGTACCGACATACTTTGTCGCCGGTCGATCATTGAATTCTGGAGCGGGTTATGAGTATTCTCGATGATAAGTTATGTGAATCCACTTACTGGTGCAGCGGTACACTGCGAACTGGTATGTGACAAGGCCATACAAGAAGGTATTGACTTTATGCGGAACGGGGTGGCTGGTCACCAACGTCGGTGGTAGAGTCACGAACACTCACAGAATACGCCTGCTAGGAGTGCACCTATCAGACCCTGTTAACAAGATTCGTTTTCGGAGATGTGCATGAGCGTTTTACGCACCAATTGTTATATCATATAAGCCCATATTTCCGAATCGTACTAGAAGATTGAAAGACAAGTTGGACAACAGTGGGGGGAGTTGGGAAAGGAGGGACACACTGGTTTGCACGCATCGGCAAGATATATAATGCGCCGCCTAACTCGGGCTCTGCTCTCGGCAAATAGTGGGTGCGCAGGGGTGCATCCCACCCCTGCAGTGGCACTTCACCAGCACCGAAATAGCGGTAGTAGTAGTGCGATTCATACAAATGTTACGTAACTACCTTCTAACTACAGCTTCACCGCTTATTAGGAATAGTGGACAAGCCTCTAGTAGTTAACCGGATCATCGGGTTAGACCGGATGTGCACATCTCGTTCAACTTGGAAAGCCTGGGTTGAATACGGATCCTACGTGGTTGTATATGTGCTGTATACCCGACTGCGTGGTTTGAGGCCCTGAACAGAAGCGATGGTTTATGCCGCGCAGGTTGGGGGGGGGCAACTTGAATAAACCCTGCGCCACTGCTTTCCCTGTTCCAGGAAGAGGAAGGGTTGGCGTGCCTGTTTTAGAATCCATTGGTGAGTCACTGGTGAATCCCTTTTTTTTTCTCGGGATTTTCTCGAGACAGGCTCGGGGATCCTGATGAGCGAGTGCCACTCAGGTTTTACTCCGTGGCACACTGGCCTACGACTACGACAACTGTCTACTTCCGGGTCGTTTCTCGTGTCAATCACTGTGTGGACATTGCGGATGGGTCGGTGATCTATGATGATAAAGGTAAGATGTCGTACGAACAAGGAGAGATGTCGATGAGGCGTAGATGTCGCCAAGATTGAACGGTTGTGTAAATACTGGTACCGTATCAAGGGGAACTTGACTGAGTGTGTGATCAGTTACAACCATTCAAGTTCTCGGGTGCACAATGTGGTCAGCGAACACCTGGCCTAAACTTGGTTGGACAAACTATCTTTTTGTCTGATCAAGGGCCGGTCTAAAGATTGCTGACGTTGTCAGTGTGTCGAACTACGCAATATAGCAACTACTAAATTTTGTATTTACGTACTTGCTTGTAAGTTCTCTGCCGGAGCGCAGGTGAACTCGTGCGAGAACAAGAACAAATGGCAAATCAAATATTCATTCTGCGTGGGATTATCTTTGGAAGCTGGCTCTGCCAGTGTCAAGGATGAGTACTAGTGCTTGAGCCTGCAGATCTTGATCCGTGGAAAGGCAACGCATAACATACTACGAGCATCGGTGTGGCTCCTGGCAGCACATAATCAGACCGGAGAACTCTGTCTGCAGTGATAGCGTGTCACATGTCATCACCCTTACTGGGTCGCGTGCCAGCGCCTACCCTCAGGCTTCCCTATAAGAAGTGCAGTACTGGTAGTTGCCAGTGTGCAAAGCACACTTACAAGAGTCCTGACGAGACCCTTAGCATGGTCAAAACCACACCTAATCCCATCCCCTTGCTCGTCCCTAGCATGGTCCAGGCCTGGATCCTCAGAGAATGGCGCCTTCGGAACGGATGCCAGCCCGATCACCCCTCTCGCTCATAACCCTCACACCATTCGTCCATTATGTACCTTGGTCTCCCAATATGGATCAAGCAAATGCTTGGAGACCAATTGCAGCATGGAATCTCAAACGAGGAAATTACCGAGACGTGATGTTACCGTAGTCAACGTAAATATGGATGGATGTGCTGACTGTACATGGATATCTCATTCGCCGCGATCCGGGTCGTTTAGTAGGCGTTTAGTAGGCGTTCGCATATGCTCCGAGTAAATCCGCTCACCATTAACATAGGCTTGCTCTGTGGCTCACGCTGTTCCTTTCTTTCATCATTCATCATGTCCTCCAACGACGTCGGGAATCAGTCCTACCATGTCGACTCCAAGTCTGTCGAAAGCCAATCTCCGTCCTCCAAGGTTCATACAACCCTCCATCGCAAGCTCAAAAATCGTCATGTTGCAATGATCAGGTACATATGGCTTTAAGCTCACCCCTTCTTCCGCCCCTTCGGCTGATTTTCCTTATAGTATTGGTGGTGTCATCGGTACTGGTCTCTTCCTCGGAACAGCAACATCCCTCAAGAATGGTGGTCCCCTTGGCCTCCTCTTAGGTTACATTTTCATCGGGACGCTATGTTTTACTACAATGGTCTCTATTCCCTGTGTTCCAGGTATACCTGTTTCATGATATCTTGCATCATAGCTTTCTCTCGGCGAAATGTCAGCTTTCTTACCCCTCCCTGGCGGTATGATTAAGCTCGCCGAGCGATTCATCGATCCTGCTTATGCCCTTGCAATGGGCTGGAATTATTGGTATGGATGGACGGTGCGTTTACTCCAACGTGATTCCTAGAACTGTGTCTCATCCACCTTTTGTATTATAATATATACTTTAAATTAGCTCACCCTACCTGGTCCGTATGGTCAAATATGAAACTCTGCCACTGAATCTCTCGTAGCCGAATTGTCTGCAGCGGCAACTATCATCAGTTTTTGGGACAAGGCAACCAATCCTGCTGTCTATATTACCATGTGCTTGGTTGTTGTTATCGGTATTAATGTTCTTGGTGTCGGTCAGCACTTTCTCTATATGTCCCTCCCTTTGCCTGTCATAATGCCCCACAGGTGCATACGGAGAAGCCGAGTTCTGGTTCAGGTAAATGCCTGCATCGGCTGCTACCTGTTCTCCCTCACATATCATTCTAGCTCGATCAAGGTCGTTACAATAATAGGAATGATTATTCTTGGTATCATTGTCGATTTGGGTGGTGGTCCACAACACGATCGCATCGGGTTCCGATACTGGAAGAACCCGGGGCCATTCACAAACTACTATGGGTTCACTGGTGCAAAAGGTCACTTCCTTAGTGCCTGTAGCGTTGTTACTCAAGCTGCTTTCTCCTGCGTCGGCACCGAGGTGGTGACAGTTCGTTTTTTCTTCCCAACCCTTCTCTCTCCCACTTGACCATTCACAAGATAGCAGCTGCTGAATTGAAGAATCCTCGCCGGAATGTTCCAAAGGCGATCAAGAGGGTTTACGTCCGTATCTTGATGTTCTACATTGGTGGCGTGTTCGTTATCGGTTTACTCGTCCCTTCCAACAACCCGTTACTTGACCTCAACTCCACCAACGCCTCTGCCTCGCCTTTTGTCATTGCCTTCAACGCAGCCGGTATCAAGGTCTTACCTTCAGTACGTAGGAGATTAGAAACCCTGGCCTCATTCTCTGCATGACGATATTTTTTTCGTAGATTATCAACGCCGCTCTTGTAACCTCTGCCTGGTCTGCTGGTTCCAGTGACCTCTATATCGCGTCACGTAGTCTATGTACACTGCCCACCTTCTGAGGTAATCGCATTCTTACTAAACGTCGTCCATTAGATGGTCTCGCTGTCTCCAGAGGTGCCCCTCAAATTTTCCGCCGCACAACACGTTCTGGGTTGCCCCACGTCGCCGTCGGGTTTTGCTCATGTTTTGCATTTCTCGCATACATGACGCTCGGCGCCAGCTCTGGTATCGTCTTCACATGGCTCTCCAACTTCGTTGCCACTGCTGGTTTAATCGGCTGGTTTAGTATCGCATTGACATATCTCAGGTTCTACGAAGGGATGAAGGCGCAGGGTATCGATAGGCGCGGGCTCCCGTACGCTTCTCGACTACAGCCATTCGCAGCATGGTATTCTTTGTGTGGGACCGCATTTGTGCTCTTCGTACGTATCTCGCTCCCCTCTCCCTTCCTTTTTTTTTCTTGGTTCCGTCTTACCCTCGAACAGTTTAACGCTTGGCAAGTTTTCCTCAATGGCCACTGGTCCGCAGCTACCTTTGTGACCCACTACCTGCCGATCATGTTCTTCCCCGTGCTCTACATTCTCGCCAGACTCGCCATGCGCGTACGCCCCATCAAACCACATGAGATGGACTTTGTGAGCGATGTGGCCGAATTTGAGGCGATGACGTACGTCTCTTCCCCTTTATGTTGTCATAGTCGTTTTTCGACGTCGCCGGAAAATAGGCACGAGGATCCCCCACCCAGGAATAAGATACATGCGTTATGGATGTGGCTTGTACGTATCCCCACCTTTCCTCAATCCCTGACGCTTGCGCTCACACCGTCGCTGTTTTGTTCTAGATGTGATCCAGAGTTGATCAAATTTATGTACACGACTTACACGTGTACCACGTAATCTGGGTGTTCCTGTAGACCTGTCTGATCTGCTTCTTCCAGCCCCACGTAAGTAGTCGAAGTGATTCCGTTTTGTGGGACAGCTTGATGGGTGGAGTTCGTGGAGCGTTGCTGATCGTGATTCTGAAGGAGCTCGATTTCATTGTCTGCTTCCAACACGTTTGGGGCGATATGATGACCAGCGATGATCAATGAGCAAACTTGATGTTGATGTTTATCCCTACCAGGAAATGGGAATGTCGCCGTCAACTTTCCAAGTTGGACCCAGACAGCAACGTACATCTCTGCTGGCACCAAATCATGAACTTCAGTGGGAATTTCTTCGGATTCTCCAAAACGGAAATTTGTTGTCTTCGACTCACCTCGCCAGCACTCGCCCTCGATATGGAAACTCTGTTTTCGTTTTCTTTTACACCATGATGATAAGCAGCAAGAACTCCCGACCAATGAGACAAATGATTCCAAAGGTGCTCGACCTTCGTTCAAGATTAAGCTTCGGTGTCCCGTTGGCCGAGTGAATAACATTGGTGGGATACCTATGGCTACGGCTCATGGGGCACGTTCGGTGTCTACCAAAGCTATAGATGGACCATCTCATGCGGTTTGTGGTCCGTGAGCGAGCATATATTCACCCTTTTGAGCATGTAGAAGCTCGAGGCTACCCCGACTAGCGCCAGTATCTCAAATTATGACTCGGATAAGTATAAGGGTATCCAGGTGACCGACAGTAGTTCGCCCACTAGACGAGACATCCCTTCCAATGCAGACAAAGGTGCTAGCGTTATTTACAAGCTGTTCGTGGTCACTCACAGTCATTTGTTGCCAGGTTCCAACTCCCCAGTACCCGGACCATGGCCCTCAGTCATAAATTTCTGCAACGGCAAGCGAAAGCGTTCTGCGGATGGCTCTTCCGACCAGGATGAAGCCATTGGAAGTCATGCTCTAGTCAAGCCGCCGCCAAAAAGGCATAACCATACTCAAGTTACACGACCAACAACTCAATAAAGCTGTCGAAGTCGTTCGTACTTTTACAGTCCACCTAGAAGCATGGTCAACAAATACGACAACGGAGCCAAAAAAAAGTTAGGCAAGGCTCCGATGATACTTAAGCGTACACCAATGCGTATGATGGTATCGGAAGACGCACTTGTAAGTAGTGATCCATTCTTCTTAGATGCTCGATCGAGGCAACCCATGCAAACTGGTCCCTCGTCGATGCCATAAAGCATCTTGCTTCCGATCCTATGACAGATGCTAAGGTAAAAAAGAAGTTGCTCTCCATCCTTGCATCGCAGCAAGGCCCCAGTGCTTCGAATCCCGGCGCAATGGCTCCGATGGCTACCAAGATGTTCCAGGATATCCACAACCACCAACTGACTATTTGGGCCATCCATATCATTCCAATTATGTTCCTTACATCCCGCCACCACCAGGATATCCATAATCAATATATGCCGCCTCCACTTCAATAGGCACCCACCCCGACGATACTACCAACATTACCTGATACAATCAACCAATGTGACGCTTGCCAAATTCTGTGCAGAATATGGAATTAGCAAAAGTGACGAAGCAAAGCTTGCCACGCTTGCGTACCGACCAGGAAACTGCAACGCTGAACGACTGGAGAAGGTTTGGCGAGAGTTCGCCTCGTTTACAAGGTTAGGTTGGGAATCATTTTTGTCTGCTCGTCGAAAATTCTGTGCAGCTATCGGGTTACGCCGTATGTAACCTGGATCACTCGTTCACACCTGCTGTCAACAATCTACCCTGCATTCCTAAACCAGCCCACTGCCTTCTCCGGCGTAATATGGTGCACGTCCATAGTGTCGGGCATATGCCTGCCGGTGCTTGCTGGTTTCGTCAACAACGAACTTGGGGCCCTCGCCAACGAATCGACTTTGGAGCACTGGCAGGCGCTTGAATTCTTCCCGCTGTATCGCTTACACTCTGCAGCTAGTTGTTGAAGGATTTTCATGTATAAGCCCGGCATCTTCGAGGTTGTAGATGGGGTGATCGTAATATTGTTAGACTCCCGGGCCCAGGTGTGCATGCATTGTCGAGGAAAATGTCAGTCTTCAGCATATATGTAGTTCCTCGAGCGTGTCCAGTAGGTGGAGATTACAGTATTCACAAATGTCATCAAGACTCTAGCCATGACCCTAGTCTGATGATGTAAGGGCTCAAACTCTGGCTGCTCGAAGAGAACAGTTACAGGGCAAGAAAATACTATTCCAAGAGTGAGGAATAGGATACAAGATACCACTACTTATATACAATGCGCATGGACCATGACATGTGTACTATGTGAGGCCGTGGAATGTTCAAGAATGTAATAGAATATGTGATATTGTGAAGAGTTAAAATTGAGTCCTGACATTACCCCCTTTTCAAGGAGTGACATCCTCGACACGACTAGTAGAAGCGAGAGGAATTTCAAAGTAAGAATTATCTAACTTATTATATCTTTTTCGAAATTTAAGAAAATCTGGAGAAGAAAACAACAAAGAGGGAGGAGGGCATGGTTCTCTTCAACATATGGGGCAAGAACAAGGGGAGTCAGGTTCATCTGTGGAGAATTGCATCTGAACCTTCTTAGAGGAGTGGGGAGCGGTTGGGTGAGATCGGTAGAAGTCCCTAATTGCTTCTTTTGCATGTGGGAGTTTATCTTCACTGATCCACTCATTTTCCTTGGATGGAAATCCTTTCCAAGCAACAAGAAGCTCTATTTTGTTTCATTGTTCTTGGGAAGCGAGAATTTCCTGGATTTCCTGTTCTTCTATGTCATTGAGGAGATCAGGAGGGGGAGGTGGTGCCTTTTGTTGGGTGGGAAAGGATCCCTTGACGTACAGATGGAGGAGGCATTCATTGAACACCAGATGGATAGCTCGCCATTTAGGATCAAGTTTGAGCCGATAAGATGAGGTGCCAACTTTAGCTTCCACCTTAAAAGGTCCATATCTTTTGTCCCTGAGCTTCTTTGATGGTTGTTCAGATCTGATGTTAGTGCTGTCCAGAAGCACCAAATCTCCGGGTTTGTATTCGATCGATGGTCTTACTTTTCGATCATAATATTTTTTCATGTCTT
>QFEQ01000309.1:0-124858 GCA_003316335.1 Hemileccinum impolitum
CGGAATACGTATATAAACCTTCTCCTGTAATTCCTCCTACCTTAGTCCTATTCACTTCGTTCCACCCACCTCAACAGTGCCTGCAACTTAAGTGATACCACTCTTCTTTCCTCTGCCAGCTTAGCCCTCTGCCAAGGGGCCGTTTTATGCTTTATCGAATCGTCTCAGTCGCCGTACCGATCTTTCAGCTGGTACTCATTATCCTCGTCAACGTCGACACCGACACTTGCCGTCTCCTCGTCTCAGTTTTCCTCGTGCAACCAGTCGTCGTTGCGGTCCGTAACATAGTGCCTGCAACTCAGTGATACCACTCCTCTTCTCTTTGCCAGCCTCACCCTCTCTTCAAAGGGGCTCTTATATGCTCTATCACATCATCTCTATCACCATACTGATCTTTGATCTAGTCCTTGTCATCCTTGTTGATGTCAACACCAATATCTGCCATCTCCTCATATTCGTTTACCTCGTTGAGGTCGTAGTTGCAGTCCACAACACTTGATTAGGACTTCGCAAAGCTGAACCATGTTGCATTCCCCTTCCTCGTTTTATGTCCAGAACTAAGTGGCTTGAATGCATCGAGATCCAGTGAGAAGCAGCAGCCCTAGCATTCTACCATCTCAATGTACAGAGACCCCACACTCCATCACCTGCACCATTTATCCACCCTAACAACTTCACCCCTGAACCCAAAGGGACAAACAGTCTCTTCCTCCACTGAAAGAAAACTCGTACCTGCCGCATGTATGAAAGGAATGAAAAGTATCTGTATGCCAACCATAACCTGTGGGATCAAGGAACCGCAGTCCCCTCCATCCTCCACACTTGGGCCCAGCTTTGTCCAAATGAATGGTATCTCTAATTCCCCAGAGTTCACTTGAGAGATAGTGGACAGTAAGGATATCAGGTAACCAACTATGGGACAACCTCTCAAAACAAACGACACTTATGGCTATGGCCATACAAGACCTAATTCAACATCAAGCTCAGATCTCCACTGCCCCCTCCTCCTCTAACATGTATAAGGCCTTTGCCAATCCCAGCACCTGGGATGGTGACCAAAATAAGTTCTGCATCTGGTGGACTGAGATAGGTGCTTGGGTTGACTGCCAGCCCAATCTGGACAACCACCAGAGAACTGTTGCAGTACTTCTAAGGATAACAGGTAGGGCAGCCAACTTTGCTCAAGTCATAATCGAATAGTATAGTGGCCCAACCAAACAATGGCCTACCTGGGTGCTGCTGAAGGACCATGTTGAAAAGCATTTCCACATCGATGTGCTCAAAGTTGAGGCCTACAAAAAACTTATAGCACTATGACAAGAAGCACTCCCTATTGAGGTGTACAATCAACAATTTAACCTCCTTCTAAATGACGCAGTGATGGAACCGGGCATCACCTTATAGTTGTACAAGGAGAGTATTGATTACAACATCTACCTCCAGATCTGCCTTCACCAACCCACTGTAGCTGAGAAGCTCGAACCATGGCAAGATACAGTGATGGAAATTGGGAAGATGTTCCATCATATCCACCTTGAACGAAGCAAATCTGGCTTCATTCCCAGAAATCAGTTTCATTCTAAACCTCAATTTACCACCGTCGGAACACAGCCCAGTCAAGGAGCTCCAATGCAGGACATCCATGCCATCCAAGGTCCACCTCGGGTAGATAACTGAGATTGCTACAACTGTGGAAAAAAAGGGCACATCTCTCGGAACTGCAAAGAACTGAGAAAACCAAGGGCATGTCCTGCCTTCAACCCTATGACAGGAAGAACCTTTTATCCTCAACCCTAACAAAATCGGGAAATTCCACTCGCACCCACCATGGCCATTGCCTCAGTTACGACCAACTCCTCCTCCTCCTCTTCCTCCTTGGTTCCTGAGTGACAGAATAAGGAGGCACAAGCATATTATTTCAATTTGTTCATGATGAGAGCATGGCACCTAGCGGCCAAAGGACTCAAGGGAAAAGAGAAAGCTGAGTAGATCTGGGGGGTACCTACTTGGCTATGGACAAAAGTTTTGTTTCCATTATTCTGTTTTCTTCTCCAAATCATTTTCTTGTCTTGAGATTGAAGGGGAGATGGACATTGAAGTAGCTGACAAAACTTCTTTGAACAATTTTACGTATGGACTCACATCCAAAAGGGTGTCTCAATTGAGCACAGCACTGGATCAGAATAGTGCACTTAATTCCCTCTTGAATGAATGTTCATCTTGTATTTCCTCTTATAAATCCCCCCAAGCCTCTTTTTCTCACAAAGAACCAGATGCCTCTCAAGGAGGCAAATTCAATATTAACACTGACATATATTTTCAGGATAAAAAAGGCAAATGGACCTTCCGAACCACCTCATCTCTTCTAGATTCAGGAGTGGTTCAAATATTCGTGGACAAACATTGGGTAACGGAAATGGGGATCATGACATACCCCCTTTCAAACCCAATAAATGTAACAAACACCAACAGATCTTCCTTAAAACACAGAATGATCCATGAGTATGTGTCCATCATTCTTTCTTATAACAGACATTCTGAAGGAGTGGACACACTGGTCTTAACCTTAGGATCCCACAAAGTGATCCTTGGGTATGATTGGTTTTACTGATACAATCCCCTCATTGATTGGGTAGAAAAAACTGTAACATGTAACAGATGCACAAAAAACTATAAAGCTGACCAAACCAAACATTGGATCCCAGTTCAATCCATCAAGGAAGATCTAGCCAAAAAAGTCCCAAAACAATATCATGCTTTCTTGGACGTATTTAGTAAAGAAGAATCCAAACAGATGCTAATCCAAAAACCTTGGGACCACACCATCAACCTCAAACCAGATTTCACTCCAAAAAAAGGTCAGGTTATCCCACTCTCTGATGCCGAAATAGAAGAAGTCCAGAACTTCATCAAATCCAAACAAGAAAAGGGCTATATCTGCCCATCAAAATCTCCACAAATGGCTCCTGTGTTTTTTATTTCAAAGAAAACTGGTGAAAAATGCCTGGTCATGGACTACCACTATTTAAACAAAGGAACTGTAAAAAATTCTTATCCTTTACCACTTATTTCCTCCCTTGTAGATTGTTTGAAAGGTGCTGACAAATTTACTTGTCTAGACCTGAGATGGGGATACAATAATGTCTGCATCAAAGAAGGTGACAAGTGGAAAGCAGCCTTTGTCACTTCTTTGGGCACCTATGAACTAGTCATAATGTATTTTGGCATGACAAACTCACTACCTACCTTCCAACAGATGATGAACAACATTTTCAACAACATGTACGCAGTCATTATTGTTTATCTCGATGACATGTGTATCTTCACCCACAAGAAATCTGATGAAGAACACTCGGAGATCATTAAGGAAGTTCTTCAGCACTTGTGTGAGAACAACCTCTATACCAAACCAGAAAAATGTATTTTTAATGCTGATGATGTTGACTTCCTAGGCATGCACATCTCCAAGGATGGTGTCACCATGCAAACCAAAAAAGTTGATGCTATTCTGGAATGGCCAGCACCCATGAAGCTCAAGCAGCTTCAATCCTTTCTGGGTCTCTGTAATTATTATCAATGATTCATTCAGGGCTTTGGCCAGATTGCTCACCCCCTCAATGACCTCATGAAGAAAAATGTACCATATGTGTGGGGGGAAGTGCAACAATGAGCATTTGACATGCTTAAAAAACAATTTACTGAAGTGCCCTTACTGGTTTATCCTGACTCCTCTCGACCCATATGGCTGGAAACTGATGTAAGCAATATCGCCACAGGAGCAGTATTATCAATTCAAGGGGAGGATAACTGTTATAGTTCAGGCACATGTACACCCTATTTTTCACTTTATCTTTCACTCATATGCCTGCATCACTGAGCACTGTTTTACTTAGTCAATTTCTCTTTCCAAAGTCATGTGACCATGGGAATCTTCACGTGACACAAGGCTAGCCTCATGACATCATCAATGATCTCATATCTCGTGTCCCTTATCTTTTTCTCATGTTTACTTCTGTTTACTTCTTTTCTTCTCAAACATTCCATGACGTTCCATGTTCTCCACCTGCCCTTAACTAATTCAGACTCAGACACCTGCCCTAAGGTACTCAGTCATTGTATATAAACCCTTCCTGTAATTCCCTTGTATCTTAGTCCTATTCACTTCGTTCCACCCACCCTCTAAAGGTGCCTGCAACTCAGTGATACCACTCTCCTCTCTTCTGCCAGCCTAGCCCTCTACAAAAGGGCAACTATATGCTATATCATCTTGTCTCTGTCGCCATACCAATCTTCGACCTTGTCCTCATTCTTCTCGTTGACGTTGACACTGTTCATCACTGTCTCCTTGTATCCATCTTCCTCATTGAAGTCATTGCCGTTGCAGTCCATAACAATAACTTATGGCACCCATGCGCTTTTCTCTCCCATTCTTTTTCTTCTGTAGAGCACAACTATCCTGTTTATGACAAAGAGTTGCTAGCTATCATCCACACTCTCGAGGAGTGGCAGCATTACCTTATCAGAAAAACTGACTTTGAGATTTGGACAGATTATAAAAATCTCAAGTACTGGAAAAAACCTCAGACACTCTTGGGAAGACAAGCCCACTAGCATGAACTCCTCCAAGAGTTCAACTATACCCTTCTTTACAAACCTGGCAATACGAATGGGTGTGCCAATGCACTCTCTCGTCAACCAGATCACAGTGACACAGTTGACAACCTTAATGAAAATATCATGGTCTTCCCATCCGCTGTTCTCCGTTCTTCTACTTTATCTATCCCTGTTGCACTAACCTCAGGCCTCACTTTCAAACATAAAATCAACCTCATGGCCAGAGTCATTGACACCAATTATAGGGGAGAAATTGGGGTAATCCTATTCAACCATTCCGACACTTTCTTCCATGTTTCCGAACATGACCACATAGCACAACTAATTATTGAAAAAATAGAAAACCCAATACTAATGAGAACCATGACACTAGATAAATCACAATGTACTGAAAAAGGGTTTGGCTCCACAGGAGTACAAGCCATATCTTCCACATCTCTCACATCAAACTTTGAAACTAAGTTAACCACAGAATTAGAACAACTCGGCATTGATGCCGTTAACGAATATGAATACTGTACTTAGGACAAACTATTCAGAACTTTGAACAGCATAGTATTCATGCCACCTTCATTACATACCAAACTTATTTCCTTATTCCATGATTCTCCCATATCAGGCCACCCAGGCTGAAATCACACCATCAGCACCATCAAACAATTTTACTGGTGGCCTGGAGCAGCAAAAGACATTTCATCCTACATAGAACACTGTCAGGTGTGCTCTCTCATGAAGGGATCGTCAAAGCCACTGACAGGAAAATCAATGCCACTTCCTATCCCTTTCCATCCTTGGATGGATATATCTATCAATTTTGTTACAGAATTCCCTACCTCCAAAGGGTATGATGCCATTGGCATCGTAGTTGATCATTTTTCTAAAGAAATCATCCTTTTTCCATGTCACAAAACTACTTCTTCCACCAACTTGGCACTTTTATTTAGAGATCACATCTGGTGCACACATGGACTTCCTAACACTATTGTCTCAGACAGGGGACTGCAATTCATGTCAGAGTTTACAAAAGAACTCTGCCAAGTATTGGGGATAAAACAGAAATTGTCTACTATATATCATCCACAAACGGACGGCCAAACAGAATGGATCAACTGCGAGATACTAGCATACCTTAGAGTATATGTCACAAAATGACAAGACTCTTGGAGCGATTGGCTCAAAATGGCTCAGTTCATGCATAATTCATCCCTCACTACCACCACTGGCACCACCCCTTTCCAAGTCACCTGTAATCATCAACCACATTTAGGGGTAGAACCCTCATCATCCACTATCCCTGGGGGGTCACTCACTTCATCCATGGCAAAATCGCACGATGAAATCACCACTATGCTCACTAAATCCAGAGACTGGATGGTACAAAACCAAGAGTCTAAACATTCTCCTGTGCCACAATATGCTATTGGTGACCTGGTCTGGTTATCCACCAACCACCTAATTCTCCCATACCCTGCTTGTAAATTAACTCAGAAATTTATTGGTCTGTATCGTATCACTGCCATACTCCCTAATGCCATCACTCTCCACCTCCCTGCCTCCATCTCCATCCATCCTACAGTTAATGTGTCATGCATAAAGCCTTACAAAGCTCCACTGGCTGGCCAGCCCATATTTAAACCAGATGCCGTCACAGTCACGGAAGACCATCATGAAGAATATGAGGTAGATTTCATAGCTGCTAGCTAACTTCATCATGGAAAACTACAGTACCTCATCCACTGGAAGGGATGAGACGAGGTGGATTATACCTGGGAGCCTGCAGCCAATTTAAAACATGCACAAGACACAATTAACAACTTTCACCGTTTACATCCCTCTGCACCCCACCCTATCCGGGGCATCTCCGACATGCAATTCCATTCCTTGTTCTCCCCCTTTGGACCCTCCTATACTGAATTCACAGACTTGCAGTTGGACCTCGAATCTGGTGAATGGGGGGTAGTGTTATAGTTCAGGCACACGTACGCCCCTATTTTCTTTTCTTCCTTTGCTCATATGCCTAGCATCACTGAGTACTGTTTACCTTAGTCAAATTTCTCCTTCCAAAGTCATGTGACCAGCTGCATGTGACTGTGGGAACGTTCACATGACCTGAGGCTAGATCCATAACATCATAGATAATGTCATGCCTCATGCTCCTTATCTTCTTCCCATGTTTATTTCCATCATCTTCCTTTCTTCCAGAACATTCCATCATCTTCTCATCTTTGCCTACCCTAAAGCTAATTCAGACTCAGACACTTGCCCTAAAGTACTCAGTCTTACTATATAAACCTTCCCTATAATTCCCTCATACCTTAGTCCTAATCACTTTGTTCCATCCACAGTCTCCTAGTGTCTGCAACTTAGTGATACCACTCCTCTTCTCTTCACCCTTTGTTCAAAGGGGCTCTTATATGCTCTATCACATCATCTCTGTCACCATACCAATCTTCGATCTAGTCCTCGTCATCCTCATCAATGTCAACACTGATATCTGCTGTCTTCTTGTATCCACTTACCTCATTGAGGTCATAGTTGCAGTCCGCAATATAAAGGGTATAGCCCTAGAACCTGGGTTCAGGGTTTGAACATTGGAATATGAATGACAAGTCTGTTGTATATCTTGAGATGAAAAGACTGTGTGTGATTGGTTGGAGATTAGATTAGGTCACGTGACCTGATAAGATAAGATATCTTGTAGTGTGCTCTGGGAGTTGAGCTGTGGGTGTTGCTAACCTAGGTGACGAGCCTGTATGTTGTGAGTCGAGCTGTTTCATCATATAATGTTACTTATTGTCATTGTTGGATGACTGTCACTCACACTGTGCAGCAAATCTTGGCATTGGTGTCCTTCTATGCTGCAAATATCACTACTTGTGTACCACATTGCTGCCACATCTGCTTGGTGAACTCTCAGACATACTTTCAGCCCAACTCGTCACTGTTCCTAGCATGCTGCAGCAATGACCTCCGATGCCATTGGTATGCTTACTTGGCACGCATCTGCTCCAGTAACACCTTGGTGTTCTATGCACTTGCCTGCTCATTCACCTCTGCTATCTCCTCCTCATTTCGCTCCTCCATCATCTTTGTTACCACTTTCTGATAGTATTCCAGGTACCTCCGGTGTCCTGGGTCTACATCCCACTCACTCTTCAGTACCACCTTGACCTCATCTTTGTATTTCTCAGTGATCACCTGTTGGCCAGTCCATATTTTCCTGTACTTCTTCAGTTCCTTGGCCTCCTGAGTCTGTCCAAATTTCCTCAGCCACCACAAGTACTCCTATAATTTGTATTAGCTAGTGTCACATCTGAACCAAATCCACTTTCCTTCTTTCTTGCCTCCAACTCCTGCTTCCTCATTTTCCAAGTTTCCTGCAGTTAATGTGCAGCCTTCACCACATCTCGGTATACTCAATTTTTGCCAAGTTTGTCTGTAGCAGACTTCCACTGCTCTTTGTGGTCCTCTAAAACCTGGTCTTCAGCAATGGAGAAATTGGCCATTCTTGTAGTTGATGTTAGTGCTTCCTTGGTTGACTTCAATATAACAAGTAGTTTCAGTCCTTCAATTTGCAATTAGTTTCCATACTACCTAATTGAAGAACATCAGAAGGAATTTTATACTGCCATATGCATGCTGTCATCAGCACTTACTCATCTGGATCTCCACATTCTAGTATAGTGTCTGAACAGGCTAATCTAGTATATGTTCCCTACACAATCCTAATGTTTATCTGCTAGAACACTGTGATATAGCAGGTATTCATGATTGGAGATATAGTGGCACACCTCCATTTGCTGAGATGAAATGAATTATTACTTAGTCAAGATCATTACAGCATTCATCTAAACATTTGTCAGTTCTTCTTGATAGGCTAGTAGACATTGTGTACAACATACCACTGAACAAAACTAGCCAGCTCAAGTAGTACCCAGAGGAGAAAAATGGTAAACAAGGTAAAGAAGGTAACTAACTTCACTCCTATCAAGATGGTCAAATATAAGACCATTGAAACTACCAGAGGTACCAAGACAAAGCTGCTCAAAGTCTCACCATCAAAGTTACATTGAGGAGATAGACAATCACAGAGATCACCCTCTCAGAGATCATCCTCCTACCTACATTCAGAACTTCATGCTTCTGAGGAGGCCTATTCCATTCCATCCAAAATCCAAAATCCAAGGCAGCAGATAACTAAATCTTGATGGATGAAATGTATTCTAAAAGAAATGCCAGATCCAAAATGACTTTCTCCAAGACTGGCTGCCATTCCAACAGCAATATCTAACAATGCTGCTGGATATGGAGGCCTCACCCCCTGAGCAGACTTGCTCAGTTTCCAATTGTCAAACAGAAGGCATATATAGATGCACTGACTATTTTCTGCAGCCTCTGTTTTGCACATCTTGCTGCTGAGAGCAACATGTAAGACATCCACTTCATAGGGTACAATAGTGGATTGGCCAGTATTTTGATGATTCATCCCTCCAACTGGTAAGGCTATTATCATATTCTGAGAGTTCACCCACTAATATATAGCAGGCTGGACTGGAAATCTATCTTGGTCATGATGGAATCTGATGTCCATGTGCTGATGACTTCAGAGATAGCATAGAGAATGCTGATGAAGCCTGGGAAGATGCCAATTTAGCTGATGTGCCAGCATATTTATGCTGACCAGATCACTGGCAGTATTTGACTGTCATTGATGCAACTAGCATTCATTTCATGAATGTCTCCTATTACAGCTGTGAAAATGCCAAAGAAAGATATGTTTAGCTATTCTGCTCTCAGCTGTTTGCTGCCAGCATGCTTCAGCCACAGACCACATTCATCTTCTGAGTGCTAGATGACTTCCTCTGAGATAATGTTGAGTGTGGGACATTGGTGATGAATTACTTCACCAAACTCCAGAGGATTACATCAAATGCATTTCCCCACTTGGTGCCAGTAGGTCTCTGGTATTTCCAGTTGAATATGGCTAAGCAGAGCTGATTTCAGGACCAATATTGTGAGCTGATGAGAGTCACCAGGCAATGGTGATTATTGAAAAGCTTGAAGTGGAAGGGGTTTGGCCTCAGTAATATATCCCTGGAGCAGGGGGACCTTGCACTCTTCTATCTGGCATGCCTGTAGCCTGGTATCAATATACTGATCAATGATGGCCTGGACCTCTCCAATTGGTGGTATACTTGGACCATTGTAATGGATGACAATTTCAAGGCAGAGCATATGTACACTCGGTCACCTGAAGATGATGTGTGGTTGATGGATGGACTCGGCTTTATAGTGACTTGCCCAAAGTACACAGAGTTCCTGACTAACACCGAACACCCTGTTGAGGTACACTGCACACCATTTCAATGTGTCTACAGTCTGCTGACCTATCTGCTAGTAGCATTCTAATTGCAACAATCATTGGGCAGTCAATAGCACAAATGCAGATAGACACCAATTAGAAGCAACCAGCATCAGTGGATATGCATGTGCATGGCATGGGTATTTTTATCCTCACAGTATGGTCAATTTCCAAAAGGGAGAGAGGTATGGTGATCCAATCAAGCACTTTCAATGTCTGACTAATGATTTACAGGCAAGTCAATATGGATTATGTGTTGGCCCATGCACTCCATTACAACATGGATCACATTCAGAGGGTAATCACCTTCTATGATGTGAACTGTCAATATAGCAAAAAGCTCCACCACCAACTCAAGAATGATAGGTACATTTCACTATCTTCCAATATAGAAGTTGTTCTGGTGATCAGGGCTTGGCATATCTATGGCCATCAGCAAGAATACTTAGCTTGGTATGGTGCTAGCTTTATTCCTGGGGCAGGACAAGTGGATGATGAAATCATGGAGATATTGTGGGCATCATTAAACACCATCTCACCATCGGCATGTGGGATGTTAGCAGCACATTGCCAGGAGCTGTTGGATTATCAAATGAATGACTCTAACTTTTTGAAGATGATAAGAATGAGTGAGTACTACATATATCACTATATCGTAGTCCTGAATCCATGAGAACAGACCAATCACTGAAGCAGAAATTTAATATTGCCATATGGAGCTTGGCCAATGCAGGAGTTGCATTTGACTGCCTGGATGCCACTGTGCTGGCCGATGAAAGAGTGAAATGGGTGAATGCCGAAGCAAATGCCATGGAGATATGAAAGGTAGATCTCACTATGATGGACATGTATGAGATACAGATGGACTGAGGTAAGTATTGTTGGTATATTCTCTGGAGGGTCCTCTAATCATCTTTCATCAGCACCAACTGTGAGAATAATGGAATTAGACCTCTTAGATTCACAGCTAGGGAAAGCACACGGCATGCATGGTTCGGTTCACTGGATCTCTGATGGGCTTCGAATAGAGGAAGCTCAGATCACTCTGACTCAACTCATCAAAGGCCTTGGGTCTAGTATGCCTACCGATGCAAAGTCAATCAACATCTCTCAGAAGAGAGAATGCCTAGAAGCCAATATATCAAGATTTAATACATCAGCTATGCAATACCTCGGTGCATTACTGGACCACAATGATGATGTGGTCAATAACAGTCCAATAGAGTGGGATGATACCAATGATGATACCAATGAACTGCATAATCATACCTCCACCAAAGGTCAGAATGGTGATGAATCTACCTTGGTACTAGTAGAGCATATATCTGTGTGTCTGCCATCAGTGATTGGTCTAGAGAAGTGTGTTTTGGCAGGCCTGGAGGACTTAGCAAAACAGGGAATCCAGCTCCAGATTGGTCAGGCCAATAATGCCTTACATGAATTGCACCTTGCTCTGATGGACAAAGTAATTCTATTTCGGAGGAATGTTCGCCAAGCAAGCAGCCAGCAGATGAAGATGTGTGCATGATGCAAAGTCACTAGTGTACAGAAAACAGTCTGGTGCCATGCTACCATTTATCATAGAGCTAGATAGCAATTGATTCAATTGGGTGCTGATGCCGATATCCTTGGCCGATTTCAGCCATTACTTCACAGCGACCTGAAGATTACATCGGCCATAGCCGACCCTACCTCTCACAGAGCATGGAACACCACCCTTGCATGGTTTTGGTCAACTGACATTCCAGGAGACACAGAAATCAAAAGCTGGATGTCAGAATGTAGGTCATTTGGTACACAATTGCTCAAATGCATGCTTATCGGCTTGTGTATAGTCTACCAAGTACATTGGTTATGAGCAAAGTCCCTCAGAGATTGGTGTACTGAGGAGATCCACCTGCTTAGGAACGAATGTCAATGGACTGAAACATTCTTTTGCCACCAAGCATCTATCTGTCAGCATCAGGCTCAAGAGGTATCGGAGCAGGGGCAGTGTGGCCCATTGGCCTATTGGAAGAGGCAAGCAATGTTGTATTTGAGGCTAGCAAATGCTACTGTGGAATACTGAAACTACATGGAGTCAAAGCAACCATAATACATATGACCCAATTCTATATGACAATGCAATGCATTGTGCCCAAAAGGGGAATGTCCCACCATATACAATTACCACTTCTTCTTTTGTTGTCCATTGGAGTATTCCACTATATAATATCAGTCACATCCACTTGCTACAACAAATCATTTTCATTCATCCCATCATCATCCCCATTATGATGGAAGCTACTATCCAATCCATCCCTCAGTTACTGACTGTCCAATATTTGTTCTCAGAACTGTGCACTGCTTTGGAATATTGCAGCTGCCACATCAAGATTGCGCTTGAGGTCATCAAGTGTGAAGTACCCAATGAACATGCATGGAATAGTCTGTTATTTGAAGTGGTATATACATTATAATAGTGATTGTTTTCTTTTATCCTGTCAACCTCCCTAGGAATTACTCAACTGGCTCTATGTTCATGGAAGTCTTCATGGAGAGCTGGTTCAGCTTCCTCAGACTGCCACAGGAGTGCTTGCACTCTATGTGGATTCAGCAAACTTCATCCAAAATATGAAGGATCTTCTGCTGATTCTCCCAATGTATGAGGATGACTCCAAACTGTCATTCCAGACTGACCATTTTGAAGATGTCTGGTGGGTGGCTGATTCACCCCCTCTATCTCCAATATATGGTGGCCAGTCAGTACTGGAGGTCATGAGGAAAGCAGAGAAGGTTTTCTAGGTATGTCATTATCTTGCTGATTTACTGCTCACTTATACAGCATAGGCCAATAGTTCCCACCATCAAAGGGGAGAGAATTCTGATATCAAGACCATGGATCTCCATCAGCAATATCTCCACAATCTTCTTCAAAGCTTACAAGATGAGCATCGGCAGGTTGAACTAGAGATGGCAATTGTGGGAGACTGGATGTGTTACGGACCGCAACGACGACTGGTTGCACGAGGAAAACTGAGACGAGGAGACGGCGAGTGTCGGTGTCGACATCGACGAGGATAATGAGTACCAGCTGAAAGATCAGTACGGCGACTGAGACGATTCGATAAAGCATAAAATGGCCCCTTGGCAGAGGGCTAAGCTGGCAGAGGAAAGAAGAGTGGTATCACTTAAGTTGCAGGCACCGTTGAGGTGGGTGGAACGAAGTGAATAGGACTAAGGTAGGAGGAATTACAGGAGAAGGTTTATATACGTATTCCGACTACCTTAGGGCAGGTTGTCTGAGTCCGAATTAGATGAGGGCAGGCAAAGATAAGGCGTAGAACGTTCCAGAAGGAAAACAGAAATAACCATGAGAGAAAGATAAGGAGCATGAGGTATGACATCATCAATGATGTCATAGGTCTAGCCTCATGTCACGTGACTTGTTCTAGACATAGATCACGTGAGGTTTCCCGCGATCACGTGCACTGGTCACGTGATCTTTTGAAAAAGAATTCGACTAAGGTAAAACGGTGCTCAGTGATGCAAGCATATGAGCGAAGAGTAAAAATTGAAAATGTAGCGTACGTGGACCCAAACTATAACACACTAGGAGACAGTGGGTAGAACAAAGTGATTAGGACTAAGGTACAAGGGAATTACAGGGAAGGTTTATATAGTAAGACTGAGTACTTTAGGGCAAGTGTCTGAGTCTGAATTAGCTTTAGGGTAGGCAAAGATGAGAAGATGATGGAATGTTCTAGAAGAAAGGAAGATGATAGAAATAAACATGGGAAGAAGATAAGAAGCATGAGGTATGACATCATCTATGATGTCATGGATCTAGCCTCAGGTCATGTGAATGTTCCTGTGGTCACATGCAACTGGTCACATGACTTTGGAAGGAGAAATCGACTAAGATAAAACAGTGCTCAGTGATGCTAGTCATATAAGTGAAGGAAGAAAAGAAAATAGGGGTGTATGTGTGCCTGAACTATAACACTTTAGTATGCACAGCTTCATTTCACATTCATGGCTGTGTGCGCAGCATCTATTTGATATTGGGCAGAGGGTTGACCTTTTTATGGTTAAACCCTTCACATGCAGAGTCACTATGACTTGATATGAGTCACAGCATAGCCTCATATGCACGGACCAGGACCATAATATGTACAAACACTGTAACAGTATATAAGGACCAGAATTAGTGGCCAGAGAACCCCAGAATGTTGCTGGCTGCAATGACAACTTGGACAAGGAATATGAAAACAAGAAGATAGCAATATATGGTGTCGACGTCAATAAGTATGATGAGAATGAGGTCGAAAATTGGAATGGCGACAGAGATGATACAATATAGCATATGAGTGGCCCCAAGCAGAGGGCTAGGCTGGCAAAGAAGAGAGGAGAGGTTCCACTGAGTTGCAGGCACCATAGATGGTGGGTGGAATAAAGTGAATAGGACTAAAGTACAAGGGAATTACAGAGAGGGTTTATATAGTGACAACTGAGTACTTTAGGGCAAGTATCTGAGTCTGAATTAGGTTTAGGGCAGGTGAAGATAAAGAAAGGATGGAATGTTCTAGAAGAAAAGAAAAAGACAGTAATAACCATGAGAGAAAGATAACAAACATGAGGCATAACATCATTAATGATGTCATGGATCTAGCCTCAAGTCAGGTGAACATTCCCACAGTCACATGCACTAGGTCACATGTCTTTGGAAGAGAGAAATGACTAAGTAAATGGTGCTCAGTGATACATGCATATGAGTGAAGAGAAAGTGAAAATATAGAGCATACATGAACCTGAACTATAACACAGAAAAGTTCTCTTGGTCTTTCCCCTGTGAATCAGGCCTTAAGTTCCACTCAAACCTGGTTACCTTTTCCATTCCCATTCCCCTCTGGTGGAATAGTCCTGAATATGTCTCCCTTGGGAGTATAAGCATCAGGGTTGTTTCATATGACAGACATGACTTCAATGACCTGTTGGAAGATGGGGAGGCATTTAGGGGATTGGCCAATGGAGGAATGCAGCTAATTGAAAAAGCATGGGCAGAGTATTCCAAGTAGGCCTTCAATGCCACTGAAACCTCTGATAGGTCAGACTCTGAGTCAGATCATCATTGGCACAAAAAGCCAAAGGGCCAAACTCAGGTCACACATTCAAGGGATGGCATACCATACCTTCTGGATATTAGAGAGTGCTCACTGGATGAGATCAAGGGGCTGATTCAGGAGTTTATCACAGGATATTACTGTTCATATTTCACCTTAATTATGGATTGTATACTAATGGTTTATTAGGGATTGCCTCCAGAAACGAGAAGGCGACAGTTCCCTGGGCTCAAATATTGAGCCACCCAGATGGCTTTTACCTCCAGAAATATCTACCAGAGAATGTATGGCTGCAAGAGCCATCAAAGCTAAAGAAGATGGAGGTATATAACATGCCGGACTTCTGGCAAGCTCGGGAAAAGTGAAACACCAACCTGGTGTTCTAATTTCACCACACTCTGAATTGGAAGGGCAAGCTGGTGGATGCAATCAGCAGAGAGGAGGATGTGGACAGTGACCACAGTACTACTAATGGCAAGTCTAGCAGCGATGACTCCAATAGAATGTCAGTAAGCACAATGTTGGCAATTATCTTTTAGTAATTATTAACACAACTGTCCATGTAGGCATCATCTAATATGCCAGAGGTCCATAGAGGGTTCACGATACCACCAATTCCTGAGGAATCCGACAAGGAATGCAGTGAAGATGATGCTGATAGCTTTTCTGAGTTCTACATCACCCAAGAACTGATGAAGATCAACCAATCGGCTGTGAAACATGGCAGAGGCACCAGTGGAACATCGGCCCCTGGTTCCAGTGCCAAGAGGTGCCAAATAGGCACTTTGCCAACTCATGGTGGTTGTTATAGTTCAGGTTCATGTACACTTTATATTTTCACTTTTTCTCTTCACTCATATGCATGCATCACTGAGCACCATTTACTTAGTTGTTTCTTTCTTCCAAAGTCATGTGACCTAGTGCATGTGACTGTGGGAATGTTCACCTGACTTGAGGCTAGATCCATGACATCATTAATGATGTTATGCCTCATGTTTGTTATCTTTCTCTCATGGTTATTACTGTCTTTTTCTTTTCTTCTAGAACATTCCATCCTTTCTTTATCTTCACCTGCCCTAAACCTAATTCAGACTCAGATACTTGCCCTAAAGTACTCAGTTGTCACTATATAAACCCTTCCTGTAATTCCCTCATACTTTAGTCCTATTCACTTTGTTCCACCCACCATCTACAGTGCCTGCAACTCAGTGGAATCACTCTTCTCTTCTTTGCCAGCTTAGCCCTCTGTTTGGGGCCACTTGTATGCTATATCGCCTTGTCTCTGTCGCCATCCCCATATTCGACCTCATCCTTGTCATACTCATCAACATCAATACTATACACTGCCATCTCCTCATATCCGTATTTCTCATCCAAACTGTCATTGCAGCTGGCAACACTTGAATAGGACTATATGAAGCTGAACCATGTTACATTCCCCTTCCTTGTTTTATGTCCAGAACTAAGTGGCTTGAATGAATTGAGATCCAGGGAGAAGCTGCTGCACTTGCATTTTATCATCTCAACATCCAGAGACCTTGCACCCCATCACCCACACCATCCATAGATCCTAACAACTTTATGCCTGAACTGGAAGGAACTAATGGCCTCTGTTATAGGTTATTCCTCTTTGACCTATCCTTTGTGCATATGCTCCTTATTTAATCTTTACCTTACTCTTTTCCCAGCAGCATGTGACCATGAGAGATGTCACATGACAGATCTCTTATCTCCGAACCATCAGATCTGGGGGATCTCAATGCCATCACCTTGAGGCAAGGCCTTCTACTTCTATTTCATTTCTGCTCCACACCTTAGCCTCATTGCATGCTTCTTAACTTCTCTTCCATTTCTTGTCCTCATGTTCTCCCACTCCACACCTCATGTTGTCCTTGTGATCAACATGTGTTCTCCTCATGGACTATTAGTCAGCACACATCTCTACATATTTAAACCCTTCAACTCAGTAGCTAGAACTCTAGTTCTGTCAATTCTTTGTCTTAGGGATTCAATCCTATCTGTTGCCCTTTACTTGTCGTGAATCCCTTCAGTTGGTCTTCAAACCCAACTATGGAATAAGCTCTGTTATAATCAACAATATCCCTTCGTCACATGCTCACTCCTCTCTTGATAATCTTGAGTTTCCTGTCTTCTGTCACTACTGCGCTCACACTAGTTGTTCCATAACAGCCTCTTCCTCCAATGAAAAAAGATCTGCACCCATCAAGTGCATATGTAAAATGAAAAGTACCTCCATGCAAACTGAAACCCCTGGGACCTAGGAACCACAGTCCTCTCTGTCCTCCACACCCACTCTCAACTCCGCCCAAATGAACACTACCTATAAAATCCCCAGAGATCATTTGGAAGATAATGATCAGTAAGGATATTAGGAAATCAATTATGGGACAACCTATTGAAACAGATGACCCTCATGGCCACTGCCATGCAGGATCTAATAAAAAATCAAGCCAATGCTGCTCCCTCCTCCAACTTGTACAAGGCCTTTGCCGATTTTAGCACCTGGGATAGCAATTGAAACATGTTCCACATCTGGTGGACAAAGATAGGTGCCTGGGTTGACTGCCAGCCCAATCTGGATGACCACCAGAGAACTGTGGCTGTACTCCTATGGATGAACAGGAGAGCAGCCGACTTTGCTCAAATCACCATCAAACAATACACTACCAAAGGGATATGGCTGACATGGAAGATATTAAAGGTGCATATTGAAAGCCACTTTCAAATCAATGTGCTGAAGGTAGAAGCATACAAGAAGTTGCTTGCACTGCAACAAGAAAGCCTCTCTATCAAGGTATATGTGCAGAAATTTAATTTGCTTCAGATTGATGCAGAACTTGAGCCAGGGATCGCTCTCCAGCTCTTCAAGGAGTGTATCAATTATAATATCTATCTACAAGTTTGTCTTTGAAAACCACCCGTGGCAGAGAATCTTGAGGATTGGGAAGATGAAGCCATTGAGATAGGAAAAATATTCCACCATATTCATTTGGAAAGAAGCAGGACTGGTTTCATCCCTTGCAACCAACCACAGTCCAAACTCCAATTCATGGCTGTTGGGATGCAACCTGGCCAAGGAGCACCAATGCAGAACATTCACACAATACCTGCTCCTTCTTAAGTCAACAACCACAACTGTTACAATTGCAGCAAGCAAGGACACATTTCTCAGAACTGTAAGGAACTGAGGAAATCAAGAGTGTGCCCTGCATTCGACCCCATGACCAGAAGAACATTCTATCTGCAACCATGACAAAATTGTGAAATCCTGCTCACACCTACCATAGCCATTGCTTCTGTTGTGGCTGTATCTGACTCCTCCTCCTCCTCCTCTGCTCCTGCTTGGCAGAACGAAGAAGCCCAAGCATACTATTTTGATTTGTTTACCACAAGAGCACAGCATTTAGTGGCCGAAGGACTCAAGGGAAAAGAGAAAGCCAAATAGATCTGGGGGGTACCTATTCGGCTAAGGACAATTTTCTTACTTCAATTCCATTTTCTATTTCTTCTCTGAATCGCTTTTCATGTTTACCTATTGAAGGGGAGATGAACAGAGAGGTAGTTGAAGATGAAACCTCTTTGAATGATTTTACATATGAACTTACCTCCAAAAGGGCATCTCATTTGAGTGTGGCACTGGAGAAAAATAGTGTGCTTAATTCCCTATTGAATGAATGATCTTCTCATATTTCATCCTACAAATCCCCCCAAGCTTCCTTTTCTCACCAGGAACCTGATGCCTCTCAAGGAAGCGAATTTGATATTGACACTGACATTTACTTTCAGACTAAAGAAGGTGAATGGACCTTCCACACCACCTTGTCGCTCCTTGACTCCAAAGCCATTCAAACTTTCGTCAATAAACACTGGGTAACTGAAATGGGTATCACAACTTACCCCCTCTCCAACTCCATGAACATCACTAATGCCAATGGATCATCATCAAAACATGGAATGATTCACAAATACATATCTATTATTCTCTCATATAATAGACACTCCAAAGGGGTGGATGTGCTAGTTGCAACTTTAGGATCCCATGAAGTAATCCTTGGCTATGACTGGTTCTATTGCCATAATCCACTCATCGACTGGGTGGAGAAAATGGTAATGTTCAACAGGTGTACCAAACACTGTAAAGCAGACCAAACAAAACATTGGGTCCCAGTTAGATCCATCGAAGAAGGTCTCACCGAAAAGGTACCAAAACAATACCATGAATTTTTGAATGCATTTAGCAAAGAGGAATCCAAACGGATGCCAATCCGCAAACCTTGGGATCACACCATTGACCTCAAACCCAACTTTATACCAAAAAAGGGTCAGGTCATCCCACTCTCTGATTCTGAAATCAACAAAGTCTGGAACTTCATCAAGTCCAAACAAGAAAATGGCTATATATGGCCATCAAAATCACTGCAAATGGCTCCTGTATTCTTTATCCCGAAAAAGACTGGAGAAAAACAACTGGTCATGGACTACCATTATTTACATGAAGGAACTGTAAAAAATTCTTATCCTTTACGACTTATTTCCTCCCTCATAGATCAGCTAAAAGATGCCAACAAATTCACTTGTCTTGACCTGAGGTGAGGATATAACAATGTCCACATCAAAAAAGGCGACAAGTGGAAGGGAGTGTTTATCACCCCTTTGGGTGCTTATGAACCTGTTGTAATGTATTTTGGCATGACAAACTCACTGCCAACATTCCAACAGATGATGAACAACATCTTTAATGATGTGTATGTGGTTGTCATCATCTATTTGAACAATATGTGTATCTTCACATGCAAGAAAACGGATGAAGAACACTTAGAAATCATCAAGGAAGTTCTTCAGCACCTGCATCAAAACAACCTCTATGCCAAACTGGAAAAGTGTATTTTTAATGCTGATGATGTTGACTTTTTAGGCATGCACATCTCAAAAGACAGCATTACTATGTAAACTAAAAAAGTTGATGCTATTCTGGAATGGCCAGCACCTACTAAACTGAAACAACTCCAGTCTTTCCTTGGCTTATGTAATTATTATTGAAGATTCATCAAAGGCTTTGGATAAATCATGCGCCCACTCAACAATCTCACCAAGAAAAATGTACCTTACATCTGGGGGACAGCGCAACAAAATGTGTTTGATATGCTCAAAAAACAATTCACCAAAGCACCACTTTTGGCTTATCCTGATCCCACCTGCCCTATGTGTTTGGAAACCGATGCAAGCAACATCACCACTGGAGTGGTCCTATCAATTCAAGGGGAGGATAATTTATGGCACCCTTGCGCTTTCCTTTCTCATTCTTTCTCTTCTACCAAATGCAACTACCCTGTCTACAACAAGGAGTTGTTAGCCATTATATGCGCTCTTGAGGAGTGGTGACATTACCTGATCAGAAAAACTGATTTCGAGATTTGGCCAGATCACAAGAATCATAAATATTGGAAAAAACCCCAAACACTTCTGGGAAGGCAAGCCTGCTGGCATGAGCTACTCCAGGAATTTAATTATACACTTGTTTACAAACCTGGCAACATGAATGGACGTGCCGACGCATTATCTCATTGCCCAGATCACGGGGACACTGTCGCTAATTTAAATGAAAATATCATGGTCTTTCCTTCCACCGTTCTCTGCTCTTCTAATTTATCTATCCCTATCATGGTCACCTCTCCCGATGCTCACATTCCTACCAAGGGCTCCCCTGCAGTGGCAGGTTTTGACCTGTATTCCACCAGCAATTTTGATATCCCTGCCTACAACCAACTGCTCCTACCCATCCATGTCAAAATTCAGCTACCCCTTGGTACCTATAGCAGAATTGCTCCTCATTCAGGTCTCACCCTCAAACATAAAATCAATGTCATGGCCAGGGTCATTGACACCAATTATAGGGGAGAAATTGGGGTAATACTGTTTAACCACTCAGACAATTCCTTTCATATCTCCAAACATGACCACATTACACAACTAATTATCGAGAAAATAGAAAATCCAACACTCTCCAAAGAAACAACTTTAGACAAGTCAGAATGTAACAACAAAGGTTTTGGCTCCACAGGAGTTAAAGCAATGACTTCCACTTCCTTATCTCCTAATTTCGAAACAAAACTAATGACAGAATCAGAACAACTAGGTGTTGACACCATTAATGAATACGAATATTATGCTCAGGACAAACTCTTCAGATCTTCAAACAGTATAGTTTTTGTGCCTCCTTCTCTTCGCAACAAACTCATTTCCTTATTTCACGATTCATCTACAGCAGGCCATCCCGGTCAAGACCACACCATTAGCGCCATTAAACAATTCTATTGGTGGCCAGGCATGGCCAAAGACATTGCTTTATACATAGAACACTGCCAGGTGTGCTCCCTTACGAAGGGTTTGTCAAAGCCACCAGCAGGAAAACTTCTCCCGCTTCCCATTCCATCTGCCCCCTGAGTAGATATATCTATTGATTTCATCACAGTTTTCCCAACCTCCAAAGGGTACAATGCCATTGGTGTCGTGGTTGATTGTTTCTCTAAAGAAATCATTTTATTCCCTTGTATGGAAACCACTTCTTCTGCTGATCTGGCACTTTTATTTAGAGATCATGTATGGTGTACCCATAGACTTCCTAACACTATTGTCTCAGACAGGGGACTGCAATTCATGTCCGAGTTCACAAAGGAACTCTGCAGGATTCTAGGGATTCAACAGAAGTTATCAACAGCATATCATCTGCAAACGGACAGACAAATGGAATGGATCAATCGAGAGGTACTGGCTTACCTCAGAGCATACATCATGAAATGACAAGACTCTTGGAGTGATTGGTTAAAGATGGTGCAGTTCATGCATAATTCTTCCCTCACCACTGCCACTGGCGCAACCCCATTTTAAGTAACCCATAATTATCAGCCATGTCTAGAGGTTGAACCCTCATCATCCACCACCCCTGGGGGGTCGTTAGCCTCCAAAATGGCAAAATTGCACAATGAAATAGCCACCACACTCGCTAAATCTCAAGACCGAATGGTTCATAACCAAGAGTCTAAATGTTCACTTGCTCCTTTCTACATTATTGGAGACCTGGTCTGGTTGTCCACCAATCACCTCTCTCTTCCTTACCCTGCATGGAAGTTAACACAAAAATTCATTGGTCCTTACCATATCACTACCATCCTTCCTAATGCCATTATCCTTCACCTTCCCACTTCCATTTCTATCCACCCTACAGTCAATGTTTCTTGCATTAAGCCCTACAAAGCTCTACTGGCTGGCCAGCCCATATTTAAACCAGATGCTATCACGGTCACAGAGGACCACCATGAAGAATACGAGGTTGACTTCATAGCTGTTAGCAGACTTTCACATGGAAAATTGCAGTACCTCATTCATTGGAAAGGATGGGATGAGGTGGATTGCACCTGGGAACCAGTAACAAACCTACAGCATGTGCAGGATGCTATTAACAACTTTCACAAATCCCATTCCTCTACTCCATGCCCTATTTGGGGTATTTCTGACACACAATTCCTCTCTCTGTTTTCTCCCTTTGGTCCCTCCTATACTGAATTCACAGACTCAAGACTGGACCTCAAATCTGACAAATGGGGGGTAGTGTTATAGTTCAGGTTCATGTATGCTCTATATTTTCACTTTTTCCCTTCACTCATATGCATGTATCACTGAGCACCATTTACTTAGTTGTTTCTTTCTTCCAAAGTCACATGACCTAGTGCACATGACTGTGGGAACGTTCACCTGACTTGAGGCTAGATCCATGACATCATTAATGATGTCATGCCTCATGTTCATTATCTTTCTCTCACGATTATTACTGTCTTCTTCTTTTCTTCTAGAACATTCCATCCTTTCTTTATCTTCACCTGCCCTAAACCTAATTCAGACTCAGATACTTGCCCTAAAGTACTCGGTCATCACTATATAAACCATCCCTGTAATTCCCTTGTACTTTAGTCCTATTCACTTTGTTCCACCCACCATCTACAGTGCCTGCAACTCAGTGGAATCACTCTTCTCTTCTTTGCCAGCTTAGCCCTCTGTTCAGGGCCACTTGTATGCTATATCGCCTTGTCTCTGTCACCATCCCCATATTTGATCTCAACCTCGTCATACTCGTCAACATCGACATTGTACACTGCCATCTTCTCATATCTGTATTCCTCATCCAAACTGTCATTGCAGCCAGCAACAGTGGTAGATCACCTCAAAGGTTATCTTGGAAGTGAACGGCCCCTCATGCAGCTGATGAAGGCATCCCAACTCTGAGTCCGGTGAGATACAAGGGCAAGAGCAGAGCCAAGTAAATCTATCCAATGCACTACTGAGTACACCATAGCACAATGTACATATCCTGATTGATATCTGGAATGCATTTACCTGGTGATTAATTGTTGATCCACTGCACCAGCCATATTGGAGTAACTGATGTTAAAGTGCACATGCATGCTATATATCAACTAATACTAAGATATGGAATAATATCTATGTGATACTACTATTACCGATCTGGTCAGTCAGTTCCTTGATCCCCAAGTGATGCTGATTGGCCTAGAAGGGCCAATACACCTGCTATCTGCTTCTCCAGCTTCTGCTTCCTGTATGCGAGCTGCATCAGCCTTGTCCCATACCCATGATATGCCTCCTGAAGGCATTCATTGGCCTCTATGCAGAATTTCTTTGGATTGATGTTGTTTCTCCAAAGGTACTCCCCCCATGTCCTGGCCACTCAGTGAGTATCAGCATCTGGTGATATCAGCAGCGGTTTCTATGAATTCATACAGCCACTCACAGTTCTTAAATCCCCAGATGACCTTGCCCATGATACTCTCATCCATCTTCACCATAGCCTCCAATGTTTGCCAAATCTGTGGGTGGTACACAGATAGAAGAGGAAGGGCAGCCTGATTGTGCAGACTGTCAACAGAGGGAGTGGCAGCTGATGGGCAGACACTGGCAGACTGTGGCTCAGCAGTGTGGAAAGGTGGCAGTGCTTGTGCCGATGGGACTGACACCGGCTGGATGGGATAAAGGGTGAAGTTCTTTGGAACTGGAGGAGGAGGGAGAGTGTCAAAATTGTCATTGATATTGTTGTCATTGTTACTAAGGCCATCTCTGACTGAAGATGGCTTGGTCACCAATGGATACAAGCTGAAGTTGGCTGGTACCAATGGTGTGTCCATATTCATGTTCCAGGAATCTGGTGAGCCAGGGATATCGAGGCTGAGATCCTCAGGCATTGGTGAAGAGCTGGGGATACCAGCAAACATGACCCTATGAGAGGGGCAAGAGGAGCTGGTACCAGTGAACACAGACTTCATGGAGTGAATGAAGGAGATTATTTGCTGTGATTAAGCACTGTTATGTGGTGTTTGATCCACTTGAATATGATTATGTAAGTCTATTGTCCACATCACCACAAATGTTACATAATGTTGATATTTAAAGTTCCATTCAGCCATGTTGTTCACTTAACTCCATCCTTCGCTCTCAACCATCAACCATGTCTCTGTCATCCACCATCGATGCTGTCACCAGCATTGCTGAACAGGCCAATTGTATCAAGCACACCCTCACTCGTTTGCACAACTGCATGGAGCAAGTGTGGCTTGAGGTGTTGCAGACCATCAATGATGCTCTGGTGAGTATTCATTCACACCAACAATTGAACAGAACTAATATCACTTAGGACATAATCAGAGTGGTGGATATAAATGACACTGAAGTCCCCCCAATCATGATTGCTGTGGCAGTTGAGTTCACTGACATTCAAGAGAGGATGCATGCCAGATAATGGCCCAACTGGGTCAACATTCAGAAGCCAACAGATGCCATCAAGACGCATCCATGGTATGACTTTGGCAGGGTCCTGTTATAGTTTGGGCATGTGTACGCCCCTATTTTACTTTTCTCCTTTCGCTCACATGCCTAGCATCACTGAGCACCATTTTATCTTAGTCAATTTCTCCTTCCAAAGTCACATGACCAAGTACACATGACTATGGGAACGTTCATGTGACCTGAGGCTAGATCCATAACATCATCAATGATGTCATACCTCACATCCCTTATCTTTCTCCCACATTTATTTCTGTCTTCTTCCTTCCTTCCAGAACATTCCATCATATTCTTATCATTGCCTGCCCTAAACCTAATTCAGACTCAGATACTTGCCCTAAAGTACTTGGTTGTCACTATATAAACCTCTCCTGTAATTCTCTCGTACTTTAGTCCTAATCACTTTGTTCCACCCACTGTACTCCAGTGCCTGCAACTCAGTGGTACTACTCCTTCTCCTCTTTGCCAGCCTCGCCCTCTGTTCAAGGGGCTCTTATATGTTATACTGAATCATCTCTGTTGCCATACCCATCTTCGACCTTGACCTCATCATCCTCGTCAACATTGACACCGATATCCATTGTCTCCTCATCTCCATTTACCTCATGGAGATCATCATTGCAGCCTGCAACACTTGATTAGGACTTAGAGAAGCCGAACCCTGCTGCATTCCCCTTCCTTGTTTTATGTCCCATACTAAGTGGCTCAAGTGTATTGAGATTCAAAGAGAAGCTGCAGCTCTTGCCTTTTACTGTCTCAATGTACAGAGACAACGAATGCCATCGCCCGCACCCACTGTCGACCCTAACGACTTCACACCTGAGCCAGAAGGAACTAATGGACTTTTTCTTCACAAAAAGCAAATCTGTACCCATCGCGTGTATGAAAAGAATAAAAAGTACCTCCAAGCAAACTGAAACCCTTGGGACCAAGGAACTGCTGTCCCCTCCGTCCTCCATACCTGCGCACAGCTCCACCCCAATGAACGTTACCTCTAAAATCCCCAGAGTTCACTTGGAAGATAGTGAACAGTAAGGATGTTGGGAAACCAATTATGGAATGACCTGTCAAAACAAATGACCCTGATGGCTGCAGCCATGCAGAATCTAATACAACATCAAGCTCAACTCTCTGCTGCCCCCTCCTCATCTAACACATATAATGTTGTGGGCTGCAACAATGGTTTCAACAAGATAGACTGATATAAGGAGACGGTGAATGTTCATATTGACGTCAATGAGGAGAACAAGAATGAGATTGAAAATAGGGATGGTGATGGCGATGATACAATAAAGCATAGACAGGGCCCTTTTGACAGAGGGCTAAGCTGGCGATGAGGAGACAAGTGGTACCACTGGGTTGCAGGCACTGGTTGACAGTGGGTGGAACGAAGTGAATAGGACTAAAGTATGAGGGAATTACAGGGAGGGTTTATATAGTAATGACCGAGTACTTTAGGGCAAGTATCTGAGTCTGAATTGGGTTAAGGGCAGGTGAAGATAAGGAAATGGAATGTTCTGGAACAAAAGAAGTAAACAGAGATGAATGTGAGAAGGAGATAAGGAACATGAGGCCTGATGTCATTGATGATGTCAGAAGTCTAGCCTCAAGTCAGGTGAACATTCCCACAGTCATATACACCTAATCACATGACCTTGAAAAGAGACAATCAACTAAGGTAAATGGTGCTCAGTGATGCTAGGCATATGAGTGAAGAGAAAGAAATAAAATAGGGGTGTACGCATGCCCGAACTATAACATATAAGGCTTTCGCCAATCCCGGCACCTGGGATGACAATTGAAACAAGTTCCACATCTGGTGGATGAAAGTAGGTGCTTGGGTAGACTGTCAACCCAACCTAGATGACCATCAGAGAATGGTGGCAGTCTTGTTGCGAATGACAGGAAGGACAGCAGATTTCGCTCAAGTTACAATTGAACAATACAGCGACCCCACCAAGTTGTGGCCCAACTGGGCAGTACTCAAGGACCATGTCAAGAAACATTTCTGCATCGACATCCTCAAAGTTGAAGCCTACAAAAAGTTGGTAGTGCTATGACAAGGAGCCCTCCCCATCAAGGTCTACAACCAGCAGTTCAACCTGCTCCTGAACAATGTGGAAATGGAGCCCAGGATCGCTCTTCAATTATATAAAGAGAGCATCAATTACAATATTTACCTCCAAGTCTGTCTACACTGCCCTGCCATTGTTGAAAAACTCGAACCATGGTAAGACAATGCCGTGGAAATCAGGAAAATGTTCCATTGGATCCATTTAGAACAAAGCAAGTCCAGCTTCATACCTTGTAATCAATTCCACTCTGAACCTCAGTTCACTGCCATTGGGACACAGTCAGGACAAGGAGCACCAATGCAGGATGTCTGTGCCATACAAGGACCACCATGGGTGGATAACTGTGATTGTTACAATTGTGGAAAGAACGGGCACATTTCTCAGAACTGTAAAGAACTGAGAAAACCCTGGGCATATCCAGCATTTGACCCTATGACAGGAAGAACGTTCTACCCTCAACCACAATAAAATTGTGAAATCCCACTTGCACCTACAATGGCCATTACCTCAGTTGTGGCTGACTCCTCTTCCTCCTCCTCCTTCTCAATTCCTGAATGGCAGAACAAGGAGGCCCAAGTGTATTACTTCAATTTGTTTACAACTAGAGCATGGCACCTAGTGGCTGAAGGACTCAAGGGAAAAGAGAAAGCTGAGTAGATCCAGGGGGTATCTACTCAGCTGTGGACCAAAGTTTTGTTTCTACTATTCTGTTTTGTTTCTCTTCTCCAAACCATTTTTCTTGTTTACCGATTGAAGGGGAGATGGACATTGAGGTAGCTGATGAAACCTCTTTGAATGATTTTATGTATGGTCTCACATCTGAAAGGGCGTCTCAATTGAGCATGGCACTAGATAAAAATAGTGCGCTTAATTCCCTTTTGAATGAACGGTCATCTCACATTTCTTCCTATAAATCCCCCCAAGCCTCATTTTCTCACCAAGAACCTGATGCCTCTCAAGGAGGCGAATTTGATATCAATACTGACATTTACTTTCAGACTAAAGAAGATAAATGGACCTTCTGAACCACTTCATCCTTACTGGATTCTGGAGCAGTTCAAACCTTTGTGGATAAACATTGGGTAACAGAGATGGGAATAATGACACATCGTCTCTCAAACCCAATGAATGTCACTAATGTGGATGGATCATCTTCAAAACACAGAATGATCCACAAATACATTTCCATTATACTTTCCTACAATGGACATTCTGAAGGAGTAGATGCACTAGTTGCAACCCTGGGGTCCCATGAAGTGATTCTGGGGTATGATTGGTTTTATTGTCATAATCCACTCATTGATTGGGTAGAAAAAATGGTAACATTTAATAGGTGCACTAAACATTGCAAAGCTGACCAAACCAAGCAATGGATCCCGGTCTAATCCATTGAAGAAGGCCTCACCGAAAAAGTACCCAAGCAATATCATGAATTTCTTGATGTATTTAGTAAAGAAGAATCCAAATGAATGCCAATCTGAAAATCCTAGGACCATGCCATCAATCTCAAACCCAATTTTGTTCCAAAAAAGGGTCAAGTTATCCCACTCTCTGATGCAGAGATCAAGGAAGTCTGAAACTTCATCAAAACCAAACAAGAAAAGGGTTACATTCGCCCCTCCAAATCTCTGCAAACGGCTCCAGTATTTTTTATTCCAAAAAAGACTGGTGAAATATGTTTGGTCATGGACTACTGCCATTTAAATAAAGGAACAGTAAAAAACTCCTACCCTCTTCCACTCATTTCATCTTTAGTAGACAGATTAAAAGGCACTGACAAGTTCACTTGTCTTGACCTGAGATGAGGATACAATAATGTCTGCATCACAGAAGGTGACAAGTGGAAGGCTGCCTTTGTCACTCCTTTAGGCACTTACAAACCTGTTGTTATGTATTTTGGTATGATGAACTCACCTCCGATGTTCCAACAGATGATGAGCAACATCTTTAACGACATGTATGCCATTGTTATCGTTTATCTCAATGATATGTGCATCTTCACTCACAAGAAGTCGGATGAAGAACATTTGGAGATCATCAAGGAAGTTCTTTAGCACTTGTGTGAGAACGACCTTTATGCCAAACCTGAGAAGTGTGTTTTTAATGCTGATGATGTTGACTTTTTAGGCATGCACGTCTCCAAGGATGGCATCATCATGCAGACCAAAAAAGTCGATGTTATTCTGGAATAGCCAGCTCCTACAAAGCTCAAGCAGCTCCAATCCTTCTTGGGCCTATGTAATTATTACAGACATTTTATTCAGGACTTCAGACAAATTGCTCACCCCCTTAATCATCTCACCAAGAAGAATGTACCATATATCTGGAAGGAGGTGCAACAAAAAGTGTTTGATATGCTCAAAAAACAATTCATGGAAGCACCATTACTGGCCTATCCTGACTCCTCATGATCTATGTGACTTGAAACCGACACCAGTGATATTGCCATGGGAGCAGTATTACCGGTTCAAGAGGAGGATAATTTATGGCACCCCTGTGCTTTTCTTTCTTATTCCTTCTCTTCTGCTGAATGCAACTATCCTGTCTACAACAAGGAGTTGCTAGCTATCATCCGCACTCCTGAGGAGTGGCAACATTACCTTATCAGAAAAAATGATTTTGAGATTTGAACAGATCACAAAAATCTCAAATACTGGAAAAAACCTCAGACACTCTTGGGAAGACAAGCCCACTGGCATGAACTTCTTCAAGAATTCAACTATACCCTTATTTATAAACCAGGCAACATGAATGGATGTGCTGACACACTTTCTTGATGACTGGATCATGGTGATGCCATAGATAACCTTAATGAAAATATCACAGTTATCCCCTCCACCATTCTATGATCTACTAATTTATCTATACCTGTTGCACTAACCTCTCCTGATGCACACATTCCTACCAAAGGATCTTCTGCCGTGGCAGGTTTTGACCTGTATTCTACATTGGGTTTTGACATCCCCACCCATGATCAGCTTTTCATCCCCACCCATGTCAAGATCCAACTCCCCTTTGGTACCTACGGACGGATTGCCCCTTGCTCAGGCCTCACTTTCAAACACAAAATCAATGTCATGGCCAGAGTCATTGACACCAATTATAGGGGAGAAATTGGGGTAATCCTATTCAACCATTCCGACACCTCCTTTTATATTTCCAAACATGACCACATCGCACAACTTATTATTGAAAAAATAGAAAACCCAACACTAACAGAAGCTACGACTCTAGATGAGTCACAATGAAACAAAAAAGGGTTTGGCTCCACAGGAGTACAAGCCATATCCTCCACATCTCTTGCTTCAAATTTCGAAACTAAATTATCCACAGAATCAGAAAGACTTGGCATTGATATTGTTAATGAATATGAATACTATGCTCAGGATAAACTATTCAGAACTTCGAACGGCATAGTATTCATGCCACCTTTACTATGTACTGAACTCATTTCATTATTTCATGATTCTCCTACGGCCTGCCATCCTGGTCAAGACTGTACCATTAGTGCCATCAAACAATTTTACTGGTGGCCTGGAGCAGCAAAAGACATTTCTTCCTATGTAGAACACTGTCAGGTGTGCTCCCTCATGAAGGGATCATCAAAGCCACTGGCAGGAGAATTAATGCCACTTCCTATTCCTTCCCGTCCTTGGATGGATATATCTATTGATTTCATTACAGGATTCCCCACCTCCAAGGGGTATGATGCCATTGGTGTCATAGTTGATCATTTCTCCAAAGAAATCATTCTATTTCCTGTTATAGTTTGGGCACGCATACACCCTATTTTTCACTTTTACCTTCACTTATATGCATGCATCACTGAGCACCATTTTACTTAGTTGATTTCTCTTTCCAAGGTCATGTGACCAGAGCCTGTGACCGTGGGAACATTCATGTGACATGAGGCTAGCCTTATGACATCATTGATAATATCATACCTCATGTCCCTCACCTTTCTCTCACATTTACTTCCATCCACTTCTTTCCTTCTCGAATGTTCTATCGCATTCTATGCTCTTTACCTGCCCTTAACTAATTCAGACTCAGATGCCTGCCCTAAGGTACTCAGTAGTCATATATAAACCCTTCCTGTAATTCCTTCATACCTTAGTCTTAATCACTTCATTCCACCCACCTCCTTTGGTGTCTGCAACTCAGTGCTTACCACTCCTCCTCTCTTTACCAGCCTAGTCCTCTGTCAAGGGACCATTTATGCTATATCATCTCATTGCTGTTACCATCCTGATATTCTAACTCGTTCTTGTTATCCTTGTTGACGTTGACACCGATACTCATCATCTCCTCATCTCTGTTTTCCTTGTGGAGCAAATAGCCATTGCAGTCTGCAACATTTCCATGTCACAAAACTACCTCTTCTACAGACCTGGCACTTTTATTTAGAGATCATGTCTGGTGCATGCACAGACTTCCTAATACTATTGTCTCAGACAGGGGACCACAATTTATGTCAGAGTTCACAAAAGAACTCTGCCGAGTACTTAGGATGCAACAGAAGTTGTCCATCACATATCACCCACAAATGGACAGCCAAACAAAATGGATCAACCACAAGATACTAGCATACCTTAGAGCATACATCGCAAAGCAACAAGACTCTTAGAGCGATTGGCTCAAGATACTCATCCCTTACTACTGCCACTGGTGCTACCCCCTTCCAAGTCACTCATAATTATCAACCACATCTAGGGGTTGAACCCTTTTCCTCTACCACCTCTGGAGGGTCACTCGCTTCATTCATGGCAAAATCGCACAATGAGATTGCTGCTACACTCACTAAATCCAGAGACCGGATGGTCCAAAACCAAGAGTCTAAATGCTCCTCTGCTCCACAGTATGCTATTGGTGACCTGGTCTGGCTATTTACTGACCACCTCACTCTTCTGTATCCTGCTCATAAATTAACTCAAAAGTTTATTGATCCATATTGTATCACCACTGTACTCCCTAATGCCATCACTCTCCACCTCCCTGCCTCCATCTCCATCTACCCTATGGTCAATGTGTTGAATGGCAGATATGCCGGTCTAGCCCCACCTTTACATACATTAGTATAGCTTATCCTACATTACCATATTAGGTTATTTGTAAAGGTATATAAGATTCGAACTCAATGTCTGAGTTCTAATAGACTCTTGACTTCATACATTCATCATCACTCACCAGCACACCACAACCTCAAACCACCCTCTATAAAGTAAGTGGTTACACCGCCTCTGTAGCATAGTGTTTTCAACAGGTTATGAGCCCTGCTGAGCGCGAAGGGAGCGCCTAACGGCTGCACCCAATGCTGCTAAAAGCAATGGTCAAAACAATGATAACCAATTTGCTGTGTATCACATAAAGAGGAAATCATTGCATTATGACCAGGAGTCATCCAAAGTGCTATGGCTGCATTCACACCCATGCATAACATAGTCAAAGCACCCTTAGGCTGCTATTCTCTATGGGGAAGTATTTACCGGATATACTAACGGACTTTAACCCATAGATGTCCTCTTCTTCTAACACCTCTACCTCAATTCCCACCTTTACCAGTGCCAACTACACCACATGGTGGCCCAAAATGGACAGTGCCATCCTGGCAATGGGTGGAACCTGGACATGAGACATCAACTGTCTGACACTCTTGAGCTTGAGTGACACTGCAGAGATTCAGTTCTACTGCAAGTGGACCGAGATAGATACAAAAATGCTTGGCTTGATCAGGCAAACCCTTTCGCCCACACTCCTATATAAATACCAGTCCCATTTACAAACAAGCTCTCTTCTCCAGGCGATCACAAATGACTATGGCAAACAAGGACTTTCTCAGGTTTTCGCCGACTTCAAATCAGTAATGGATGCAACCATCCCTGGTAACGTGAATCCCACTCTGGCATTCGCCAAATTACAAACTCTTTTTACTTGTCTTGCCACTGCCTCCTACCCAATCCCAGCCAATCTACAGGCCATGATTCTCCTCTCCAAGCTTCCCACCTCTATGGATGTGGTTGCACAACTTCTTGTGCAATCAAAAGATGCTACCGGAGCAATCATCCTGCCTACTGTCAACCAAATCATTGCCGCTGCCTCCCTTAATTGGGAACAGAGAGCCCACATGGGCAAAGGAAAACAAATGGAGCAGGCGCAAAAAATTAGCACTGTAAAGTGAAAGGGCCCTGATCCTTCCTTTAAACAGCAACAAGCCCCTACAGCGCCTTCTGGGCAGCAGCAGGAGGCAAAAGCTGATAAAAAGAAAGGGAACGGAGGGAAGCAGAGTGGGAAACAGGTGAAGGAGCGCGAACACTGCAAGCACCTTCAGTTCATTGAGCAAGACTCTGAACATGACTCTGGAGAGTACCTCTCCAATACCATCATCCTAACGACCCCTTCGGTAACAGATCCAAGGGCTGCAGCACATTATAGTGCACAGCACCACCAAGGACAACTTGGTCAGCCTGTGTTCCAGCAAACGCAAGAGGCTTTTTCATTCACCCATGACCTCAGAATCCAACCATCCTGTCAAACAATCCGGTCCCTCGACTCCACATTACCTCTCCTCAAGCACCTCAATTTTTCGGCATGCATTTCTCCTTCTCCACCTTCACCATCCCTTGAAATCTCCTCAATCCGCCCACTTTCCCCAACACCGCCACTGGCATTTAATTGCCTTTTCTCAATGGAGGACCTAGAAGAACGACCTCCATCCAAACATTCTTGCTGCTGGGTTTCCAGTGTGGCTGAGACATGGGATGAGGAGGAAGTTGACATCTACTGTTCTAATGAAGACCATATGAATACCATGTCTACAAGGTTAGTCTCTCAACCAATGATTGCTGCTGGACTGTCCTCACACTCCGCTGAATACATAGCATCAAGTAGTGTAGCGGTAAATACGCCTGTATTCTTAGAATACAAAATGGACGTTTGTGTGCACAATTCCCACTCTAAGTGTGACAATTGTGAGAGACCCTTCTGGATACTCGATTCTGGTGCATCCATGCATTTTACTCCCTACAAGAGCGACTTTGTGGAATATCATGACTTGAGAAAGTCTAAAATTCCCATCCAGACCACTGCTGGTCAGATCTATGTCATTGGAAGAGGTAAATGCACTGTTCCCTGGAAAGATGAGAATGACAAGCTGCATACCCTATTACTTCATGACGTTGGACACATTCCCAATTCTGGAGTACAATTAGTCTCAATGGGTCAATTGTTATGTGCAGGCACCAAAGGAAAAGGCAATGCATCAGCAATAAACATGCTATTCGGGGATGGTGAACTACTTGCACCTTTTATCCCTGGAAGACTGGGATGAAACATATACACCTTAGAAGCCGTAAAAAGCTCAAACTTAGGAACAACCAACATAGATCATCAGACTATGCATAAATGTCTTGGACACCCTTCAAAGGATGTCCTGAAGCATGCATGTGAACACACGTGAGGCTTCCCTTCATCACTTGAGATTTCAAAGCAGGACAAAGTTTGTCCAGGCTACGCTCAGGGTAAGATGCCTAATTGTGCCTATCACCTGGATCTCAGATGTGTGAAACAGCCTTTCAAGCTTATTCATTCGGATATAAAATCTTTCCCTATTCAATCCTATCACAAATATCAGTATGTCATCACTTTCTTTGATGACTATACATCCTATGGGTGGACCACCTGCTTGTGCACCAAAGATGCTGCATTACAGGCTACCAAGCACTTTTTAGTGATGGTTGACACCCAGTTTGACACTAAAGTCAAAGGATGGATGTCCAATGTAGGGGGAGAATATAAATCCGAAGCTTTTGATAAACTGTTAGCCAAAAATGGGATACACATATACCAGAGTGCCCCTCATACCCCACAACAAAATGGTCACACAGAATGATTCATGTGAACCATAATGGACAAATCGGAAGCTATGTGCCTAGAGGCTTGCATTCCCAAGTCCTGATGGGAGTTTAGTTGGAGTCACACCATATACATTTACAACAGAACCCCTATGCACTATTATAATTGGCGCACACCTTATGAAATACTCGAAGGTGAAGTACCAGATATTGGACATCTTCACATCTTTGGTTGCGGAGTGTATGCACATCTACCTCAAGATGTCTGCACCAATAAGATGGCACCCAAATCTGAACTTATGGTGTATCTTGGCGTTGCCCCTGGTAATATAACAAATTATTTGTTTATGTGTCATCCCAACAATGTCATCTTTACATCAGCACATGTGCTCTTTAATAAGCAGCTGTACCCTCTTTGTGGAAAAACCACACAAAAACCACACACAAAAGCCACAGATCCTGACCCTATAGTTCAGATCCCAGCACCTACTTCTCTTGAAGACGATCAACTTCGTCAAGTACTCCCTCATCCTCCCTCTCCTCGTCCTCCCCACACTCCTTCACCGGTTGCACCACCTCCCTCTCCTCCTCGCCACCCTCGGAAGGCAGCTCCTAAGCGCTGTCCCACTTTACCTACACCCACAGTTCCCCCTGCTCCAGTTCACTGCTCTAGGTGCAAATGTCATGTTCCACACTGACCTGGAAATGTTTATGGTGATGACCATCATCCAGTAGAACAGGAACAGGACTCCAACCGCACTTGGCACAATATTGAAAGGGCTGGTGCACCCTCTGGATCAGGAATACCAGGATCTTTCCCTGGTGAAGATACCACTGACATTCCCCCTCTCAACCCTGCTGCTGATCTCTCTGAGGATGAAATCGAGCACATCACCAGAGAAGGGGAAGGTTCCCTTACTTTCTATCTCCTGAGCAAGGTGATCTGGCTTGATTCTGTTAACACCAAGCCAATATGCAAATGGACATTGAAGGATGTCCAAAGACTTCCACCTGCGCAACAAGAGGAATGGAAAGTTGCTTGTCGTGAGCAACTTGATGTACTCAACAAATGAGATGTTTTTGAACTTGTTGATTGACCAAAAGACTGTAAGGTCATCAAGAACCGTTGGGTATTTGATGTCAAACCCGATGGATGTAAATGTGCATGCCTAGTTGCAAAAGGATTCTCCCAGATAGAAGGTCTTGATTTTGATCAGATCTTTTCCCCCATTGTGCACTATGAAACTGTGCAGCTTATACTAGCATTGGCTGTACTCAAAAATTGGCATATGGAAGCCGTTGATGTCAGAAGCACCTATCTATATGGTGAACTGGATGAAGAGATCTTCATGGAACAACCAGAAGGATTTAAAATCCCTGGAGCAGACCACAAAGTATTGTGCCTTAAAAAGGCCCTTTATGGATTAAAGCAAGCAGGTCTAGCCTGGTGGAATGCATTAAATGATTCCATGAAAGAACTCAGTTTTGAATGGATCAAATCTGTTGTGGACTGCAACGAAGACTTGCTCAATAAGAAAGACTGAGATGAGGAGATGGCGATGAATGGTATTGATGTCGACGAGGAGAACAATGACGAGGTTAAAGACTGGGATTGCGATAGAGACGATGTGATATAACATATAGTGGCCCCTTTGCAGAGGGCTAGGCTGGCAGGAGAGAGAGGAGCAGTATCACTGAGTTGCAGGCACCTTGAAGGGTGGGTGGAATGAAGTGAATAGGACTAAGGTACGAAGGAATTACAGGAAGGGTTTATATACAATGACTGAGTACCTTAGGGCAGGCATCTGAGTCTGAATTAGTTAAGGGCAGGTAGGGAACATGGAACGTCATGGAATATTCAAGAAGAAAGGAAGTGAATGGAGGTAATCGTGAGAAGAAAGATAAGGAGCATGAGGTATGACATCATAGATGATGTCATAAGGCTAGCCTCATGTCACGTGAGAGTTCCCGCGGTCATGTGCACTTGGTCACGTGACTTGGAAAGAGAAAATGACTAAGGTAAATGGTACTCAGTGATGCATGCATATGAGTGAAAGATAAAGTGAAAAATAGGGTGTACACGGGCCCGAACTATAACACTACCCCCCATTCGTCAGATTTGAGGTCCAACCACAAGTCTGCAAATTCAGTATAGGAGGGTCCAAAGGGAGAAAAGAGGGAAAGAAATTGCATGTTGGAGATGCCCTGAATGGGGCGAGGAGCAGAGGGATGAGAGTGATGAAAGTCGTCGATAGCGTCTTGCACATGTCGTAAATTAGAAGCTGGTTCCCAGGTGTGATCCACCTCATCCCATCCTTTCCAGTGGATGAGGTACTGTAGGTTTCCTCACGAAAGTCTGCTGGCTGCAATAAACTCTACCTCATATTCTTCGTGATGGTCTTCTGTTACTGTGATGACATCTGGTTTAAATATGGGTTGGCCAGCCAGTGGGGCTCTATAGGGTTTTATGCGAGAGACATTCACCATAGGATGGATGGAGACAGATGAAGGAAGGTGGAGAATAACAGCATTAGGGAGTACAGTGGTAATACGATATGGACCAATGAACTTTTGGGTTAATTTACGCACGGGGTATGGGAGCATGAGGTGGTCGGTGGACAACCAGACCAGGTCACCAATGGCATAGGAAGGAGCAAGTGATCATTTAGACTCTTGGTTGTGAACCATCTGGTCTCTGGATTTAGCGAGTGTGGTGGCAATTTCATCATGCAATTTTGCCATAGAGGATGCAAAAGACCCCCCAGGGGTTATGGAGGAAGAGGGTTCAACCCCAAGTCGTGGATGATAATTATGAGTAACTTGGAAGGGGGTTGCACTGGTGGCAGTTGTAAGAGATGAGTTGTGCATGAATTGCGCCATTTTGAGCCAATCACTCCAAGAGTCTTGTTGCTTTGTGACATACACTCTAAGGTATGCCAGTACCTCATGGTTGATTCATTCAGTTTGTCCATCTGTTTGCAGATGATACATGGTTGACAACTTTTGCTGGATCTCTAGAACTTTGCAGAGTTCCTTTGTGAACTCCAACACGAATTGTGGTCCCCTGTCCGAAACAATAGTGTTAGGTAGTCCATGCATGCACCAAACATGATCTCTAAATAAATGTGCCAAATTGGCAGAAGAAGTAGTTTTAGTACAAGGGAATAAAATGATTTCTTTGGAGAAATGATCAACAATGATGCCAATGGCATCATACCCTTTGGAGGTAGGGAATCCTGTAACAAAATTGATAGATATATTGACCCAAGGGCTGGAAGGAATTGGGAGCGGAATTAATTTTCCTGCCAGTGGCTTTGACAAACCCTTCGTGAGGGAGCACACCTGACAGTGTTCTACGTATGAAGCAATGTCTTTGGCTGTGTCTGGCCACCAATAAAATTGTTTAATGGTGCTAATGGTATGGTCATGACCAGGATGGCCCGCCATAGGAGAATTATGAAAGAGAGAGATGAGTTCATTATGAATAGAAGGGGGCACAAAAACTATGCCATTCGAAGATTGGAAGGGTTTATCTTGAGCGTAATATTCGTATTTGTTAACTGTGTCAACGCCTAGTTGTTCTGATTCATTCATTAGTTTTGTCTTGAAGTTAGAATAGATAGAGGTAGACGTCATTGCCTTGACTCCAGTGGAGCCAAAACCTTTTTTGTTTCGTTCTGACTCATTTAGAGTCATTTCTTCTGTTAATGTTGGGTTTTCTATCTTTTCAATAATTAGCTGCACAATATGGTTGTGTTTAGAGATATAGAAGGGTATGTTGGTGTGGTTGAACAGGATAACCCCAATTTCTCCCCTATAATCGGCATCAATGACTCCAGCCATGATGTCGATTTTGTGTTTGAAGGTGAGGCCTGAACGGGGGGCAATCCTGCCATAGGTACCAAGGGGGAGTTGGATTTTGACGTGGGTGGGAATCGGGAGTTGATCGTGGATGGGGATGTCAAAATCCAAAGTAGAATACAGGTTGAAACCTGCTGCTGCAGAGGAGCCCTTGGTAGGGAGACGAGCATCTGAGGAGGTTAAAGATATGGGGATAGATAAATTAGAGGAATGGAGAACGGTAGAGGGGAAGATAGTGATATTTTCATTTAAATTATTGATTGTGTCACCATGATCTGGGTGATGAGAAAGGGCATCAGCACATCCATTTGTGTTGCTATGTTTGTAAATAAGAGTGTAGTTAAATTCTTGTAGTAACTTGTGCCAGCAAGCTTGCTGTCTGGATAACGTTTGGAGTTTTTTCCAGTATTCGAGATTTTTATGATCTGTCCAAATCTCAAAGTCAGTTTTTCCAATAAGATAATAGTGCCATTCTTCAAGAGTGCAAATAATCACCAGTAGTTCTTTATCATATACTGGATAGTTATGTTCTGCAGCAGAAAAAGAATGAGAGAGGAAAGCACAAGGGCGCCATAGACTATCTTCCCCGTGAATGGATAATACCATGCCTGTGGCAATATCACTTGTGTCGGTTTCTAAATGCATTGGGCAGGAAGAATCGGGGTATGCAAAGAGTGGTGCATCCATAAATTGTTTTTTGAGCATGTCAAACGCATTTTGTTGTGCCACCCCCCAGGTATAAGGAACATTCTTTTTGGTGAGGTCATTGAGGGGGCGAGCAATTTGACTGAATCTCTTGATAAAACATCAATAATAATTACACAAACCAAGGAAAGATTGTAGCTGCTTGAGCTTTGTGGGTGCTGGCCATTCCAAGATGGCATCAACCTTTTTGGTTTGCATAGAAACTCTGTCTTTTGAGACATGCATACCTAAGAAGTCAACATCGTCAGCATTAAAAATACACTTTTCCAGTTTGGCATATAGGTCGTTCTTGCACAAGCACTAAAGAACTTCCTTAACTATCTCCGAGTGTTCTTCATCAGTTTTCTTGCAAGTGAAGATACATATGTCATCAAGATAAACGATGACGACAGCATACATGTCGTTAAAAATATCATTCATCATCTGTTGGAAGGTTGGAGGAGAGTTAGTCATTCCAAAATACATTACTACCAGTTCATAGGCACCCAAGGGGGTAACAAATGCTGCTTTCCATTTGTCACCTTCTTTAATGTGGACATTGTTGTAACCCTATTGGAGATTGAGACAGGTAAACTTGTCGGCACCTTTTAATCGGTCTATAAGAGAAGAAATGAGTGGCAAAGGATACAAATGTTTTACTGTTCCTTCGTTTAAATAACAATAGTCCATGACCAGCCATTTTTCACCAGTCTTTTTTGGAATGAAAAATACCAGAGCCATTTGTGGAGATTTTGATGGGTGGATATAGCCCTTTTCTTGTTCGGAGGTGATGAAGTTCCGGACTTCATCTATTTCAGTATCAGAAAGAGGAATCACTCAACCCTTTTTTGGTACAAAGTCGGGTTTTAGGTCAATAGCATGGTCCCAAGGTTTGTGGACCGGCATTCATTTGGATTCTTCTTTACTGAATATGTTGAGGAATTTGTGGTACTGTTTTGGTACCTTTTCCGCGAGACCTTCTTCGATGGATGTAACCAGGACCCATTGCTTTGTTTGGGCAGCCTTGCAATGTTTGGTACACCTATTAAAGGTTACCGTTTTCTCGACCCAGTCTATGAGCAGATTGTGTCTATAGAACCAATCATATCCCAGGATCACTTCATGGGACCCTAGGGTTGCAACTAGCACATCCACTCCTTCGGAATGTCCATTATAAGAAAGAATGATTGAAACATACTCGTGGATCATGCCGTGTTTGGAGGAAGATCCATCGGCATTGGTAACATTCATTGGGTTGGAGAGAGGATAAGTTGTAATACCCATTTCTGTTACCCAATGTTTGTCAACAAAGGTTTGTACTGCTCTGGAGTTGAGGAGTGAAGAAGTTGTGTGAAAGGTCCATTCGCCTTTTTTATCCTGAAAATAAATGTCAGTGTCAATATCGAACTTGCCTCCTTGAGAGATGTCAGGTTCTTGGTGTGAAAAGGAAGACTGGGGGGATTTATATGAAGAGATATGAGATGAATGTTCATTCAATAGGGAATTAAGCGCACTATTATGTTCCGGTGCCACGCTCAATTGAGATGCCCTTTCAGAAGTGAGTCCATATACAAAATTGTTCAAAGAGGTTTCGTCATTCCCTTCAGCCCAAAGGGCTATATCATGGGATTTTGATGTTTCCTCAATGTCCATCTCCCCTTCGATAGGTAAAACAGAAAAACAATTAGAAGAAAAAGGAATTGATGAAAGAAAACTATTGTCTTTAGCTGAATAGGTGCCCCCCGGATCTATTTGGCTTGCTCTTTTCCCTTAAGTCCTTCAGCAGTGAGATGCTGTGCTTGCATTATAAACATGTCAAAGTAATAGGCCTGGGCTTCTTCAGTCTGCCAGACCAGTATGGAAGAGGAGGAGGAGGAGTCAGCCATGACAGAGGCAATGGCTGTGGTGGGGGCGAGCAGTATCTCGTGGTTTTGGCAGGGTTGAGGATAAAATGTCCTTCCTGTCATCAGGTCGAAGGCTGGGTGTGCTCTAGGCTTTCTCAGTTCCTTGCAGTTTCAAGAAATGTAGCCTTTCTTTCTGCAGTTGTAGCAGTTGTGATTATCCATATGAGGTGGTCCTTGAATTGCACGAATGTCCTGCATGGGCGCGCCTTGGCCAGGTTGCATACCAACAGTGGTGAATTGAGGCTCAGAGTGGTACTGATTTCAAGGGATAAAACCACTTTTGCTTCTTTTGAGCTGGATGTGGTGGAACATTTTACCAATTTTGATGGTGGTCTCCTCCCATGTCTCGAGATCTTCCTTAATAGCTGGGTGACATAGACAGACCTGAAGGTAGACATTATAATCAATGCTTTCCTTATAAAGTTGGAGTGCGATACCTGGCTCCATCTCGGCATCAATTTGCAACAAGTTTCTTGTATGCTTCTACCTTCAGCACATTGATTCGAAAGTGTTTTTCGATGTGCTCTTTCAGAATTTTCCAGATCGGCCAGAGACCTTTGTTGGGATACTGCTTGATGGTAACTTGAGCGAAGTCAGTGGCTCTTCCATTCATTTGAAGAAGAACTGCAACCATCCTTTGGTGGTTGTCTAGGTTTGGTTGACAGTCAACCCAGGCACCTATTTTGGTCCACCAGATGCGGAACTTGTTACAATCGCTATCCCAGGTGCTGGGATCAGCAAAAGCCTTGTAGGTGTTAGAGGAAGAGGTGGTGGTGGTGGATTGGTTTTGGATTAACGTTTGCATGGCTGCAGCTATGAGGGTCATTTTCTTTGATAAGTCATCCCACAGTTGATTCCCTGACATCCTTACTGCTTACTATCTTCCAAGCAAGCTCGAGGGATTCAGAGATATCATTGGTTGGGGCAAAGCGCAGTGCGAGGTCGGAGTACTGAGAAGTTGGGAATGCTGAGGTCCCAGAGGTGATAGTAATGGGTACAGATGTATCAAGGGTCTTGCTGGTAGACACAGTGGGTTTGAATCTTTTTTCTCCTTATGAAAAGGCCGTTAGTCCCATCTGGTTTGGGAATGGCATCATTCGGATCGACAGAGGGAACGGGAGACGGGGTGCAAGGTCTTTGAACATTTAAATGGTAAAAGGCGAGGGCAGCGGCCTCTCTCTGTACTTCAATTCTTTTGAGCCACTTAGTTCATGACATAAACAAGAGGAAGGGGGAACACAGTGGGGTCTAGCTTCTGAGAGTCCTATTCAAGTGTTGTGGACTGCAACAAAGACTTGCTCAATGAGAAAGACTGAGACAAGGAGATGGTGATAAATGATATTGACGTCGATGAGGAGAACAATGATGAGGTTAAAGACTGGGATTGCGATAGAGACGATGCGATATAACATATAGTGGCCCCTTTGCAGAGGGCTAGGCTGGCAGGAGAGAGAGGAGCAGTATCACTAAGTTGCAGGCACCTTGAAGGGTGGGTGGAATGAAGTGAATAGGACTAAGGTACGAAGGAATTACAGGAAGGATTTATATATGATGACTAAGTACCTTAGGGCAGGCGTCTGAGTCTGAATTAGTTAAGGGCAGGTAGGGAACATGGAATGTCATGGAATGTTTGAGAAGAAAGGAAGCAAATGGAGGTAATTGTGAGAAGAAAGATAAGGAGCATGAGGTATGACATCATAGATGATGTCATAAGGCTAGCCTCATGTCACGTGAGAGTTCCCGCGGTCATGTGCACTTGGTCACATGACTTGGAAAGAGAAAATGACTAAGGTAAATGGTACTCAGTGATGCATGCATATGAGCGAAAGATAAAGTGAAAAATAGGGTGTATGTGGGCCTGAACTATAACAAAATCTGATCCAGGCATCTTCCTATATAGAAAGAAAGGCTCCCTAATGGTAGTAGTCATTGTCTATGTTGATGAAGCTATCTTCTGTGGTCCCTCCAAGGCAATTGTAGACGAAGTAAAGGGTCATTTCATGAAAAAATGGGAATGTAGAGACCTTGGTGAAGCAAAAGAATTCCTTCATATGAACATTAAACATTCTGGCTGCAAAATCTTCATTGATCAGCGCCAATACCTACAAAAGGTTATCGAACATTTTGGTCTTCAAAATGCCAAATCTGTCCCAACCCCCTTACCACAAGGATATTATCCTCTTTGTAACAATGCACCAGTAAACCATCAACTCTGAACCAAATTCCAGACTGTTATCAGATCATTGATATACATCATGATCGGAACAAGGCCTGATATTGCCTATGCTGTAACTGCCCTCTCTAAGCATTCTGCAAACCCAACGGAGGAACATTTAAATAAAGCGCTATACATTTGCCACTACCTCCTTGGGACTCCAAATGCAGCACTTTGCTTCAATGGCACACAAAATGCTGGCATAATCGCCTATACTGATGCTGATTGGGCATCCGACCCCAACAATCACAAGTCGCAAACTGGTTAGTTCATAAAACTAGCCAGATGTACTTTCAGCTAGAGATTGCACCAGCAACCTACAGTCACACATTCTTCAACAGAAGCTGAATGCATGTCCTTATCGGACTGTGCAAGACAAGTGTTCTGGATCCACCAACTTCTTGGTGAACTTGGTTATCAAATGAGCGCCATACCAATTTGCAGTGACAATCAGAGATCAATCTTTATGGCATCAAATCCAATCACTGAACAACGCAGTAAGCCCATTGATATTTGATGGCATGCCATTCAGGACTGGATAAAAGATGGTCATATCAAACTCTTCTTTATTGAAGGGATCTCTAACCCTGCTGATATGTTTACTAAGAATCTTGGCTGCATAAAATTCGAGGAGTTTAGACAAAACCTTGGCATTGTCATGCTCTAGACAGACAGTCATATACCACCTTGTCTTATCAACACATTTATAAGTGTTTTCACTCATGCGCCTCCTCGGCAGCTGAGTAAGGGGGAGTGTTGAATGGCGGATATGCCAGTCTAGCCCCACCTTTACATATATTAGTATAGCTTATCCTACATTACCATATTAGGTTATTTGTAAAGGTATATAAGATTTGAACTCAACGTCTGAGTTCTAATAGACTCTTGACTTCATACATTCATCATCGCTCACTAGCACACCACAACCTCAAACCACCCTCTATAAAGTAAGTGGTTACACCACCTCTGTAGCATAGTGTTTTCAACACAATGTTTCATGTGTAAAACCTTACAAAGCCCCGCTGGCTGGCCAGCCCATATTTAAACCAGATGCTGTCACAGTCACCGAAGATCATCACGAAGAATATGAGGTAGACTTCATAGCAGCCAGCAGACTTCATCACAGAAAATTGCAGTACCTCATCCATTGGAAAGGATGGGATGAGGTGGATTGCATCTGGGAACCTGCAGCTAACTTAAAATACACACAAGACGCAATCAATGACTTTCACCGTTTGCATCCCTTTGCTCCTTGCCCTATCAGGGGCATCTCTGACACACAATTCTATTCTCTGTTCTCCCCCTTCAGACCCTCCTATACTGAATTCACAGACTCACAGCTAGACCTTGAATCTGGTGAATGGGGGGTAGTGTTATAGTTCGGGCACGCATATGCCCCTATTTTACTTTTCTTCTTTTGCTCACATGCCTAGCATCACTGAGCACCGTTTTATCTTAGTCAATTTCTCCTTCCAAAGTCACATGACCAAGTACATGTGACTATGGGAACGTTCATGTGACCTGAGGCTAGATCCATAACATCATCAATGATGTCATACCTCACATCCCTTATCTTTCTCCCACATTTATTTCTGTCTTCTTTCTTCCTTCCAGAACATTCCATCATATTCTTATTGTTGCCTGCCCTAAACCTAATTCAGACTCAGATACTTGCCCTAAAGTACTTGATTGTCACTATATAAACCTCTCCTGTAATTCTCTCATACTTTAGTCCTAATCACTTTGTTCCACCTACTGTACTTCAGTGCCTGCAACTCAGTGGTACTACTCCTTCTCCTCTTTGCCAGCCTCACCCTCTGTTCAAGGGGCTCTTATATGTTATACCGAATTGTCTCTGTCACCATACCCATCTTCGACCTCGACCTCGTTATCCTCATCAATCTCAACACCAATATCCATCGCCTCCTCATCTCCATTTACCTCGTGGAGATCATTGTTGCAGCCCGCAACAGGTCCCTGCAATGCTGACAAATAAGTCTCTGATGCAAACACCTGCAGCGCCAATGCCATCCACCACCACCGCTACCATCATGACTGCCACTTCCTCTCCCTCACTAACAGCACCTATCACTGACACATCTGATCCAAGGACAAGGGAAAGGCAAGGGTGACTGACTCTGACATGGGTTGGAGTTGGAGAAGTGTGACAAGGTAGAGGTCAAAAAGGAGGTGATTGAGAAGGAGTTGCCAAGGCCAATGAAAGGTAAGCAGGCCACCATTGACCACTTTTATGTGGTTAAGAAGGAGATCATTGAGAGCAAGGTATCCCTCACTCCCGATGCTTGGCCCATCCCCCCACCATCACACCAACCCACCACTGTCACCACCGCTCACACCACCACTTGTACCCCCCATTCCACCACTACCTCTCATGACCAGTCAGCCACAACTACCAATTGGTGTGAGAGGTGCAAACTCCAAGATGTTGAATGCACACTGGCAATGAAGAAGGGCATTTGTGCTAAGTGCAAATGCATGAAGACCCAGTGCAGTCTCACCATGCAAACCACCACTCGGGGCCGATCACATGCACCATCCTATGGCAAGTCAAAGGCGCCAGCTCATCAAGCAAGCCCTTCATCGCTGAATGGCTCAGAGGGAGAAGATATCCTGGTCCCTAAACATGGCCAAAGTCACTCTCACTGGCCGACCATCGACCAGAAATCGTCATGCACATGCATCATCATACTGCTGCCACCTCTGCCCACCTCTGCCCACCTCTGCCCACCTCTGCCAATTGCTGCAGCAAGCAGCTGTGCTCCCCATCCCCCATCACTGGACTGTCGGAGGAGCACCCAAAAAAGCACACAACTCCCCAAGGTGAGTATTTGATATCATCAGTAACATTCACTATTGACCATCCATTTAGTATATGTTGAAATCCCTGTACTCTGCCACAAGCAGGCTGTGCCGGTGAAATCCACCCCTGCTGATGCTGACTTGCAGGCCAATATCACCAATCTCAAGGCCTTGGTGAAGAGCCTCCAGCAGGAGATCACTGATCTTCAGCTGACAGTCAACAGTAATGCAAGGTCACTCAAATTGATGCATTGGAGTGTCACCACCTCGTCCTCCACTCCTCCTCCATCAACTTTGGTGTGAGACACCACTGTCCTCCCCACCTCCCCTCAACCAGTGCCAACTAGGGGGAACTCTTCCAATGCTGATATGGCACTCTTCCCCTCCATTCCCATCCTTCACTGATCACCATCAGTTGAGAGCATTGCCCAGATTTCTCCAGTGCCATCAATGGCTGAGAGCTCACTAGCATCAACCCCCATCCCCTGGTTTCCATTTCTATCACCAGCGCATTATGTCCAGATCACCAACTTGGACATCAATTTGGCTGATGGCAATCAAGTTGGTGAAGAGATTGCCTTGGACATGGACATAAGTGATGGTGAGCAAGGACTATAGTAGTTATTAATATATACTGTATGACATTTGTAAATGTACAATGTATCTTTTCTGTCAATAAATCATCCACCTCCCTCAGATTTAGAGACTGAAATTCCATTATCATTTGCATTTATATAGTAGATATCAATGCCATTAGCCATGAGTGCTACTCACCATTAATAAATATCCATGAGTTATTCACACAATCTCTCCATTGCTTGTCTAGTCTTAGTAATCATATTCTGTAGTACATTGTTGGTAGTGTGCCTTAGCTGACCCATTCACCCCGGTGCATCTTCTCTTGTCCAGTCCATATGTTTCCCGCTTGGCCCACCCACCCAGACCACTGCATCCTCTATCAGCTGCCAAACTGGCACTGGTAGCCATTCCATCCACCAGTATGTCTCCATCAGTATTATTCCCACTGGCCGACCCATGCACATAGGTACACCATTCACCCAGCCAACCCATCTATGCAACTAGTCACCCACTCGGCCCACCCAGCCCTATTGCTATATCTGCTGCCAGCCAAGGCATCTACCATGGCAGTTATGCTATCAGCTGGCACATCTACATCCATGGTCAATGCATTAGCTAAGAGACTCACACCCCTACATCTTCCAATTGGTCAACCCATCACAATTGATATCTCATCTTGGCCAAGGGATGCCTGTTAGTGCATTCCCCACCAGCCGGCCCATTTACTGAGATAGCTACCCATCGGCCCAGCAACCCACATCCCTAGTTATTGACTCGGCCCATTCAATCTAATCCCTACATTTCCTATTTACCCTACTATTGTCCTAGATATGTTCAGTAGGTCTATCAAATTACATTGGTGCATCTTCTCATCAATAGATCTGTGTACTGCATTAGTCATTCACTCGGCCGACCCAGATCAATTGCTACATTTCCCAATGGCCGACTCATCTACCACATTAGCTATCTGATCAGTGTTGTGGGCTGCAACTACAATCTCCACAAGATAAACTGAGATGAGGAGACGACGAATATCAGTGTCGACATCGATGAGGATGATGAGGACTAGATTGAAGATTGGTACAGCAACAGAGATGATACAATAGAGCATGCAAGAGCCCCTTTGAACAGAGGGCAAGGCTGGCAAAGAGAGGAGGAGTGGTACCACTGAGTTGCAGGCACTGTGAGACAGTGGGTAGAATGAAGTGATTAGGACTAAAGTATGCAGGAATTACAAGGAAGGTTTATATAGTAAGACTGAGTACTTTAGGGCAAGTGTCTGAGTCTGAATTAGCTTTAGGGCAGACAAAGATAAGAAGATGATGGAATGTTCTGGAAGGAAGGAAGAAGACAGAAATAAACGTGGGAAGAAGATAAGGAACATGAGGCATGACATCATCTATGATATCATGGATCTAGCCTCAAGTCAGGTGAGCTTTCCTGCGGTCACGTGCACTTGGTCATGTGACTTTGGAAAGAGAAATCGACTAAGGTAAAATGGTGCTCAATGATGCTAGGCATGTGAGCAAAGAAAAAAAAGAAAATAGGGGCATACATGTGCCCAAACTATAACACTACCCCCCATTCACCAGATTCAAGGTCCAACCATGAGTCTGCAAATTCAGTATAGGAGGGTCTGAAGGGAGAAAACAGGGAGTGAAATTGCATGTCAGAGATGCCCTGGATAGAGTGAGGAGCAGAGGGATGCAAATGGTGAAAGTCATTGATAGCGTTCTGCACATGCTTTAAGTTGACTGCGGGTTCCCAGGTGCAATCCACCTTGTCCCATTCTTTCCAATGGATGAGGTACTGTAATTTTCCGCGATGAAGTCTACTGGCTGTGATGAAGTCTACCTCATATTCTTCATGATGATCTTCTGTGACTGTGACAGCATCTGGTTTAAATATGGGCTGGCCAGCCAGTGGAGCTTTGTAAGGTTTTATGCATGAAACATTAACCATAGGATGGATGGAGATGGAGGCAGGGAGGTGGAGAGTGACGGCATTAGGGAGTACAGCAGTAATACGATATGAACCAATGAATTTTTGAGTTAATTTACGAGCGGGGTATGGAAGTGTGAGATGGTCAGTGGATAGCCAGACCAGGTCACTGATAGCATATTATGGAACAGAGTATTACGGACTGCAACTATCTCCACAAGGTAGACAGAGATGAGGAGGTGACGGATATTGGTGTTGATGTTGATGAGGATGACAAGGATGAGGTCAAAAATAGGTATGGTGACAGAGATGATTTGGTATAGCATATAAGAGCCCCTTGAACAGAGGGCAAGGCTAGCAAAGAGGAGAGGGAGTGGTACCACTGGGTTGCAGGCACTGGAGTATAGTGGGTAGAACGAAGTGAATAGGACTAAAGTACAAGGGAATTACAGGGATGGTTTATATAGTGATGACTGAGTACTTTAGGGCAAGTATCTGAGTCCAAATTAAGTTTAGGGCAGGTGAAGATAAGGAAATGGTGGAATATTCTGGAAAAAAAGAAGAAGATGGAAATAAACATGAGAGGAAGATAAGAAACATGAGGCATGACATCATCTATGATGTCATGGATCTAGCCTCAGGTCATGTGAACTTTCCCACAGTCACATGCATCTGGTCACGTGACTTTGGAAAGAGAAATCAACTAAGGTAAAACAGTGCTCAGTGATGCTAGGCATATGAGCGAAGTCAGAAAAGAAAATAGGGGTGTATGCGTGCCCGAACTATAACACAGAGGAGTGTTTAGACTCTTGGTTTTGGACCATCTGGTCTCTGGATTTAGTGAGTGTGGTAGCAATTTCATCGTGCAATTTTGCCATTGATGAAGTGAGCGACCTCCCAGGGGTAGTAGAGGAAGAGGGTTCAGCCCCTAGATGTGATTGATAATTACAGGTGACTTGGAAGGGGGTAGCACCAGTGGCAGTAGTAAGTGAGAAATTATGCATGAATTGGGCCATTTTAAGCCAATCACTCCAAGAGTCTTGCCTTTTTGCAATGTATGCTCTAAGATATGCCAGTACCTTGTGATTGATCCATTCTGTTTGACTGTCCATTTGTGGGTGGTACACAGTAGATAACTTCTGTTGTATCCCAAGTACTTGGCAGAGTTTTTTTGTAAACTTGGACACAAATTGTGGTCCCCTGTCTGAGACAATAGTGTTAGGAAGTCTGTGCATGCACCAAACATGATCTCTAAATAAAAGTGCCAGGTTGGCAGAAGAAGTGGTTTTGTGACGTGGGAACAGAACAATTTCTTTGGAAAAACGATTGACTATGACGCCAATGGCATTGTACCCTTTGGAGGTGGGAAAACCTGTAATGAAATTGATAGATATATCTGTTCAAGGACAGGAAGGTATGGGAAGAGGCATTAACTTTCCTGCCAGCAGCTTTGATGATCCCTTTGTAAGGGAGCACACCTGACAGTGTTCTATGTAGGATGAAATGTCTTTTGCTGCGCCAGGCCACCAATAAAATTTTTTGATAGCACTGATGGTACAGTCTTGACCAGGGTGGCCTGATATAGGAGAATTGTGAAATAAAGAAATGAGTTCGGTTCATAGCGAAGGTGGCATGAATACTATGCCATTTGAAGTTCTGAATAGTTTATCCTGAGCATAGTACTCATATTCATTAATGGCGTCAATGCCAAGTTTTTCTTATTCTGTAGTTAATTTAGTTTTGAAGTTCAATGAAAGAGACATGGAGGATATGGCTTGTACTCCTGTGCAACCAAATCCTTTCTCATTTTGTTGTGATTTGTCTAGTGTTGTGGTTTCTGTTAATGTTGGGTTTTCTATTTTTTCAATAATTAGTTGCACAATACAGTCATGTTTTGAAATGTGAAAAGAGGTGTTTGAATGGTTAAATAGGATTACCCCAATTTCTCCCCTATAATCAGTGTTAATGACTTCTGGCCATGACATTGATTTTGTGTTTGAAAGTGAGGCCCGAGCAAGGGGCAATCTATCCATAAGTACCAAAGGGGAGTTGAATTTTGACATGGGTGGGGATGAGTAGCTGATTGTAGGTGGGGATGTCAAAATCTGATGTAGAGTACAGGTCGAAACCTGCTGCAGCAGAAGAACCTTTGGTAAGGATGTGGGCATCAGAAGAGGTTAGCACAACAGGAATAGATAAATTAGAAGATTGCAGAATGGCAGAAGAGAAGACCATGATGTTTTCATTAAGGTTGTTGACAGCATCGCCATGATCCGGTCATCAAGAAAGTGCATCGGCATATCCATTCATGTTGCCTGGTTTATAAATAAGGGTATAGTTGAATTCTTGTAAGAGTTCATGCCAGTGGGCTTGTCTTCTTGAGAGTGTCTGAGGTTTTTTCCAGTATTCGAGATTTTTATGATCTGTCCAGATCTTGAAGTCAGTTTTTCCAATGAGATAGTGTCGCCACTCCTCAAGAGCATGGATGATGGTGAGCAACTCCTTATCATAAACAGGATGGTTGCATTCAGCCAAAGAAAAAGAATGAGAGAGAAAAGTGCATGGGTGCCATAAATTATCCTCCCCTTGAATTGATAATACTGCTTCTGTGGCAATATCACTAGCATTGGTTTCCAGCCGCATGGGTTGAGAGGAGTCAGGATATGCCAATAATGGCACTTCTGTGAATTGCTTTTCAAGCATGTTGAATGCTTGTTGTTGCACTGTCCCCCAAGTGTATTGTACATTTTTCTTGGTAAGGTCATTGAGGGGGCAAGCGATTTGTCCAAAACCCTTTATAAAATGTTGGTAATAATTACAGAGGCCCAAGAAGGATTGAAGTTGCTTGAGCTTTGTGGGTGCTGGCCATTCCAGAATGGCATCAACTTTTTTGGTTTGCATGGTGACACCATCTTTGGAAATGTGCATTCCTAAGAAGTCAACATCATCAGTGTTAAAAATACACTTTTCTGGTTTGGCATAAAGGTTGTTCTCGCACAAGCACTGAAGAACTTCCTTAACAATCTCCGAGTGTTCTTCATTGGTTTTCTTACGAGTGAAGATACATATGTCATTGAGATAAATGATAATGACTGCATACATGTTGTTAAAGATGTCATTCATCATCTGCTGAAAGGTAGGAGGTGAGTTCGTCATACCAAAATACATTATGACTGGTTCATAGGTACCTAAAGGAGTGACAAAGGCCGCTTTCCACTTGTTGCCTTCTTTGATGCAGACATTGTTATATCCCCACCTCAGGTCTAGACAAGTGAATTTCTCAGTGCCTTTTAATTGATCTACGAGGGATGAAATAAGTGGTAATGGGTAAGAGTTTTTTACTGTTCCCTCATTTAAATATTGATAGTCCATGACCAGTCATTTTTCACTGGTCTTTTTTGGAATTAAAAATACAGGAGCTGTTTGTGGTGATTTTGAAGGGCAGATATAGCCCTTTTCTTGTTTGGATTTGATGAAGTTCTGGACTTCTTCGATTTCTACATCAGAGAGTGGGATAACCCGACCTTTCTTTGGAATGAAGTCAGGTTTGAGGTCAATAGCATGATCCCAAGGTTTGTGGATCAGCATCTGTTTGGATTCCTCTTTACTAAATATGTCCAGAAATGTGTGGTATTGTTTTGGGACTTTTTCTGCTAAGCCTTCTTCAATGGATCAAACCAGGATCCAATGTTTTGTTTGGTTGGCTTTGCAATTTTGTGTGCATCTGTTAAATGTTACTGTTTTTGCTACCCAATTGATGAGTGGATTATGTCAGTAAAACCAGTTGTACCCAAGGATCACTTCATGGGATCCCAAGGTTGCGACCAGCATATCCACTCCTTCAGAATGTCCATTATATGAAAGAACAATGGAAACATACTTGTGGATCATTCCATGTTTGGAGGAAGATCCGTCTACATTTGTTACATTCATTGGGTTTGATAGGGGGTATATGGTGATCCCCATTTCTGTTACCCAAGGTTTATCCACAAACATTTGAACTGCTCCTGAATCTAGAAGAGATGAGGTGGTTCAGAAGGTCCATTTGCCTGCTTTATTCTGAAAGTAAATGTCAGTGTTTATGTCAAATTCACCTCCTTGAGAGGCATCTGGTTCTTGGTGAGAGAAAGAGGATTGGGGGGATTTATAAGAGGAAATACAAGATGAATGTTCATTCAAGAGGGAATTAAGCACACTATTTTGATCTGGTGCCCTGCTCAATTGAGATGCCCTTTTGAATGTAAGTCCATATGTAAAATTGTTCAAAGAAGTTTCATCAGCTACTTTAATGTCCATCTCCCCTTTAATTTCGAGACAAGTAAAACAATTCAGAGAAGAAAAAGAAAACAGAATAGAGGAAATGAAACTTTGGTCCATAGCTGAGTAGGTACCCCCAGATCTACTCGGCTTTCTCTTTTCCCTTGAGTCCTTTGGCCACTAAGTGCCACACTTGTGTCATAAACAAATTGAAATAGTAAGCTTGAGCCTCCTTGTTCTGCCAATCAGGAACCGAGGAGGAGGAGTTGGCTGTTACTGAGGCAATGGCCATTGTTGGTGTGAGCGGGATTTCACAATTTTGTCATAGCTAAGGGTAGAACATTCTTCCCATCATAGGGTCAAATGCAGGACATGCTCTTGGTTTTCTCAGTTCTTTGTAGTTCTGAGAAATGTGTCCTTTCTTGCCACAGTTGTAGCAATCTTGGTTGTCAACCTGAGGGGGACCTTGAACAGTGCAGACATTTTGTATTGGAGCTCCCTGACTGGATTGCATTCCAACGGTGGTAAACTGGGGTTCAGATTGATACTGGTTTTGTGGAATGAACCCAGACTTGCTTCTTTTGAGCCAAATATGGTGAAACATCTTTCCTATTTCCATAGCTGTGTCTTGCCATGGTTCGAGCTTTTCAGCTACAGTTGGTTGATGAAGACAGACCTAGAGGTAAATGTTGTAGTCAATGCTTTCTTTGTACAACTGTAACGCAATGCCAGGCTCCATCATTGCGTCATTCAACAGGAGGTTGAACTGTTGGTTGTATACTTTGATGGGGAGTGCTTCTTATCATAATGCTATGAGCTTTTTGTAAGCTTTGACTTTAAGGACATTGATACGAAAGTGCTTCTTGACATGTTCTTTGAGTAATGCCCAGGTGGGCCACTGTTTGGTGGGATCGCTGTACTGTTTGATTGTTACTCAAGCAAAATCAGCTGCCCTTCCCATCATTCTTAGCAACACTGCCACAGTTCTCTGGTGATTGTCCAGATTGGGTTGGCAGTCGACCCAGGCACCTATTTTTGTCTACCATATGCGGAACTTGTTTCTGTCACCGTCCCAGGTGCCAGGATCGGCAAAAGCCTTATATGCATTGGAAGAGGAGGGGGCGGCGGATTTTTGTGCTTGGTGTTGAATAAGGTCCTGCATGGCCATGGCCATGAGTGTCATCTACTTCAAGAGATCATCCCATAGTTGGTTACCCGACATCCTTACTGTCCACTATCTCTCAAGTGAACTCTAGGGATTAAAGGTACCATTTATTTGGACGAAGCTAGGAGCAGGTGTGGAGGACAGAGGGGACAGTGGTTTCTTGATCCCACAGGTTTCAGTTGGCGTGTATATACTTCTTGTTTCTTTCGTACACATGGTGGGTACAAATTTTCTTTCATTGGAGGAAATGCCTATTAGTCCCTTCGGGTTCAGGGGTGAAGTCATTGGGATCGATAGAAGGTGCAGGTGATGGGGTATGGGGTCTCTGTATGTTGAGACAGTAAAATGCTAGCACTGTGGCTTCTCGCTGAATCTCGATACGTTCAAGCCACTTAGTTTGGGACATAAAACAATGAAGAGGAACGCAACGTGGTTCAGCTTCTAACAGTCCTAATCAAGTATTGCAGGCTGTAACTACAATCTCCACAAGATAAACTGAGATGAGGAGATGACAAATATCAGTGTCAATGTCAATGAGGATGACAAGGACTAGATTGAAGATTGGTATGGCAACAGAGATGATACAATAGAGCATGCAAGAGCCCCTTTGAACAGAGGGCAAGGCTGGCAAAGAGAGGAGGAGTGGTACCACTGAGTTGCAGGCACTGTGAGACAGTGGGTGGAATGAAGTGATTAGAACTAAAGTATGAAGGAATTACAGGGAAGGTTTATATAGTAAGACTGAGTACTTTAGGGCAAGTGTCTGAGTCTGAATTAGCTTTAGGGTAGACAAAGATAAGAAGATGATGGAATGTTCTAGAAGAAAGGAAGAAGACAGAAATAAATGTGGGAAGAAGATAAGGAACATGAGACATGACATCATCTATGATATCATGGATCTAGCCTCAAGTCAGGTGAGCTTTCCTGTGGTCACATGCACTTGGTCATATGACTTTGGAAAGAGAAATCGACTAAGGTAAAATGGTGCTCAGTGATGCTAGGCATGTGAGCGAAGAAAGAAAAGACAATAGGGGTATACACATGCCCAAACTATAACAATCAGCCTGCTAGTGTACCAATTCAGTCAATATGTCACTGCATCTCCCCATTTGTCAACCATCTACCATCCCATCCAACAATATTGCTACACATTTGGATCGGCTAGCCCATCCGCTATGTCCACTATTCCATCGGCCCAGCCATCTACCCTGTTGGCCAGCCCTGTTCCTTACTCAGCCAACCCATCACACAGGAGCAACCAGTCTACCAGCCTACCAACATGATTGGCAAATACCTAGATGGCCTACCTATATCATGGAGAGCTATCTCCTTGGCCAGTCCATGTATAAGAGAGCTGTCCCCATCGGCCTATCCATTTTCTCTATTGGCCATATCACTTACATTGCTATGTCTCTCATTGGCCAGTTGGTTTCTAATAGTCCTAATTGGCCCATCCATCTCTCTCACTCAACTGCCAGCCCCTTAGTATCCTTTGGTAGTTCACCACCTATCAGCCCACCATCAGCTGGCAGTATCCTACGGCTTATTTACAACCTCGGCTGCCCATGACATTCAGCACCTGTTGACTGCAGTATGTGGATTCTCAGGGTTGTATGACAGCAAGCCAATTCAAAAATGTGAATTTGCAGATTGAAATTTTGATTTTAATTATTGTAAAAATAAAGTGAAATTCAACTCACCATAAGACTGATCAATCACCTTTGGTCATGATTATTAAGATTGATTTGACTAATGATGAGTCACACCTAATGGCACTAGGATATCTTATCCAAATGACCCTGCAGATGCATAGTTCTCACAGAAATGTGTTTTGAGATTGAAAGGATCTTGAATGCAAAGGGACAAAGGAATGATCCTCAGTAGGAACACTTACTTGAGATTATGATTAGTGGTTTTGTTATAGGCATCAATGAGGAATGAGGTGATAACTGAGAACATGGGCAACTACTCATCTAGAGCAGCTTAATACCTATACCGAGGTTGCAATGAAGGTAGAGAAGAGGGTGGTGTCAATGCCCAAGGGACTCAGCAGTGAAGTGATCTGACAATATGAGAGAGTCAGGAGCCATTGTATGTAGGCTGGCTTAGGCCTATGAAATGAAGGATGATCCCTCAAGGACCATGATGAAAGGATAGCAATCCTTATCATAGGGCTTGAGCTTATACAGTGAGATGCAAAACTGTTCCAATGTCTGATACTTTTGTAGTGTGCATGGTGTAGTGTCTGAGAGTGTGGGGATTTCACTTAGTGTTAGTGAGAGCATGGGAACCACTAGCTCTTGGCTACAAAATGTGTCTCTATGTCATGTGACCAGGATCAGGGTGTGCCTAGATATAGCCATTTTAATCTAATGATACCATTATAACAGTTTTACACCTTTTGTTAAATATGAGGGTATTTGATAGTTTAGTACTTGGTATAACCTCCTTTGGCTTTAAGCACTGCCTCAATCCTCCTAGGCATGTTTTCAATTAATCCCTGACACATCTCAGCTGATATCTCCTTCTATTTCTCTTGAATTCTATCCCATAACTCATGGATTCCATTAGGAGGGGGAGTTTGCTCTGCAAGTCTTCTTTTGAGATAACTCTAGAGATGTTCAATGGGGTTTAGGTCAGGAGACTGTGCAGGCCAGACCATGGTATGAAATTCCTGCTCCTCTAGCCACTCCTTGACCTTTTTGCAGGTATATTTGGGATCATTATCCTGCTAAAAGATGATTTCAGGAGGATTAAGACCATAATGCTCTAGGATATTGAGCAGGTCATCCTTCAAAATTTGAAGGTAGAGATCACCATCCATCCTGCCATCAATCTTGGCAGCAAAGCCAACCCCCTCCTAGGTCATACAGCCCCATACCATCATAGAACCTCCTCCAAACTTAAGGGTTCCTTGTACCAACCTGTCACTAAGCCCCTCTCCTGCCTTTTTCCACACCCATTTGCACCCATCTGACCCTAGGCAATTAATTTTGGTCTCATCTGACCATATCACCTTCTTCCAGTCCTCCAGGGTCCAATCCTTGTGAGCATAAGCAAAGTCCAAATGTGCCTTGTGATGTTTAGCAAAAAGAATAGGGCATTTGGACTTGACTACAGCTTTCATCCCAGTCTTTTTCAGGTGACAATAAGTAGTGCTTGAATGGAGAGGTTGATCAATGATTTCTGAGAGTGTTTTGGTTATTTGAACTGCATTTTCTGCCTTCTGAGATGAAATCAAATGAACAGTATGGTGGATATTGGCAGGAGAAAGTTTAAATGGATGGCCTCCAGTGGATTTCTGAAGGTTAGAATGCTCCTTAGAATGAAGTCTTGAAATGGTAGTAATGCTGGTGCCAGTAGTAGAGGCAATAGAGCAAATAGAATGTCCAGCATCAAGCTGAGAAAGAATAGTGTTTTGTTGAGTAATGGAGAGGGATCTTATGATGGTAGTGGTTGGAAACAAAGAGCTGTGGGAATTAATTCAAACTCAGACATGATATTTATATGTGTATATTTATTTGTATGACAAACAAACACCAACAATCCTATGATTGAGCTGAAATTCTATTCTCATTTCAAAAGGTACAAAACTGTTACAATGGTATCATTAGATTAAAATGGCTATATCTAGGCACATCCTGATCCTGGTCACATGACATAGAGACACATTTTGTAGCCAAGAGCTAGTGGTTCCCACGCTTTCACTAACACTAAGCAATATTCCCACACCCTCAGACACTACACCATGCACACTACAAAAGTATCAAACATTGAAACAGTTTTGCACCTCACTGTATAACAAAGACTATGATCTGTGGGATTCTTGCACAGGTCATATTCACTGCCAATTCAGACTGGTGTGATCATTATCCTTCTACACCCAAGAGGTTTACAGTCTCAGTCATCAACCAACTTAGCTAGTAAGTTGTCTGTTTTGATTTTGTACCCATAGCTTGTAACTAAAACCATGCAAGCCTTCATAAGGCATTTATTTAGCACTATCGATCTCTCCACCAAACAGGCCAGGGAGTCCAACCTAGTGTGGATGTGGCCAACATACATGACACAATCATCAAGGAATTCCCCTAGTACAATGTCCTATTTGAAATCTGGAATGTGTTATGTTTGGCCTTGGTGAGGTCGAACATAGACCTGGCAAGGACTGAGGACTTCTGTTGGTAGACAGTGGATGCTGGTTTGAGATGTCACTTGGTGAAGAGAGGTCTTCTAAGCTTCAAAGGTGAAGGACTAGCAGTTAGATGATGACTGAGATGACAAAGGATACTCTGCTTGGAAGGCAGTAGAACAAGTAGCAGATGCTATGATGAGGTAAGAGCAAGCATCCACTCAAAAGTAGGACAAGGACTTGGAAAGATCCAGGAGGAGAAGGTACAAGGGATATATTGCCAGGTAAGACTAGCTGAGGATACATCGGTTGTAGCAAAGGGTTTATATAAGTTGAACATGGGAAGAATGACTAATTGGATGGAATGTGAAGGAAGGAAGAAGAACAATTAGTCATAGAACTGGTAATATCATATGGAACATCATAGAACATTGTGGAACAAAGAAAGGTAAGTGAGAATGACCAACAATATGGTTGTATTGGAAGGTAAGTAATCAAGATGATGAGAAAGAAAGATAAGCATGGTACTTAGCCATTCTAATGCACTAAGTGAAGTGTTCAGCAAGGAAGATGCTGTATATGTTACAGTGGGGTCATTCCCCATCCAAAGGAGTCAAAGAAAAAGTGTAGAAGCAAATCATAACAGAACAGCATTCCAAAATTCATCACCAAGCTCATCAACTCTCAACCTGGCAAGTTGTGTGGAGCTGGGCTCCTCAAGCTTGTTACACCCAACCAGATGACTATTGCCACCACCATCACCAGTGTATCTGCTCTGGTCGTGCAACTTACACAACCCCTACCCATCACAATTGATGATCCTCCCCAAGTTAATGAAGAGGATTACCTGATGGAGTGGGACAAGGATGAACAAGATATTGGTGTCTAATTGCCAATTACTGATATCCAGATGGGTAAGTGCAAGGTAGGTCTACCTTTTTTTTTCTTGTATCTAATTGATGTCTTCAGGCCACTGAGCCCCCCAACATATCTGATACTGGCTCAGATGTTGGCAACATACAAGAATCTCTGCTGCTGTTTGATTATCACTCTTGGATGTCTAGTTTTCAGTTCATGGCATCTAAAGCAGGCCTCACTACTCCCCCCCATCTATCCCATCCCAGTTCACAAGCTGGTAGATCCACTGGTAGTGGGTCCCAACAACCTCAAATTTTTTCACCAGTGTCATCTACCATGTCAACATTATCAAAGGGCAGCAAAGGAAAGGCTAAGTAGTTATGAGCTGACCTTGATGAAACAATGTCGCAAATGACTGCCAAGTCAAACACAGGTAGTGATACCATCCATTCAAATCAAAGCACGCTTTCTATGGAAAAAAACCACTGCCCTGCCCTTAAAATCAAACATCTTAATAGTGAGCATACACTTCAATTGGAGCATGAAAAAATGCTTTATGAGAATGCAAATGCAAGGATGATCCACAAGAGAACCATGGCCAGCAAGGAGGCTGACATTTGCCTCAAGAAAGCCAAGACAGAGGTAGTGTCCAAGTCAACGAGACTGAAGGAAATGGAAATAAAAGTCCTCAAGCTGGAGTTAATGATGAAGGGTATTGATACCTCAGACATTTAACTAGCTCTTTGTGTTGTTTTTTTGTAGTCCTTTAAGATATACATGTTCTTTGTGATACCATACTGCAGTTGAGACAGCTGAACAAGGAACATGATGATAAGGATGCAATGATGACTGAGGTCAGCAAGAATGTCAACAACAAGGATAAGACATGCGAGGGGAAGATATATGGTCGTGAGTCTAAGCATAGACATGCCCCTTGACAGAGGGTGAGGCTGGCGAAGAAGAGCAGAGTGGTATTTAAGAGCAAAGAGCCCCTACGGAAGAAGGGAATGCAAATGAATAGGACTAAGGTACGAGGGAATTACAGGAAGGGTTTATATAGTATGGATGAGTACCTTAGGGCAGGGTTCTGAGTTCTAAATAGTTTAGGGCAAGCATGAGAGATAGAATGGAATGGAATGATGATGAAGAAATAGTAATAACTGTGAGAGAAAGATAAGGGCTACAAGGTATGACATCACTGGTGATGTCATAAGCCTAGCCTCAGGTCATGTGCACTTGGTCACATGACCTTGGAAAGAAAGAAATACTAAGGTAAAACAGTGCTCAGTGATGCATAGCATATGAGCAAAAGTGAATAAAAATAAATAGAGAGTGTATGAGGAACCAAACTACAACACTTTGCATGTATACAAGAAATTGCATGATGTTATGTTTGACTTTGCAAGAGTTTCTCCATTAACCTAAGGCAAAATGTGTGACCTGGCCTTCCATCATTGATATTCATTCCAATCCCCTCTGGATCATCCCCTTCTTGATCTGCCTCTTCTCTTGCCCAAGCTTCTAAAGCTTGTCTTTGAGCTAATTTTGGCCCATATCTCTGTTCTTCAAACCAAATAACCATGTTATGAAGTATAATACAACAAAGCACCCAGTTTGTTGCATATTCAAGGTCTTTCTGGGATCAGATGGAAATGCAAAGCTCTTGAAGGGATTGAAAAAAACCTGAAACTGTATTGCTCTACGGTTGGCTCTAAAAGGTACATGGTGACAAGGAGGTGATGGTGCTGGAGATCAGTGAGGATGTCAATGACGATGATGAGGCAGGCTATAGGCAAATATACTGTGGTGAGTCTGAGCATGCGAGAACCCCTTGACAGAGGGTGAAGCTGGCGAAGAGAGAGGAGTAGTACTCAAGAGCAAAGGGCCCCTACAAAAGGAGGGAATGCAAATGAATAGGACTAAGATATGAGGGAATTACAGAAAGGGTTTATATAGTAAGAGCAAGTACCTTAGGGCAGGGTTCTGAGTTCTAAATAGTTTAGGATTAAAGAAGAAACAGTAATAACCATGAGAGAAAGATAAGGACCTTGAGGTATGATGTCATCGATGACATCATAAGTCTAGCCTCAGATCATGTGCCAGTTCCCGCGGTCATGTGCACTGGTCATGTGACTTTGGAAAGAAAGAAATGCTAAGATAAAATGGTGCTCAGTGATGCATTACATGTGAGCGAAAGTGAAGAAAAATTAGATAGAGAGCATATGAGGAACCAAACTACAACACAACCCTTGAGTGCACCAAAAGCATGTTCCACCCTCATCCTCATCTAAATTCATTAGCAGATGATAAAAGTTTAAAGTATTCCAACCTACCTTAGACAAAAAATAATTAAACTTTCTCTATTCTCTGCTAAGTGCTTGATTTCTTGGCTTTTTAAAGGGGGGAACAAGCCAAGTAGAAAGAGGATAAGCACTATCACCCCAAATCCACTCATCATCAGCCAGAAAAGTATGATGTTCCTAGTAGATTTATGTACCTCTGAATGCATATGAATCATGTGCACTGCCTAGATGGCCAAGCCTATAGTCTACAATTAGTAGATTATGGGGCATGATAACTGCCTGTAAAGAAATTATCATAAAATTCCTTTTAAAAAATTAACAACTCACCTGACAATTTAAGGAATATCTAGATTTCTAATCAAAGAATGTTTCCCCATAATATCCAGGCTTTTGAAAAAGGGGAATAGAAGATCCATTAACTGCTAACCAGCCATTATGCTATTGCTGGTAGGTAACACTACCAGCATATGCTTTGACATTTTTACAATCAGCAAAATGAGGATCAGAAGGAAATTGAATAAAAATGTCATGCTGGTCCAATAATGCAACCATGACTCAGTTAGTACAGTTGATAACTAAGCCCTCACCCACTTCTGCCCATAATGCAATATCTGAAATAGAAATTGCATTACCATAGTGACCAGCACAATTAAGGAAAATAGCAAGCTGGACAGCTACAGGGAGCTGCAGATTAACTGCAGACTGGGAATGGAAAATTGGGTGGCCAATGATCTGATTCAAGATATCATCAAAAATCTCTGGATCAACCTGAAGTTTCTTGCAAAAAGCTTTTGGGCAATCTTCACATTGTGCAAGCACATGGATCTGTTATAGTTTGGGCACACGTACGCCCCAATTTTATTTCTTACTCTTTGCTCATATGCCTGGCATCACTGAGCACCGTTTACCTTAGTTGATTTTCTCTTTTTTGAAGTCACGTGACCCAGTGCACATGACCATGGGAATGTTCACCTGACTTAAGGCTAGACTTATGACATCATTAATGATGTCATGCCTCATGTTCCTTATCTCTTTCTCACATTCATTTCCATTCACTTCTTTCATTCCAGAATATTCTGTCTCCTTATCTTTGCCTGCCCTTAACCTAATTCAGACTCAGATACTTGCCCTAAAGTACTCAGTCATTACTATATAAACCCTGCCTGTAATTCCCTCGTACTTCAGTCCTATTCACTTCATTCCATCCACCTCCAACAGTGCCTGCAACTCAGTGGTACTACTCTCCTCTTCTTTGCCAGCCTAGCCCTCTGCAAAGGGGCCACTATATGCTTTATTGTATCGTCTCTGTCACCATCCCACTGTTCAATCTCATCCTCATCATCCTCATCAATGTCGACACTGTTCACCAACATCTCCTCATATCCGTGTTCCTAGTTGAACCCCTCACTGTTGCAATCCGCAACAGGATCTGAGAAGCATGTATAGGAGGTGCATAAGACTTGTAAAGCACACAAGCCTACAAAGCCTCCTCCTCAAGTGCTGCAATGGCATCGACAAAGTGATTATAATGACTAATAGGACTCACATCACTGATACCAGAATCCAATGAAGAGTCTGAAGAGGAATCAGGAAATTCAGAGTCCACCATAAGATCAGGAAGAATAAAAACAGGGGATATAGGTGAAATAGGTGAAATAGGTGAAGAAATAAAAGGAAGGCCATCATCAAAAGACCCTGAGCTACCAGTGGTATCAGACTCATCCTCAAACTGTTGTTCAAGGTCAGCCTGCTAGAGCTAGTGAGCCAGTTGTGAGGCAACCTGGATATCATGGAGGAGTTCCTGTCTTGCTGATTTCTGGGGCATTATTGGGGGGGAGAGGGAGGGGGGAAAGCTCCCAGGTATCCATGAAACACTTTTTGTGTATGAAATTGACCTAATTTTACTATCTACCAGTACTTGTAGGCTCATTTTGTGTCCCTCTCATTCCCAGCTACTTTGTGCTAAGGTTAGCACAGTGTGTGGGAAAGTGTAGTGTAAGCTGTGCACATGAGCCAGTCAGAGTTTCATCCTGTATGCTCACATGAGGTTGTGGCATGTGGGGTGGGGTGAGTGTCTGCTCGGACTTTGTATTTTTGTCGGAGTTTACACTAAGCAAGCCCCTAAGCAAGCCCCAACTTAATTTTCGGTGCTGACTTCAGAGATGTCTCTGACACATCCTGACCCATTCTGACAACAGTCAGAGTGGTTTCAGAGCCGGTCAGAGAATAGGGTGAGCTGGCTTAATACTTACATGAGGCGATGGAATGTTCTGGAAAGCCATGGAAGTGTGAAGATGTGAAGATTGAAAAATCATGGTTCTGACAGAGGAAGGACTGGAGACCATGGTGCTTAGCCTCGTCACGAACATGGTTGTCATACCGGACAAGTATCGGAGTATCCGGGACGAAGTTGAGGCCGAGGTGCGCGAAACCTGATCGGCATTTGATGTCGCTGCTGAGAACGTTTGGACACCGACCCTTGCTTGTACCCGCAGTTGAGGTTGCTTCTCATGACGAAGTGCTCGCCACGAGCAAGCAAAAGACAGAAGTGATGGGCAGTCTGGTCGCGAAGATAGTCGAGCTCGTGCAAGAGCAAGGGGTGGACGAGGCAAGTGGGCTAAAGAACTGATAAATGATGTGTACAAAATGTACATACCACGTCTGCGATCACGATATGAGTTATGCCAGGCTGACAAGGGCTGACACGATGAAACCCATGTCACTGCTTTCAAGTTCTCAGTCGGGGGCCACGTCCCACGCTCGCACCTTGTTCCCTTGCTTGTCCCCACCCATCCTTCGATTCCACAAGCCCCGGTTCGACACGGCCGGCGAGCGTGGCGGACCGCATCCCTACAAAAACCGGGCGGGACACTTCGGGTTCACTTGAAACGTATAATTCTGACTGTCTAGGAGCACCATCATGATGCAAACCCGGACAGCCCTTCTGACGAGGCGCTCGTTGCTGGCGCAGGCAAGGCCCCTCTCGCGAGGCTTTGCAACATCGATGAGATTACGTGAGTATCCTTATCTCTTGATGGTATGGTCGTGTTCGGCACAAGTCGGGATCGAGTCCTACTTCCGGGATAGTGTCCCTACCTTGCAGCCAACATGTCAATCGACGCGACGGCGACGAGGCTAACGCCGGTGCACTCAGAAGATGCACAAAAGATCGTGGTTTCACAACCGGTGGTGGAACTCGATGGCGACGAAATGACGAGGATCATATGGAAGAAGATAAGGCAAGAGGTCTGTCCATTCGCCCTGCATGATGGTGCAGTCGGTTCACCATCCATTCTTGTAGCTCATCCTCCCATACCTTCAACTGGATATCAAGTACTTTGATCTTGGTTTAGAGTACCGTGACCAGGTAAGCGGAGATGTCGCCTAAAATACATGGCAGAGCTTTGACCAGCAGGTAGACAAATGATACCGTGACCGTCGAGGCTGCAAGAGCAATTCAACAGTACAAGGTCGGCATCAAGTGTGCGACCATCACGCCTGATGAGGCGCGTGTCGAGGAATTCAAACTCAAGGAAATGTGGAAGAGTCCGAACGGCACAGTCAGATTGCCCTCTACCCTCCTTCAGAATGACAACGCTGAGTGTGGGTCTGGTTTTCTAGATCCGTAATATCCTCGGTGGCACAGTCTTCCGAGAGCCCATCATCCTCAATCAAATTCCCAAGCCTGTCCCAGGTTGGGTGAACCCCATCGTTATCGGTCGCCATGCTTTCGGAGATCAGGTTGGTTCCATTCCTGATGCGTACGCCTTCCCGCGTTGACGCTTCCAAGTACCGTTCAACAGACCTCGTTGTTCCCGGAGCTGGAAAGTTGCAGCTTGTTTACAGCCCTGCTGACGGCACGACACCAACCACGCTCGATGTATATGACTTCAAGGGCAAGGGTGTTGCTATGAGCATGTACAACACCGATGAGGTATGGTGATGCGAATGGTCAGGCGGTGCGAGTGTTCATTTCGGGTATCCTCTAGTCGATCACAGGTTTTGCGCACTCCTCGTTCAAGATGGCGCTGTTGAAAAAGATGCCTCTTGTACGTTATTTTCATCTCCGTAACGCATGTTCCTGGATACCACGTTCCTTGCACAGTTCATGTCTACGAAGAACACCATCATGAAGCGGTATGATGGTCGCTTCAAGGACATTTTCCAGGAAATCTATGATACCCAATACAAGGCCGAATTTGAGAAGCTTGGAATCTATTACGAACACCGGCTCATCGACGACATGGTTGCTCAGGCGATCAAATCCTCTGGCGGGTTTGTCTGGGCGTGTAAGAATTACGACGGCGATGTTCAGTCTGATATCCTTGCGCAAGGATTTGGCTCGCTGGGAATGATGACTAGTGAGCTGATTACGCCAGATGGCCAGGTCGTCGAGAGTGAGGCTGCGCATGGTACCGTCACGCGCCACTACCGGGAATACCAGAAGGGCAACGAGACGTCGACGAACCCTGTTGCTTCGATCTTCGCGTGGACACGCGGCCTGCTTCACCGTGCCAAGCTTGACGACAACGAGCCACTGAAGCATTTTTGCCAGGCCCTTGAGGCGGCCTGTGTTGAGGTCATTGATGTCGATGGTGTCATGACTAAGGACCTTGCGCTGGCAATTCATGGAAAGAATATGAGGAGAGAACACTGGGTGGTGACGGACAAGTACATGGATGCTGTCAACGTGAGTGTTTGATGAACGGCTTGCGGGGTCATCGCCCAGAGCTGACGGTCATAATGCCAGGTCAAACTACAGCAAAAGTTGGCGGGGACTTGCAAGCAGTGAACTGGCTCGTTCGCTGGAGCGGATGTGATATACATATTATTGCGGTCGTTATTGTATACAGCGGAAGCGGATCTAGGTGTACTATCTCCAGATGCTGTATTGCCTTGTCTTTGTTCCTACTTTGGATGCTGCACCCATCATGAACAGACTCTGGAAATCCCGGCCAGCTGCAGATGCGTCCAATACCAGTGCCATGTCGCGTACCATGCAGTTGGCAGTCAGTGGGATGACGGTTTCTCAAGGGGTCGAGTCGAGCAGCGTTTCTGCGAATCTACAAAGGAAAGGGACATGGTTCTCTGCGCCATTGGTTGCAGCGCCACGCACAAATGTTGAGCGGTACTGGGCTGCACGAGCCTTGGTGGCAGAAACCCTGCTTTCAGCGCGGGAGCAGCACCAGGCTGAACTGGCACAAGTGCGACGAATGGAAGAACGGAAGCGTGAAGTAGGTTCACGTTGACCCTTAAGTTGATGGTGGTGGCGCCGCTCATCATTACCACTCAGGGGGAGATTGCGACTATACTACATGCAAACGATCAGAGGCAGAAGAGGTCGGAACGGTTGATGGTCAGCTGCTTGAACCAAAACTGATATGCCTTGGGTGTTGTGCTGTGGCTGACCTGTGATGGTAGGTGATGTACCTCGTGGTTCTTTTAGGTTTCATTGGCTGGTTGGTGATGATGATCCCACCTGACCGCAAGCCGGACAAACCTTTACACTTTACGATTCCGATTCTGTCACCCTTTGCATCCGTGGTACGCTGTTTTTGCCGTCGCCGTGGCAGGATTTGATCTGTATGGGACAGGTTGAACACGAGACGGGTATTTTTGGGACCAAGGCGGTTGTTATCTTGGTCATGGTGATAGGGATCGCGACATATGCAGCGGTGAAACAGTGGTTTTCTCAGTGGCACACCTAACTTGAAGTAGTTATACATAAGTGTATGGACTGGATTCGAACCGGTTCGACTCCGATCGGTCTTGGGTGGGAACTGCGCCCAGTCTCAAGTTCTCACCACACACCACCATTCACTTCTGACCACCCCCTCCTCGTCCTCGCTTCCGGCGGCAGCGACACCGACGGCCCTTCCCCGTGGCCTTTCCAAGGCATCCTCGAGAATGTCGTATCCCCAATCCACTTCGCCGTCAGTCGAACACGCAGATCCATTCGGCCCCTCGGCAGCCTTCCCTCGCAGATATATATACAGCGACAACGACTCTGACAACGTCGACTCATACGGACGCAGAGACACCTATGCATCCGACAGCAGCAACAACGGGCTGAATGACCCCGAGAGATACTATGATCACCATGGCACATACGATCCCTACGGTGGGCACGCACTTTTGGCACACCGCAGCTAGTTGTTCACATGGCTTTCTAGCACAACAAGACACGGATTCGGACGTCGACCTCTATGGGCGTGGATATGCACCCTCCGCAGAGTCGCTGGGGCAATCGCGCATGGGCCCGTCTGACTCGAGCGCCACGGCGTACGTCGAGTATGTTCCCCCGTCGGGTGCAAAGGACCAGTACGCCGCCTGGACGACAGAGCGACAAATACCGCTCTCCAAGGAGGAGATCGAGGACATCTTCCTCGACCTTGCACAAAAGTTTGGTTTCCAACGGGACTCGATGCGCAACATGGTCCGTGTGTTCTTTCAAGTTTTCCTTGGTCATCGCTGACGCCATTTTTTCCTAGTTTGATTTCCTAATGCAGCTGCTCGACAGTCGTGCATCGCGCATGTCACCCAACCAAGCCCTGCTGACACTTCACGCCGACTACATCGGCGGTGAGCACGCAAATTACCGAAAATGGTATTTCGCCGCCCAGCTCGATCTCGACGACGCCGTCGGCCACGTGCAGAACCCCGGCCTCCAGCGTCTCAGATCAACCAAGCGCAGCACCCTCCGCAATCTCAACGAAAAGTCTCTCCAGACCGCCATGGACCGCTGGCGTCAGGCAATGAACAACATGAGTCAGTACGACCGTCTCCGCCAAATCGCACTTTATCTCCTTCTCTGGGGCGAAGCAGCTCAGGTTCGATTCGTCCCAGAGTGTCTTTGCTTCATCTTCAAGTGTGCAGACGACTACTACCGCTCCCCCGAGTGTCAGAGTCGTGTCGATCCAGTCCCCGAAGGACTCTACCTTCGCGCAGTCATTAAACCTCTCTATCGTTTCATCCGTGACCAAGGCTACGAAGTCGTCGACGGCAGATTCGTACGCAAAGAAAGGGATCATGCCGACATCATCGGCTACGACGATGTCAACCAACTATTCTGGTACCCGGAAGGCATCGCCCGCATCATGCTCACAGACAAGGTATTCCTCTTCTCCCAACGCATTGTCGGTGCTCACGCGACACCTTAGACGAGGTTGATCGACCTGCCACCGTCGCATCGGTATATGAAATTTGACCGCATCGAATGGAATAGAGCGTTCTTCAAGACATATTATGAAAAGCGTTCCTTTGGTCATCTGCTCGTCAACTTCAACCGAATCTGGGTCATTCACATCTCTCTATACTGGTTCTACACCGCGTACAACTCTCCCAAGGTCTATCAGATCAGTAAAGCGGACAACACCGTCATTAACTCTCCCGCCTTGTCATGGTCTGTAACAGCCCTAGGTGGTGCTGTAGCTACACTTATCATGATCGCCGCCACTCTCGCGGAATTCTCCTATATCCCCACTACCTGGAATAATACCTCTCATCTTTCCCGTAGATTGTTGTTCTTGTTCATCACTCTAGCGTTGACCGCTGGACCGACTGTCTACATTGCCATCGCAGAGTTTAGCTCTGGTGGTAATGCCGGATCCCTCGCCCTCATCCTCGGTATTGTGCAATTTTTCATCTCCGTCGTCGCTACCCTCTTGTTCGCCACCATGCCATCGGGCCGTATGTTCGGAGATAGGGTTGCCGGAAAATCGAGAAAGTATCTCGCCAGCCAAACCTTCACTGCATCATACCCACCCTTACGCCCACGAGCAAGACTCGCATCGGTCGCATTATGGGCTCTCGTATTCAGCTGCAAGGCTACTGAATCGTACTTTTTCCTCACGCTTTCCTTCCGTGACCCCATTGCGGTGATGGTGAACATGAAGATCCAAGGCTGCAACGACAAGTATTTTGGTTCCAACTTGTGCTCAAACCAAGCAGCGTTCACGTTGACCATCATGTATATCATGGATCTGGTGCTCTTCTTCTTGGATACTTTCCTCTGGTACATCATCTGGAACACAGTCTTCAGTATCACGCGGTCATTCATGATTGGACTCTCGATTTGGACCCCATGGAAGGATATCTACACGCGATTACCCAAGCGGATTTACGCCAAGCTGCTTTCCACACGGGAGATGGAGGTAAAGTACAAGCCAAAAGTACGGACCGTCAACAACTCGAACTCGCTATCGCACTAACCCGCGTTTAGGTGCTCGTCTCGCAAATATGGAATGCCGTCATCATTTCCATGTACCGAGAACATCTGCTGTCCATCGAACACGTGCAAAAGTTGTTGTATCACCAGGTCGATACCGGTCAGGAAGGGAAACGCAGCTTGCGGGCCCCGCCGTTCTTCATTTCTCAGAGCGACAAAGGATTCAAAGGAGAATTCTTCCCAATCGGTAGCGAAGCTGAACGTCGGATATCTTTCTTTGCCCGGTCTCTGACCATCGATCTTCCCGAACCTCTACCGGTCAATGCTATGCCCACATTCACGGTTCTTACACCCCACTACAGCGAAAAGGCATGTTGCATTACAAACGCGTTATCGTTGCCTATGTTAACCTGTATTTCAGATTCTCCTGTCCCTTAGGGAGATCATCCGTGAAGAGGATCAGCATGCTCGTGTCACGCTTCTCGAGTACTTGAAACAGCTCCATCCTGTCGAATGGGACAACTTTGTCAAGGACACCAAGATTCTCGCCGAGGAATCTGCAATGTTTAACAACACGACACCTTTTGGTACGGACGAGAAAGGCCAATCCAAGATGGATGATCTCCCCTTCTACTGCATCGGGTTCAAGAGCGCCGCTCCAGAGTTTACGCTCCGCACGCGGATCTGGGCATCACTGCGCGCGCAAACCCTATATCGCACAGTGTCCGGGATGATGAACTATGCCAAGGCCATCAAGCTTCTCTACCGCGTCGAGAATCCCGAGGTCGTCCAACTCTATGGCGGAAACACTGACAAACTGGAGCGTGAACTAGAACGGATGGCTCGGCGCAAGTTCAAGTTCGTTGTCTCGATGCAGCGGTACTCCAAATTCAACAAGGAGGAACACGAGAACGCCGAGTTTCTTTTGCGCGCATACCCTGATCTTCAGATTGCCTACCTGGAGGAAGAACCACCACGCAAGGAGGGCGGCGATCCCCGCCTCTTCTCAGCACTCATCGATGGTCATTCAGAGTTCATCCCTGAGACTGGACGTCGTCGACCCAAGTTCCGCATCGAATTGCCCGGTAACCCCATTCTTGGTGATGGAAAATCGGACAACCAAAACCACGCGATCGTCTTCTACCGTGGCGAATACCTCCAACTCATTGACGCCAACCAAGACAACTATCTCGAAGAATGTCTTAAGATCCGTAACATCCTTGGCGAGTTTGAAGAGTATTCTGTGTCGAGTCAGAGCCCGTACGCTCAGTACGGCCACAAGGAATTCAAGAAACCTCCGGTCGCCATTGTTGGTGCTCGCGAGTATATCTTCTCGGAGAACATAGGTATTCTTGGTGACATCGCTGCTGGCAAGGAACAAACGTTCGGAACGCTCTCTGCTCGTTCGTGGGCCTGGATCGGTGGAAAGCTCCACTACGGTCACCCCGATTTCCTGAATGGGCTTTACATGAACACTCGTGGCGGTATTTCCAAGGCTCAGAAAGGATTGCACCTGAACGAGGATATTTTTGCCGGAATAAACGCCATTGGTCGCGGCGGTCGCATCAAACACACGGAATACTACCAATGCGGAAAGGGTCGTGATCTTGGCTTTGGTACTATCTTGAATTTCCAGACAAAGATCGGGACGGGAATGGGGGAGCAGATGCTCAGTCGAGAGTACTATTACTTGGGAACTCAACTCCCGATCGATCGATTCTTAACGTTCTACTATGGCCACCCCGGTTTCCACATCAACAACATGCTGGTCATCCTCGCTGTCCAATGCTTCGTCGTGACGAGTAAGTTTCACTGAGTCAATTCTTCGGCTGCACTAATTACGTTACTAGTGGTGTTCTTGGGTACCCTCAACTCTTCGGTCCTTGTCTGCGAGTACACATCGGGCGGAAGCGCACAACCAGGCTGCTACAATTTTACCCCCGTCTTCCAGTGGATTCAGCGGTGCATCATAAGTATCTTCTTGGTATTCATGATTGCATTTTTGCCGCTCTTCATCCAAGGTAGTTTTTCTCTCGACTTGATATGATGTGATGGATAATGGATCTTCCATCCCTGTTTCAGAATTGGTCGAACGTGGCACTGGGCGTGCGATCATCCGACTTGGGAAGCAGTTTTTGTCTTTCTCACCGGTCTTTGAGGTCTTCTCAACGCAGATTTACACACATTCCATCATCAGCAACCTTACGTTCGGTGGTGCTAGGTATATTGCCACTGGACGAGGCTTTGCCACAACCCGCTTATCCTTCAGCATACTATTCTCTCGCTTCGCTGGACCGAGCATATACCTTGGGATGAGAACACTGATCATGCTTCTCTACGTCACTATGGCATGGTGGACACCGTATCTCATCTACTTCTGGATCTCTATCCTCGCACTCTGCATCGCTCCTTTCTTGTTCAACCCTCACCAATTCGTATTCTCCGACTTCATCATCGATTATCGGTATGTTCATCTTTGTGCATTCGACCTGTCTGTTGCTCATTTTGCGTTCAGTGAATTCTTGCGGTGGATGTCCCGTGGAAACTCGCGCTCACACAATAACTCTTGGATCGGATATTGCCGGCTATCGCGAACGATGATCACTGGGTACAAGAAGAAAAGACTTGGCCTCCCATCCGAAAAACTTTCAGGGGATGTTCCTCGCGCCAAGTGGCGGGCTGTGATATTCTCCGAAGTCATATTCCCGGTTGTGATGGCTATACTGTTCATCATTGCGTACATGTTTGTCAAGGCGTTCCCCGATACCACCGGAAAGTTACCTCCGAGTCCATTAATCCGCATCGCCGTCATCTCCCTCGGACCGATTGTCTGGAACGCCGCGGTACTCCTTGTCTTGTTCTTCATATCGTTGTTCCTTGGGCCCATGGTGGACCCCACATTCCCTAGATTCGGATCGCTCATGGCTACCGTCGCGCACATTCTTGGTGTTTTCGGAATGCTCGCGTTCTTCGAGTTCCTTGTGCGTGCCTTGTGACTGTAGTAAGGGACCCCAAACTGACCATCTTCTAGTGGTTCCTGGAAACCTGGAACGCATCTCATGCGGTACTGGGTCTTATTGCGGTTATAGCCATTCAACGTGCTGTCCACAAGATCTTGATTGCTGTGTTCTTGTCTCGCGAGTTTAAACATGACGAAACCAACCGCGCATGGTGGACTGGTCGGTGGTACGGCCGCGGCCTCGGCTCCCACGTCATGTCCCAACCTGCTCGTGAATTCGTGGTGAAGATTATCGAATTATCTCTCTGGAGCTCTGATCTCTTGCTTGGCCACTTCTTGCTCTTCATGTTGACGCCACCGGTCCTCGTACCATACATTGATCGTATGCATGCGATGATACTATGTAAGATAATTTCTTGTTTAACCTGTGACTACTACTGACTGGCACATTAGTCTGGTTGCGGCCATCGAAACAGATTCGTGCTCCGTTGTACTCTCTCAAGCAACGAAAGCAACGTCGCCGGATTGTGAGTAAATTTGTTGTTTCAAAGACTCGGGTTCTAACACTCGCGCAGATCATTAAATATGGCTTCATCTACGTGTCCGCCATACTCTCCTTCACGGCCCTCATTGCACTGCGTAAGTCTCACTCCTAGACACCCACCTGTACGCCATCTTATTCGTCTGCTCGTTTTAGCTGCTGCATTCCGAGAAAATATCAAAGTGAACTGCACGCTATGCCAGAATCTGTAGTCTGACATCTTCCATTCATTTTACATGCATTCTATAAGCTATCCACGATTACTTGTACTACTCTTGCGATTCCTCGCTTTCTACCTAGCGATTTGAGACCTGGACGCTTGATTACTCGCTGGACACTTTTTTTTTTTCCTCCACCGCTAGCATCGTTCGACCACCTGTGGCGTTGCTTCGTTGGGCATCTTGGTGGTTTAATGTAGCGTACGAACTCTAGACTCTACTAGGTGTCCTAAAAGACTCGGAGGATGCCGCGTAGTACGTATGGTACTGCAGCACGGGACTTTACTTGTACTCAATGCTGTCGTGTATATAAACACACATGGAATGCGATTACTCAGGCATGTCTCCAACGGTAGCTGTGCACTTGCGCCGCCGCTGTGGGAAGGCGAGTTATCACCGCCATCGCGCCACGTTCCGGGAAACTGGACGAATTTGAAGGCTCGCTGGAAAAACACGACGGTCAGGTTCGGGTTTAGTTACTTAGAACTTACTATCGTCGATGGTCGACGGTTTCCTCTGCCCTTCGAGCTTTCCTCACGCAAAACAAATCTATCACGGGACCGACTCGGATGGGGGCGTACCTGGCTTGGCTACCCGAATTCAATACCCAGCGAAAGCATGCGTCTCAATTTGGAACGCGGAGGCTGGAACTTGAAAGAGACCAGACCCGACTCGTCTTTTTCAACTCCAAAGAGCGCACTCGCTTGCTACATATTCGTTAAGCTTGCACAAAGCACGACCTGATTGCTTCTTCTCGACTAGGTCAGATCAGCGTCCCCACGTCCCACTCATCTTCCTCATGAATGCATTGATGAGCTCTTCCACCCCCCCTCGTCGGACAAGCAACTCCTGCGTTAACCTCCCCATCCATTTCGCTTCTGGTTCGTTCGCAGGCCAGGCCATTCGCGCAGAATTGACTGAAATTCAAAAGGCTGACTTGGGTCGAAAGTATGCCGTCCTCGTTCCCATCATCACGTCCCTGACACTGTCTTGGGTGTTAGATATGCAAGGGTAGATCGGCGTCCACTCGACCCGCCACCTGTCGTGTTGCTCAGGCTGTATCAAGTACTCAATCATGGCACCGAAGCACAGTACGAAAAAGAAATCCAGGATTACTCGTGAGTCGATACTCGCTGTTGCCCATCGACGTTCATGAAAAAAGGGACGCTCATGCTCTGGAAGCGAGATCAATACCCTTGGGCTCGTCTGCAACGTGGATCTTTTCTCCGTGCCCACCGTGGCAAGGACCCAATCCACTTTGGCGCATGCTGGGGACCAGCAGCAGTCGCATGCTTCGCAACAACCGTTCGAAGCATCACGCGCGCCCCTCTTCCACCCCCGTTCAAACCCTGCAGTTGTACAATTGCCTCCCCTCACGTTACCCACCCGGTCCCCAGTTCCCCAAATGACACAACAACCCCTGAATCAACGTGTACTTACATATTTCTGGGACCAACCCGTCACCGAAGATATGAATTGCACCACCGCGCTGTCCGGCGCAACGTTCATCCAACTTGCAAGCATTGAATACCAAGGTAGGAAAGTAATGGTGTTCCCTTTTGCAGTCAGTCGTCCGTTTCCTCGGTCATTTTAGTTCATCTCACTGACTGGTTTCCCCAAGGACTTGGCGGTCAAAATAGAGGGTCAATTCTTTTTGCGGTACCGCTGTTTTGACCTATTCTCGCGAGCTTCGGGTCACGGTGAGCTCCCCATTCAAGCGGAGTGTTTCGGTGGACCATTCAGGATCTACTCGACAAAGGAGTTTCCTGGACTACAGCCATCCACAGAACTGACAAAGGTAACGCCCTCTTGGTCTAGACCGGCATTGTTCTACACACGTGCTCATGCAACGCCCGGAAGCAACTCGCCAGATGGGGCGTCCGACTCAACACTCGCGAAGCGGAACGCAAACGTAAACGCAAGGACGGGGGCCACTCGTCGAGTTCTGTCGCGAGGTCGACGATCGCCCAAGCAAACAAGGCAAGCGACAGTGACGACAATCACAATCAAATTCTTCCTGCCGCGTCCGAAATCTACGGCGCAAGTCGCTAGTCTAATGCGCATCCATCATGAGCTTGAGGTTCGTTTTGCACATAGTGGTTACTTCACTCTCACGTTCTCGAGTCCCGGTTCGTTGTACAACTAGTCTCCTTATTTGCTTAACACTGCACATTATGGAAGGGCAATCACATCGCATGCATGGTCGTGTTGTTCGTATCTTACGAGTTTTTTATGAACGCATTCTAATCTACCTTTTGTACCCAACGTCAGTGAATAACTATTTCAATCTTGGAGAAGCAACAATTAAGGGATAAGGTATTCGGCGATCATTTGTACAGAATAATGGGTATTATAGATGGGTGGAGTATATGAACGCGATGTAGGAGAGATGTGTGGTAAACGGATATGCACGAAAACCTAGATAGCACTGTAACATGACGGACAAAAGCAGTTGGGAAAGCTGCCAGGCTCTAGAAAGGTAGCGGAAATGTCAACCTTTGACTCCCAGTCGTCTGGGATAACACTACTGCCACTCAGAAACCTGTAGATGAGGCTCCTAGCGGCAGCAACAGAAGTGATGTTCCCCACAACCCCTCCTCCTGGGGTACCCCTGACAATCCGCTGCTTTGCAATTTCGACCAACCTGGGTGGGATGTCTGAGAGGGGATCCTTCCCACAAGTTTCGGTTCCCCTAGATGGACAGTGGTCCGTCTTCAATCTCTTGGTGGGAGGGTTGCTGCAAATCTCCTCCACAGTCTCTGTCCTGTCAATGTCAGGCCATGCCTCCAAAGGCTTGCGGCAGGGTGTCTTATCCACATAGCCATTCTTGATCAGGCATGACTGGTGGTAGAAGGTCCTACAGCTAGGTCGAGGACAGAAGTGATGAATTTTCACTTCTCCTGGGGTATAGGGAATCTTGCATATAGAGCAAGCATGATGGGTAACCTTGGGCTGGATGTAAAGTCAGGTAGAGATTAGAAATAGGAAGAGCAGCAGCAACTCACTGAAATTCTCTTGGCATCGTATAAAAACTCATACCTGGAAAACCACTCATCATCCTCAATGAGGGCCTGATAGATGCTGGTCTCATCAAAGTGTTTAACTTCAACATGATCTAATGAATAGTGAAGCAAACATGTCACCTGGATAGACAATGTACGCTCACCAGCAATAGCATGGACTGAGATGATATCACAATTATTGGAGACTAACTTCTCAAATCTCCCGCAAATGGTGGGATCACTTTGACCCAGTCTGAGCATTAAGAGCAACGGTGAGACGGGGAGCTTACAAGGATTTGATGACCTCTGCCACCTCCTGTGGTGACCAGAACCACTGGACTCGAACCCACACCTAGAAAGACCTGCATAATGCTTGCCAGACATGCGGATAGAAGGGATTCTCACATCATGATGACTATTGGCTCTAATTTCCTTGACTTCGCCAATCCAATAGTCCTCCGTGGAGACTACATCCCTGTCCTCTAGCTCCCGGTGTTGCACATAGACACTGAGCATAAGTACTTCAGATACAACGAATGGGGATAGAATCAGTGTAACGTACACATCACCCAAGGCAAAGCTATGTTGGTCGTGATTTAAGTCTTCAACTGTGCGTTTGAGTTAGGATCTACTGTAATGTCACTGAGTCAGGAGCGGCTCACCTACGAATGACCCATAATCAAGAGGAAGTGCAGCAAAATGTTGCTGACTGAGGCCACCAGGAGTGTGTCTCTCTTCCTTCTTTACCGACTTTTTCTTGTGCGTGAGGCGTGCTTTCTTGCGTGGCATTGTGGTGAAACGGTCGCGTCAAGACGCGCTGTTAATGAGCGCGTATTGCTTCCGCGAGCACGTAAACATGCTTACTAGCGGTCACGAAACGTGGTAAAGTCGCAGCAAGCATCGACAGACCACTAGATCAACCAGAACATCCACCGCCATGCTCTTCTACTTGATTTCGTGCATTATAAGGTATTGTTTTGATCCATCTCGCGGTGCTCGTTGACGAGGATCCGCTGGTTTTGTTAGTTCTGTGCTTGTCTTCCTTTATCCCGGCTACGCATCCTACAAGACACTCTCCCAACGACCTGCGTCTGAGGAAGACCTGGAACGATGGCTCATGTACTGGTCTGTGCTCGGTTGCATCATTGGGGTTGAATATGTGGCGGAATGGCTCGTGTCCTGGTAAGTCAATCAGTCGTGCGACCGCGCGTTCACTCACCAAATCGATGTCATAGGATCCCGATGTACTATTTGATGAAAACGCTTTTCCTTCTCTACCTGGTGCTGCCACAAACTCGTGGATCTTCGTATATCTACATTAACCATCTCCAGCCGTTCCTCCACTCGCATGAGTCACAGATTGACGCCACTCTCGCCGCTTTCAAGGCACGTTTATACACCTTCATACAGAAACGGTTCCGTGCGCTTTGGGATCAATTTACTGGCGTGCTTGGCCAGCAACAACAAGTTCAATATGCGTCTGGCACGGGTCCTCCGCCATCTCTAGGAGATCCTGTGTCTGGCCCCGCCCAACTTGTCGCAGGCCTCTGGCGCTCTTATGGACCTGGCCTCCTCGCATCGGGTGCTGCGCTTCTCTCGCAGGGTGCGGCTGCCTCAGTTTCTGCAACGGATAAGGGCTGGCAGACTCCCGCTGGCTCACAGATACACCTGGATTCCTCGCAGTCTACACGTGATCGTAAACGTCAGCCCAAAGCGGAGCTAGAAGGGATGCCTATTCCTACTGGTTCTGGTTCTGGTTCTTTCGGTGCTTCTTCGCCTCATTCGTCTGATTCTGAGCTGCGGCGTCGGGGACCGACGAGGAGCTTCGAAGAAGTGGAAGAACCGAGTGATGTGGAGGGTTACGAGATGGATGGGCGCGGGAAGGAAGAACGTGCTGCAAGGCCCACCAGCTGGTTTGGTTGGGGCTCGTAGGGGATGTTCTTCCTCTCTTCCTCTTACACTACTGCAGATGAAGTTTTTCCGCGTTAATGATGTGTCCGTTATCATATTTAGTGTGTGTTTGACAGTGTGAAGTTTCTGGACCAAGTTGGACATTTCGTCGCATCTATACTAAATGTTATCTCGAGCCTATTAGTCGGAAGCAATGCGGGCCAGATCGCAGATTGAGGATACTCACGAACATATCAACTCGAACGATATCGCGTCGGCTAATGGAAACTGACAGACTTGAGAAGTCAGTATTTGATCTCACAGTGGTCGGGATGTCCTCACAACTGGCAGTATGGCCGCGAGCCAAACGAGTTTACCTAACAGCATGTTGAGCCATATCCTACTACCTCAGAAAGGCGAGATGCCGTAGCAGGTATTTTTCTTTCGCCCTCCGTCACTCCGACTCTCACTTCTTCATAACATCTCCCTCGAATGCCTCAAGCACCCAAGACAAATGTTCGTCAGGAAAGTAGCAAGGAGATCCAGAAAGCGATTGACAAGGAGCAGAAGCGCAATCGTGGTGTCATGTCATGTGCAGAATGTCGACGGTCCGTATGCAGTGTTTATATCATCATTTGACTTGGTCAGACCAACGCCGCCCTTCAGACTGAAACTAAAGTGCGACAAGACGGTCCCTTGTTCGTCATGTAAACGTCGTGGATGCTCAGCGATATGTCCCAACGGTATGTGTACAAACACCACGACCGAGCAGCATTCTAAGACCTCCTGCTAGGCAAACTGGCGACTGGCCAGGGTACTCGGTAAGCATTGCGTCCAACCCAAGTGGTCTTTTTGAGACGCCGCTTCTCCCAGTTTCGTGCTCGCCGATACGGAGAAGTTGCACGAGAAGATATTGCTCATGAGTGATCGCATCCGACAGCTTGAAGATGCCCTTACTGTCCTGCAGTCGGATGTGACACCGGGTGAACCCCATCCTTTATTGCGTCGCGATCTTCTTGAGGTCAAGTCGGTCATCGATCTACACGTTGCCGTCGATGAGGACAAGATTCGGAAGGCCGCCGCCGATCGTACCGACGATGACTCTCAATACATAGAGGCTTTTGGAACACTAGCATTGCGGGATGATGGTGCTGCGACTTTTTACGGTCGATCTGCTGGCTCAGAAGTGAGTGGCATTCGTTCATATATTGCTTTGATCGTTAAAGTGTCGTTACCAAGAGCTTACTGATTGTACGTGGACGAGTACCGTTGCTGCCCTTGCACTCAGTCGTTCTGTTTACAAGGGCGAATCAACAGCAGAGTTTGCAAGTCCGTCAGCCCCACCCTCGGGTAAAGGCCCGACTCCAAATGACCTTCCGGGCCCTATCAAGCGTTTATCCAGCACATTCCCCCTTTCCCCTGTCACCACTGATGCCGTTGATCTCAATTACTTGATCCAAAATTATTTGCCTCCGTGGCAGCGGGCACGTCAATTATGCGAACTCTACTTGTCTCAGGCACCTTGGTTTTTCGGCGCAGTCACCAAAAGGCAACTTCTGGAAGAGTGTCTCCCTCTATGGTATATCGAAGCTTCTGATCTCCTGCTCCCTGGCTCTGTTGCCCCTTCATCTACACAGCCAAGTCCGTCTAGTGGATCGACGGAATCACGAAGCAAGACCTCGCATGAACTAGCTTTGCTCTTTGTTATCTTTTGCTTTGGTGCCCTCACCGATAACTCGCTACCGCCTGCGCCAGATAATGAGGAAGCTGATATGTATTGTTATTTGACACGTGCGGCATTGAACCTAGAACCGGTGCTGGATCGACCACCGTCCGTAACGACCATCCAAACCCTGGCGCTGCTGGCTATCTATCAAGGTCTGGTCAGCGGCGAAAATAGCGTCGAATGCACTTGGGGCATATTCGGGCTTGCGACAAAGCTAGCACAGAGCGTGGGTGATTCTTCATTCAACTTGGTCCTCATGCTAAGCCACAAGCTTGCAGATTGGACTTCGTGGGTTCCTCTGTTCATGAATGGTCGTTTGAGCTCATGGGAAGATAGACCGCGATTGTGCTCGCTGGGAGTTACCAAGTTCAGAAGTTCAAAAACGCCGCGCCCTGTTTTGGGAGCTATTTATCACGGATGGGTGGCAGGTATGTTGTCTTTGGCTGATGCATTCTCGTTTGCACTTAGCAGAGTCTTCCCGTAGTCCCTTGCGACTGGCCGTTTAGCCACGTTCTATCTTCCGTTTGTTGACTGCGAACTTCCCAATGATCCGGACCCCACAATCGACGACGACGGTTCCGTTCTTCCTAGTTGTGAGTGGCTGCGCTTTCGCGTTCAAAAACTTGCATAAACTATCCCGCTAGTCCCCGCATGGAAAGCGCGGTTCGGATTTGAGTGCGTCTCTGCTGTCATCCAGAATGCACAGACTGCCAAAGTACCCAAATACTCAACGATCATTGAACTTGATCGCAAAGTGCGAGATATGGAGCTTCCAAAGTATGCTCAACGTGTTTCGCTTGCGGGTACAGGACTTGCAGAAGCAATGAAGCACTACATGCCGTTGAACTATCGGAACTTCAGTGAGTCATCGTCCTCTAAACTCGCCCTACGGAGTGAAAACGATCTAGTTCTTATATATATTCATCGATGCTTCTTTGCGGAGGCCGTCTCGAATAACCCTACTGATCCGATGCAGAGCCAATTTGCGCCATCGTTTTTGGCTGGGTATCATAGTGCTTGCGAAATAGTCAGCAACTTGCGCATTCAATTTGACCTTTTCCCAGCACAAGTAGCACGTTTCTGGGTGCTATGGACACATGCCTTTTCAAGTTCGGTTGGTGCTTTCCGCTTGAGCAGGGTTGATTGACCACTCACCATGTTGTCAGGTGATGTTGGCATCCATCGTGACACATGCATCGGGTGCCGGGACACGATCCAAGACCACTGGCGCTGCTATGACGGAATTTCGCAGAGTTAGTTCAGAGACATTTCGGTATGTTTAGATTGACCAAGTTTCTCCAGGCGGTAGATCTTTTTAGAGAGGCATCGACATACGGCGGTCGCGCAGTGAAATTTTTAGTATGTCCAACTTTTGTACTCGCCCACAGTGACACACGTCGATGATACCTGTACTTAGCCCATTCTTCAACGGCTTCTCCAAAATGCCGAGCAAGCATATAGCACGGCGAAATCCTCCGTTGTTCGCAACAGGGACATCTTCTCATCCTCGACGGAGCCGAGGCCGAAGGACGAGTTCTCTATTTTTAGTGGTCGAATTAACACAGTGGCTACTAAAGCGTCTTCTCTGGTTCGCAGCGTGGATTCTAGTGCACATAGTTCGCCCCCCGGCATGGCAGGTGGTTTAAGTCAGCCATCGGTGTCTGTCACTTCAGCCAATCCATCCATGCCCAGCCTCATAACCTTGCACCCGACTCTCCGTGATCATTGGGCCAACTTTGAGGGGGATCTCAACACACAGCTGGCGAATGGCCAGCGAGATGAATACTATACCGACGCTGATACACATATGGAAGGGTTTCGAGCACTAGACGTGATCAGTCAGCGACACCAAGTACAGCAAACCGAAGAGCGTCGGGTTTACCCACTCACTATACCCACTTCACCACATACGGACACCTCGTCGGCCGCGTCGACCTATGGGCCGGACCAAGGAGGCATTCAGTATCCTAGCACGTCGCCACAGGCACCATCCCATCATCACCAACAAACGCATTCTTATCACTATTACCAACCCGACGTCCTCCAATCTGCTTCCTCCCAAAGTCCTCAAGAATATAGCTACCACGCCACTGACCCTCGTTATGAGCCGTACCCACAGCCTACGTATCAGTATCAGCACCAGCATCAACCCGGAGACCGTGGACAACAGTGCTATGAGACCCAACCACAGCATCATCCCGCCGATACTACCTCGCGTCAGTATACGCCCGCCACGGCGCAGTCGCAGTACACTCTTTTGACGCCCGACTACCAGGATCCGTGTGGGCGGCTACGCCATTGGGACGACGCTTCCCGGACGCGTGCAGATCCCAGGGTGCATTCAGTCCCACTTGGCTCATATTCGCAATACGAACATCACTACGCTTATGCCCGAGCAGGCGAGAGCATCGCTGAGGAACCCCTCCAGCAGCAGCAGCTTCATCTCCAGGAGACGTGGCGGTCGTTTGGCGTGTACGTTGGCTCGCCCCGACCTACCCCTTGATGTCTTCGCCCGGTTTGTAGTGTCGTGTCCACTGCGTTCGACAAGTCGCTCGTTATCGTTCGTGTTTATCTCTTGATTCTCTTAGTTCTGTGTATACATATGAGCGGTTCATTAGATCCATTTTTCAATGTGTATTGTAGCGCATACGTTCTGGAGCCCATATACAGAATAGCCAATGGTATTGTCGTATGTTTCGTGCCCTCTACGACGACCTTATCGTCACGCTTAATAGTTCTAGCGACACCGGACGGATCCCATACTCTCCTACATGCGCAATACCCGCAGAGACACCAGCAAAGTGCCAGATGCGCGTGGACAACTTGGCGTCTGAGCTTCTAAAGAGAGGCGCGACAAACAACCCATCGAGGACCACCTCCCGCTCATGCCTACAGTCCCTTGCAGAGCGTCTTCATTCTCGCCACCTGTGCTCTACAGAGCTCTAACTCGGTCGGCACAGCGAGCAGCGATGCGAGTAGAATACCAGACGAGTCCGAAAAACCCAGCGAGCCAATCTTGAACTCGAGCTCCTGCCTCGATCGTTCCATGTCTACCACCGTGGAGGGATCTGGACGCTCTTGGTTGATCCGGTAGAACACGTTCACGCTAGAAACACCCGAGTGTCAGCCTGTGTATGCATGGGCGCCTTGCGAGGGTAAACACTGACTATGCGAGGCCACCGCATATACCCTCGATACTGATGAGGAGAAAGACGAAAAGGATGCTGCTCGAGGAATGGTCCTCGGAGAAGATTCCGACAGCCGATTCGTACATCAGAGTCACGAGGATCAGGAACTGGGCAATTGCCGGGAGAGAGAGGAGCCGCTCTGGGAGGGGTGGAGTGCCGAGCGAGATCGACGAGCGGGATATAAAGACCGTGGATTGGTACACTAGCTGCAAATGGGCAAGTACAAACATGTCGCGGGTAAGGCGCGGACTCGGGATGAATAAGTGCGTGGGCGCATACCTGCCATAGTGGGTAGTAGTCCCTGATGGAGCGGATGATCTTGCTCAGAAAGCCGTCACGTTCTGGTGATGGCACGGGGTATAACAGGGTTGGTGCTACGCCCTGTGGTCGAAGAGTTTGAGTGGACGAAAAGGGAAAATCAAAAAGACTCACTTGATTGATTGTGTACTCAAACTACAATTGACAGTCAACTACGAAAGTGTGAATCGTATCAATATGTACTCACAGTATATACTAAAACTGTACGAGACGTGATCAGTTCTTCGCTATTCGATGCATGGCAGGTAACACTCACAGAGCGGAAGCATGTACTTGTATATCATCGGCTTCACTAGCCGCCACTTATCTCCCGCAGTTAAGAACACGGGCACTTTGGGTGGCTGACCGAGAAGGGTATCCCCTTCGGCAACCTCCACTGCAGTGATTTCAGGGTCCTCTTCCGGTAATGGAGCGTATCCAGGAGAGGGCGAGTCCATAAATGCAGCTGGACGTGGGAGCAAGAGAAGGTATGCCAAGGGTAAAACAAAGGGGAGTATCTGGGGAGAAAAGATTGGGGTAAGATTGAGATGGCCAAGGTGTGCATGCAGTCTGCCTACCGAGGAGACACCGACACCCAAACGAACACCAAGTCCCCTAACTTCCCACCAAAGGAAGGCTCCGACAAGTCCAGCAGCACCAGTACCGGAAGCAAAGTAACTGGAGGATCCTTGAATCAAACGTTTGTGGATAGGAGTAGATTCACTCACCCGACGCTCTGCCCTCCAGCAGAAAGATTATAGGTAGTTGACAGTTGCAGGAATGTCAGTTCGCCCAAACCTAGCGATGGTGAGGTCGTATTCCAATGATGATAAGACTGGAATTACCGGAAGAGAAAGAGGCGAGGGAAATGCCCAGTAGCCTCGCAGGTAAACTCTCGTACAGGGCAACGACCTGAAGATGGTGAGTGCTACTACCGTTCATTCCATCGGCTATACTCACCAGCATGCCAATGAAGCTCAACAATGCGCATCCCAGGATACGCCGGGTGTACCGTATTTTGCCTTTGAGGAAGTACGGCCATCCAAGCTTCGCCACCAGTGCGGGAAATATATTGCAAAAAGCGATGATTCCCTTCGGGGTCGATGGAGGTACCAAATCGAGTGCAGCCGAAAGAATGATCACATATAAAACTGGAGTTGAAGTCGTCATTTCAGCTCCCCCAAGCCACAAGGGAATACTTGCCATTGTTGATAAGCCCGAATAGAAAGAAGGAGACGCCGAGTTTTAGGAGCTTCCGCTTCCAGCCTGTAAGGTGGTCAAAATGAGTACGGAGTTGATGACAGAAAAGAGAATGCAACAAGTGGAGTCCTCATGTGTGGTCACGCACGGTTAGCGACGATGAGACTCGGTGATGGCCCTGGATAGGATCAACACCCACGATTTGGTACGAACGGAACCTCACCTTGTGGCTTGTCGGACGAGATGTCTTCGAGGATGTCCGATTCCTGGCGTCGGATTCGCACTATGGGCATGTCTGAATCTCGGCTGTTGGTGGTGGTGAGAGTCAAATCCTGTAATTCTAGCGTGTCCGAGAGTTGTACGGGTGAAACAGCTGTACGACTGTGAGTCATTTAAATAAATCTAACAGCCAGGCTGCCACGATCACACGTGTATGTTCTCCTCTCCCGCGGCAGTTACAAGCTTGGAAAACCCCTCTTAGGAGGGTCATATTTCTACATTTGTTATGCCCGTAAAACCGTCAAGCACCCCTCCAGTACATCGAGAGCCATGTCTACCTCGTCCTTGTCGACGTTCAGGGAAGGGACCAGACGAACCGCATCCTTGCCAGCAGTCAACATGAGGACCCCACGTTCCCGAGCTAACTGCACAATTTGACCGGGGTGGTCCTCGTTTTTGAACCCGACGCCACGGAGGAGCCCGCAACCTCGGATCTTGTCCTGGATAAGGTCCGGGAACCACTCGCTCAAATGTTTGAGCCGGCCATCCAGATAGGCGCTGACTTCCTTGACGTGATCCACAAACGCCGAAGAACTGAGCCGGGTCAGCACGTGATGGCCAACTGCACAAGCCAAGGGTGATCCCCCAAATGTTGTTCCATGGGTACCTATTGAACAAGGAAAGTCAGCTTTGCCTGGCTTACTGAATATTCTGGACCTGACCCGGTGTCATCGTTGCAGCGATCGAGTCACGCAGCAGAACAGCACCAATGGGATACCCGTTTGCTAAAGGCTTGGCCATTGTAACAATATCGGGGTGGCAGTCAACCGGAAGGGAGGAGTGTGCCCACAGTGATCCAGTCCTGAAGAGTCCACACTGTAAAGGGAATCAGAAACATTCGCGTATCTGACAATCCAGCGTGCCTGTATCTCATCATAGATCAATACAGCCCCAGATTCATCGCATCGTTTCCGCAGCGCTCTCAACCAAGCTTCGTCCGCGGCGGCGACACCTCCCTCACCTTGTACAGGTTCCACGATGACCACACAAGTGTCATCGCTGATCAGCTTGGAGAGGCTGCTGTGGTCGTTGAACGTTCCCACATCGACGTCTGGTATAAGCGGCCTGAATGGGGCTTGGTATTTTTCCGTCGAGGTAACGCTTAGCGCGCCCATACTGCGGCCATGGAACGAGTTTTGGAAACACACGATGCGTGTTTTCGTACAGGAAGGGTCGTTCGCTTTGCCACCCGTAGCAGCAGCCCAGCGGTCTTTGCCAACCTTGCGCGCAATCTTCAGTGCGCCTTCGTTGGCCTCGGTGCCAGAATTTGCAAAGAAGACTTTGGCGCCCTTGTGTGAGGAAGGCGACCGTTTGGAAAAGCCGAGGCCACCTTCTTGCTGAGTGAGAGTCACGATCAGCTCTGCGAGCTTCGGTGCCCATTGATTGTGATACACATTTGAAGAGTGGAGCAATGTCGATGCTTGTTGTCGCAACACCTGACCCCGAGTCACTTAGCGAAAATAATGTCGATGAGATGTTTGAAGGCGCTCACGTCTGCGACGCCAGGGTCCGCATGACCCAGGGCGTTCACGGCAATCCCAGCACTAAAGTCGAGGAACTTTCGGTCTTCAGTATCCCATACCCAGGCTCCACGACCGTGCGAGAGCACGAATGGCGGTCGCGCGTAAACGCCGAGGACGTATTGCTCCCCGAGAGCGAGGGTGCTAGCGGTAGCAGACGCTTTGGGAGTAGTGGTCAGGTCATGGGTGGCCTTGAGGTAGCGAGCGCTAGGTGCAGGACGATGCTAAAGGAAGCAAATGAACAATGGATCAAACAAGCGGGCCAGCGTCGCACCTCGGACGCAGCGCTCGAGGCGAATCGAGCACTTAGGACTGCTCTTCTGCCCAACCCCTTGGAACCCGCAGCGAGAAGAGGACTTTGAAGACTCATAGCTGATTTACAGAGGATATAATGTGTTGAAACAGGGTACCGGGCTCTGGTCAAAAGAGACACCAGACTATGCTGCCTTGTCACAGGAAGGCTCACTGCCTCCAATTATAATAACCACAATGCCATCTCGATCGTCCAGAGACTCAGCCCGTAACTTCGCGAACTTCAAGTTGATCCCCCTCGCGGTCCATCTTCATGGCAAGGTTTGAGCACAACAACGTCAGGAGGACACTCCACATTCGCGCTGCTTGTGTTTCTGCTTTCCCTTGGCTTCGACCACATCCGCACCTCTAAACTTGCCTTTCACCAGCCTCCTTGACAGCGTCCGCGCCATGCTTGTAATACTCATCCAGGTTGACCACCCAACCTTGGTCGTCAAACACGAGCTCGTGGCTCACTTGACTTGTACTTGGCGATCATCCGCTTTGTTCTCGACATCCGGACTGGTTGGAGGCAGGCAGATCGAGATCATGGTCGGCACGTTTGATAATAAAATCTTCCTCTCCCATATCCCCGTGGTCGACAAGCTTGGAGTAATGCTCGGACAAGATATTTTGGTTCTTTCATTCAAACATTTGACCGTATTGTGTTTGTACCGTGTTCTGTGGCAGGTTGAGTACACGCACAACTGTGGCAATAGAAAGGGACGGGCTTAGAACACGAGGTTTTAGTTGCTTGGGAGATTCTTGGCCCTCGTCTTCCAACTCATCAGCGCTGTCCGACATGATGATGGTGCACAGACTCTTTCAGACTCGGTCCGTGCTTGGAGCTTGAAGGGCAGCCACGGTCCGAGACGCGTTCTTCTGCTTCTGCGCCTGTTCCCTACTTAAAAACCTGATCTTTGGTGCACCGGGCAGTCCAAATGGTTCCGTAGACTTTGTGACGGGCGGTTCGTCGAGCTTAAATATCGACTTGCTCCTGTGCAGACAGAACGAACGTAGGGGACGAATGCCTTTTGATAAGAGTGGGGGGGATCGAACACCACGTACGCCAGAACACAAACTCACGCGTTGCGCAAGGTACTTGATCTCAGAGTCCTGGAATACGAAGTTCTGAAGTTGGTTTTGGAAGTTCTGAGTCTTGCTCGCACGGATTTTGACGCCTTCAATCTTCACACCACACCTCGTGCTCCTCCCATTGCTTTTCCAGCACGGTAACGAAGGGGTCGAAGCACAGACGATGCAGACCTAGAGGAAGCCACTAGCACATGGTGAGGCGTACGACGTGCCAGTAACACGTTGAGGTCGAGCCACGGCTAGTTTTTTTTTCTCATGTCATTTCTCAGTGCACTGGTCGTTGATTTACTTCCTAGAGTCGACAGCTTCCTGCCCAACCAGGAGCCCTTGACAATTGAACAACTGGAATGGCCAGCCAGCGGACTCCGTGGATACCGTAGATATCCAGTCTGGAGTGTTAGCTTGTCCAAGTCAATTCAATTCATCAGATCGTACTGGGAAACTGGTACCAGCTCAGCCGTGCTGACGCGGGGGCATAGTAGAAATATCCTCTCCAGTGAGCTCCCAGGGAGCACGATATCCATGTCATGAATCATGTCCCTTCGGTCGAAATGCCAAGACGATTGTCGAATTAATCGCGCCATTATCCTTGACAGCTAACCACCTCCCTAACCGGTGCTCCTGACCCAATCCTGCGACCAGCAGTAGCGTCTCGACGCCTGTTATTTTGACCGTGGCCGATTTTCTGTCCGGGGCACGTGTTGCATTCCCTGTTTTCGCGACAGAATCAGAATCCGGAGTGCCGGCCCATGAGGCACCGTCCAAGAAACCATTGGGAGAGGGAAAGAGCTGAAGCGAGTTAACGACGCCCGGGGCTGGAACGGTCCCGACAAGGGAGAAAGACTTAAGTTTTGAGTCGAGTTTCCATATTCGTATGGTGCCGTCCCATGAACCTAAGTAAATGGGTTGTCAAGCACGACCTTCATGGCCCACAAAACAGTCATTTTACCAGACGCAAATATGTCAGAATATCGTAGACATGCTATTGACGTTATCCATCGTGGAGTCTTGACAGTGCCTTCGGTGGACGACTCTACTTCATGGAGACCATGGCAGAGTGCCTGTGTAAATATGGGTTTCTTTTTTTGAGTGTTCCAGAGGCATATTGAACTATGGCGAAGATGTCAACCGTCTGTCTCCCAGTGGAGATCTGGAGAAAGCATACCCTGTGTCGCCGCCGCTAACAAAATTTGTTTCGTCGACCATAGCGACACACTCAATACTGCCTTCCACGAACTTTTTATGCCCCACTCTACTCTTCCCCTTCTTCCCTTCCGCCTCTTCGTCGCTTGCATGCCCCTCGAAAGCGCCCCCTTCTAGGAGTTCGCGAAGTGCACTCTTCCCGCCACCACGGAAGACAAGTTGACTCTCCTCTGGAATTTTCCAGTACCGTACTGTTCGATCCCGAGCGCCTGCTGTGACAGCTGTCTCATGGCGGAGAGCGTCTATTGAGACGATGGTATCTTGGTGACCGAATAGCGTTTCGACGTAACCTAGAACGGAGAGGTCAAATAACTTGACGGTGCGATCAAAGGATCCAGAATATAGCTGCAGGGTGCCTTTACGAAAGGCGAGACTCTAACGAACATGATATTAGCGAGGATACCACACGAAACAAGGACTCACGCACGGATATGGTGTCTCTATGTCCTGCAAAGCCTTTCACCCATTGGTTTTTCTCAGCGTCCCAAACGCCAACCTTTTTATCCTTCCCGGCACTCGCGAGATATTGACCATCGTTGCTGACCGCCAAAGCCAACACTTCGTCGGTGTGACCCTCGATATCGGATGGGTTTTCTCTCTCCTTTCCTTTGCCTTTTGGATCTAGACGCTGCTTGTAAAATGTAACCATCTTTTGGCCGGTTCGAAGGTCCCATTTGTTTATGGTACCGTCCTTCGAAGCGGTGAAGAGGTATTTGGCATCTTCAGTAGCTACGGCTGACGTCACGGACAGTCTGTGACCGCGACAGCGAAGTCGTGAGGTAACAGTAAAGCTGTACTAGACTCACGGTGGGCACCTAGAGAAGGATGGGGGATATGACTACGACTTACAGTGTCCGCAATGAATAAATGTACTTTTCCCGAGTGCTCGAGCACGTCTTGGCGAAGGCGGGCTGATATGAGTTCTTTGTCCACCTCGGCTGCGTCGAACTCGCCTTCGGCTATACAAGGATCATGAACGGTGGGCATCGCGTGAACACAAGCAGAGCCACCTAGACCTTCTGTCACGCTCTGCAAGTAGAGCTTTGCGAGTCGTAGGCGCTTCTGGACGGGTGTTTCATCGATGTTCTCGTCGCCACTAGACTCGGGTTGGTCGTCCGCACAGAGATCGAGATCGTCGATGGCAGCCTCATCCTGGTCTGTCCTGTCCGAGTCCAGTTCTTCGTCCTCGCGGCGTTTCTTTGGTTTTGACTTGGCTTGAACACCATTAGACTTTTCTTTACGAGGTCTTCTTCCTGTGTTCGTGGAAGAAGAGGCACGTTTTCGTTTCTTGGATGCAAAGAACGCGTCTGGCATAATTCCGCCCAAAAGTGTGATCAAAAAAATCAGTGGGTTATGTCTACGGCATTTGCCGATATTATGTAATACGTCACATGACAAGAATCCTTTTTTGGAAAGCTGTCACGTGGCACTCCTTGTCACCCTGCGATGGCGATCAGAGCGGCCGCTCGAACGGTATTAATACTCCCTCGTCACAAGAAATCTTCTTTGGCATCGTTCTCCACGATGAGCAGACTCTCCACCGACGCCCTCAACCCCGCCATCCGCAACGTCCAGTATGCTGTACGTGGCGAGCTCGCCATCAAGGCAGAACAGTACCGCGTCAAGCTCCAGCAGAACCCAACCTCCAGTGGTCTCCCTTTCAGCCAGATCATCTCGTCGAATATCGGAAACCCCCAGCAGAAAGGTCTTGATCAACCCCCGCTCACCTTTGTCAGACAGGTATGTCCCCCATGTTTGTTGCCAGCGGAACAAACGGGGTCGCTGGCAGCTTCTCTCCTCATGTGCTCTCGCAGGTCGCCGCATTGATGGAATACAGGGACCTCAAGAATCTCGCTTCGAATATTTTCCCAAAGGATGTCGTTGCCCGCGCAGACGAGCTATGGGAAGAAATCGGCTCTATCGGCGCATATTCCCACTCTCAAGGCGTTCCACTCATTCGCAAGCACGTCGCAGAGTTTATCCAAGGTCAGTTGTCTCTTTCCACCCTTCTTTCATTCCGTTGACTTGCCGTTTCCGCTGGTACGTGTCGTTCCACCGCAGCTCGGGATGGGCACCCGGCTAACCCCGACCATATCTTTCTTACCGGGGGTGCATCCGCGGGTGTATCCCTCCTCATATCAATGCTCATATCCGAACCCGGAAAGTCGGGCATCCTGATCCCCATCCCACAATACCCTCTGTACACTGCAACCCTTGCCCAATTTTCTGGAGTCCCCATTCCTTACTACCTCGACGAGACGAACGGGTGGAGTACTTCCGCCAACGAGATCAGGTCGCTTCTCGAGAAGACGCGTCAGGAGGGCAAAACTCAACCAAAGGCTCTCGTGATCATCAATCCCGGCAACCCAACCGGTGCCGTCCTCGACCGGAAGACCCAAGAAGAGATCGTCGAACTCTGCTACCAATACAACCTTGTCCTCCTTGCCGACGAAGTATACCAAACGAACCTTCACCGTCGGGAGACGCACCCCTTCACCTCATTCAAAAAGGTCGTCGTCGAATCTGGAAAGGACGTTGCTCTCGTGTCCTTCCACTCCATCTCAAAGGGTGTCTTTGGTGAATGCGGTAGACGTGGTGGTTACTTTGAATGCACCAACATAAGCAACGATGTCATCGCCATGATTTACAAGATGGTCAGCGTCGGCCTCTGTCCTCCCCTCCAGGGACAGATTGGTGTAGACTGCATGGTTCGTCCTCCAAAGCATGGGGACGAAAGTTATGAGCTTTGGAAGAAAGAGACCGACGCAATTCACAAGGCTCTTGCCCAGCGCACTGGCCAAATGGTAGCCGCTCTCAATGCCGTGGAAGGCGTTAGTTGCGTTGACTCCCCAGGTGCCTTGTACCTATATCCTCGAATCTACCTGTCCGACAAGGCCGTCGAGGCTGCGAGAGCGGCGGGAAAAGAACCAGATGCATTCTATGCCCTTGCGCTGCTTGACGCGACGGGCATCTGCGTCGTTCCTGGGTCTGGGTTTGGACAGAGAGAGGGAGAGTATCACTACCGATTGACATGTCTGTGCCCTGGTGTGGAGGAGTACGTGGGCAAGCTCGTCAAGTTCCACAAGGATTTCACACAGAAGTACCCTCATGCTTGATACCCTGTCTGATCGCTTTCTTTTGGCTATCATGCTGCCTACGTTCTTTGGTCATACACACCGCTCATCACGTATTGTCGTACTATTGCATCTAGAACAAGTATGCACTGTAAACTATCGAATTGTCAAGCTTCGTTTTGGATCATGTTGGTTTCACCACCACCACCACCACCATCTTCGCATGCCCATCGTGAGTCTATCGCCCGTCTCCTCACACCTTTGCGCCGCATTCGTCCCACCATCGCATACTACAAACTTGCTGCCCATCGCATACCAACCTTGTGGACGTTGTACCGTGGCCTTCAGAGGCATGCCGAGCGCGAGAACGTAGAGGGAGCACGATTCGTCTTTTTGGGCGCGGGCTAACGCACCTCTTCAGATAAAATGGCGAATACGCACACACTTTGAAGCAAAAAGACACACAATTCAAGCCCATATCGCAAAAGCACAGCTCGAACGAGCATACCAGGCAAGTCTCGTGGTTGCGTTCCGCCGCGACACGACCCTCATAGCCTGCTTTCACACAGTGGCTCGACATATTCGTGCGTGCAAAACAGGGAGATTCGTATCTTCAGGCAGTCCTCGACAGATACGACCGTATGATCGCCAATAAGCGCGAGAGGAGAGTGTTTGGTCGGCTTGTTCGAGAAGCGTTGGTGTGTTTGCGCACGACAATCCTCCATTTACCGCTCACTGACGGACTACGCTACAAACAGGACGAACAAGCCCGCCTGCACAATTCCACCATCTTCAAGGGCTCCTTCATCCGCCCAACGTTGTACAACAGACTCCTCCCGCGGCTGACTCCTCAACCCGTTAGTATCTCGTGCATGATCCATGAGCGGCGTCTCCGCAGAGAGCGACGGTACGCGCAATCTGTAGAACTGACAGGATGGATCAGGGACCTTGAGATGGAGAGCGCATTCGAGAGGCAACTTCGTCGCTTGGGCGAGCGCGTCCATCCCCAATTCAGCGACGATCTGAATGCATGGCGTACGTGTTCCGACGCGCGCGCGGTTCGTTTCTGGTGCATGCTCACATGACACTGACGGTGCAGTGCAACCCTTGCGAGATAAACTACGGATCATACAAAAGGCGAACGAGAGGGATATGGATCGATTGTATTCGGATTACTCGCCTCAGCTTCTCCTTCGGGGTCTTGAGGCACGGAAACGGAAAATTCGGTACAAGACGCGTCTGTATGCGCGTGAACGCGCTGGGGAAGTGTTTCCGTCCACACTTGCGCGGATGCGTCAGGGCCCGCCTGCGCATGTGCTTGCCAAGATGACGCGTGAGGAACGGAGAGCGGACAGGATCGTGAGGAGTCCGAGCGAGGCGGGTTATACCGCCGCGGTAAAGATCAAGATGGGGAGGAAATTGAAAGGTGAGGAGCAGTGGAAACTGGAGGATGAGAGAAAGGATGGGTGGGAGGGGCTCGAAAGGTTAGAGGAAGAGGTGAGAAAGGAAAATATGCGAAGACGATTAGCGAGTGTGGTCGGGGCAGAGGGAGGGAATGTGTGTCAGAGCTGATGGGGTCGAGAGGTATGTACTGTATATTAACCATGCATGCTGAGAATACACTTTTCTCGGTCGCAGGACTGCGTCAGCTAGGGGACCTAAAGTACCCATAGCATGAAAGGCCTTGTGCAGGGCTGAGATGACAGTTCTGCTGGGTATGCGTTGTCTGTACCTGCTGTGCAGCACCTATCCACCTCGTTCAACTCGTGGGATTGAGAACGCCCACTCTCCCCCTTAACCCCGTGTCGTTGGACTCTCCACAACCCTCTGCGTCACCGTCTGCGTCTGCGCTGCTATGCGTGATGCGTCCATTTTGTCTGGAGAGGATTTCGTCATCCAGGTCGACTTTGGCGTTTTCGGGTTGGTGTGACTGACTGACCGCCTCGTTGGAGGTGCGTGCGCCTTCCTTTGTGTCGTCTAATGAATAGGGTTCCCCGATCGACAACTTTCGTCGCTGTTCGTGTCTGCGACCTCGACACCTATACTTGACGCCTCCGCCTTGACATCCTCTTCGCCGTCTCCTGCGTTCGCACACGCTGACTCGTCGGGCGGCTCTGTGGGCGCGTCAGGGTTATGTTCATCGTCACCCGTCGTACCCTCAGGGTATTCTGGTGGGGTCGTTTCCTCGATTAGAGTGCTGATACCCTTTTCAGCTTCGTTGGGCACTACCTGACCATCTCGGTCGTGTCCATTTGCGTTCGCACTGGAGGGGAAGGTGATGCGAGCGCTGAAGGTGACGCGCGCGGGTACACGGGTGGTTCCCGATGAATCAGCCTAACTAGGCTTGGTGGCGTTTGTCACCATCACTCAGCCTAGTTGGTCCAGACCAGCTTTGTTCACGAATAAACGCGCTTCCATGCCCGAGTCTCGATAACGCTCTCTGATTACTGCCGAAGCACAGATTCCTCGATTGTCCCTGACCGAATCAATGGCCGTAGCAGGGAACTGAGGACGATAAACTCGAAAAGACACCCAAGACGAAATCGAAATTTGGCCCTTCGGTTAGCGAATCTGTTAAGACTTTTCCGATCCCCCAACCCGGCGGCACAGTCGTTTGGAGAGTGCTTCATGGAAATGAGACTCGGAACACTCGCGCGCACGCTTCCATAATATTGTCGCGTACGCCGAGCACTAATAGCATCATGATGGTCTCCATGACTTGGGAGCTGACCACACCAATCCACATGGGCTGCTTCCGGTTTCACGACAAATTATAGATATTCGTGTAGCATGTAAACTCACATATCGTCAATATGATAAGACGTTTACCGTGTTTGAATGCTAGCAAATCTCTTTGATTGAAGACCAATGAAGTCCCGGGCATGACAGACACAACCTATTACATTATAGAGTCGGATGTTTGCTCGCTGACTTTACAGGGTCGATTTCCCAGTCAGGCGGCGGCTCAAGACCATCAATCTTTGCAATGGTAGGTTCAGACCAAGGCCAGAGGCAGGTTGCAAAACCAGGTCTGAGAAATCCCCATTTGATGCACCCTCGGGCCAGCAGGGCAGACCGAGGCTGGGGGCTGGGAGGGTCATGCTCATGTGCTTCTGACCTCTTCACATCGTTTAGCTTCTCTGGAATCCGAGATCTACACAAAAGATAACGTTGCTTACCCGAGAGACCGCGGGTGTCGTCGATCTTGCACGGCTTGTACTCCATGCGGGCGGAGCTGCCATATCACTGTCAGGATATCAGCGGACGATGATACACTTGTTTACTTATTGACTTGCCCTGGAAGTACGGGAATGGACATGACCGGGGCAACAGCAGCCACAGTGAGTGTTACGAAGAGTACCCAACAGAAGCGCATCTTGCAAAGTGGTTATGCTCGACAATGGGGGCTGATAAACGAAAAGCCGTCAACGGCAATGATGGTAGTCGGAGAGTAGAAATAAAAGGCTGACAAAAAGCATAATGCGAGCAGGTCGACACAGAATAGGTGTATCGACTTACTGGTAACCAGCACCTGTGAGCAGAACGAGGTAGAACCCACTGTTAAAATGAGACTTTTAAACGAAGCTGCGGGCCAGCCGGGTGACCGAAACCCTGTTACTTACTAGTAACAACAAAACATGACATGACACCGGTTCTTTTATTATCGTTGATGGAAACACCATCGCTTTTCGTCCCATGTGCACCTTCGAGATCTCAGATAATACCCTTGAATCATTGGTGGTCCTGGGAGCAACGGCATGGTGACCAAGCTGCATGATAGGTTTACGGGACTTCAAGGCCAACCTTGAAGTTGAAGTTGTTCAAGTGGGCCCTGCCGTGTCAGTAGTCTTAAACAAGTTGACTACGTGGCAAAGCTCGCTGCGTTTGTGCTGCGCACCATTTCTGTCAACTTCAAGCGGACTAATAGGGTTCTTTTTTTTCGTCAACTGTTTTGGGCTGACCGATATAAAAACATACACTGGCACAAGCCTTGATATCTGCAACACAACTAAGATGAAACTCGGTCGGCAAAAGTTTGACACCTTACAGATGTTTACAACTTTATGACACGGGATCCGCAGCAGCCGCATGCTCCAGGAATCTAGTACATATGTCCCCAGGAGCCCATTAGAAAAAACATGTTCTTTGCCCGTCCTCGCTCTCCATGAGCAGCAGAGTTTGGACAGGGACCAATGGCGTATCTGCTCGTTGCCTCTCCCTACCTATCTTGGATAAATTCGAAGACATCGATGATGTGCCTCGCTTAGTGAGGATACCGAGGGATGCCGATGAGCGCTCATGTATCTCCTCGAGATGCCCCTTTCCATCTCTTGTACAGTCTGCTGCGAGTGCGCGCAAAAGCTGACCCGAATTCTCCTGTGTATTATTCTCGTCATCCTCACTATCCTCCGCATCATACGGAAGGGATTGGTTATTTAGCTTTGGCGCCTGAGCGACGTTACCGTGTCCCCTTTCCAGTCTAGGTAGTTCTGCAGAGGCACAAATTGGGACAAGGGCTTTCCTCTTCCGTTTGAGGTGACGTTTGGAGTTAGGGTTGCGCACGGGTACGGGTGACACCGCGGTGTCTGACAAACGGGTATTGCGGGTACGGGTACGGGTTGCTAGCTGGACCCGCATGCACACCGTGCACTTTCACCGCGGGTTGGCGGTGTTCTGCGGGTTTGACTCAGCCACGGAGCCACCTTTGTTGAGGTCACTCCGCCACCTTCGAATAGAGCTTGCCATAGATCACGGACTCGGAACCCATGTTAACTTTCTAACGCATCGAACATTGCGATTTGTGCCTGCCATCTGAAGGCCTGGGGCCACCAGGTAGATTGATAAACTTGAAGGTGTTTCCCGAGCTTAACTCACTCTACATCATCATGCTCCATCACATCGTCTAAGCAGATTGACTTGACGCACTCAGTACGTGGCCATACTAATCGTCATGGTTGGACTCTATTGAGCTCGCACTGACAACGTTTGGGAAGGATGATGATTTTGCTGATCACGCTATTGGAACCTCATCTATCCCAACTGTCAGTGAACTCGATGAATACCTGCACCTCCCCGCCATCAAGACTAATGACCCTCTCATGTGGTGGCATGACAACCGCCACACATACCCGGCACTGCACCGGATGACACTCGACTTTCTTTCTGTTCCAGGTTTGCGTCACACCCACAACCTGCATTTGAAAACACTGATTTGTCTTGTACTCTGTTAGTGCTGTTGAGCGTGTATTCTTGCAAGGGTGACAGCTCCTTCACTTCACTCGAAACCGGTTGTCACCATCCACCATTCGTGCTTTCCTTTGCCTGGGTGCTTGGGGAAGGTCTGACTTACTCTACATGGAGGACCTTTTAGCAGCAGTGAAAACTCGAAAGAGGAAGCGGGATGAGACAGAAACAGTTACCAGCGATGACGAAAAAGATACATAGTCCATTATGTATTAGTAAGGACTACTGGGATTACCCCGGTGTTTTTGACACACCGTCATTGTGACGGGTCGGTGTGTACCCGTACCCGCTGCGAGTATGGGTACGGTGTTGACTTTTCATGCCATGGTGTTACCCGTGCGGAACCCTATAAAATTGGAGTTGGCTGTAGTAGCCTCAGGTATGGAGTTGTCTTTTGCATCGGCGCAGGACGAGGGCCAGACCATTTTCCAAGCTCGACCTCAATGCCCATGTCGCACGGAAATTGGGTGGTCTTTCCGATGCGAGGGTCTGTGTCATCTCCAACGAGGTCGAGTCGAGTCAAGCAGGAGAATGTGGGGATTCGTTCTATCATCAGTCGAGAATTTTTTATTCTAGGGACCGGTGCAGTTAACGAATGCTCACATTCTTATGGTTGCGAGAACAGACTCGGGCGTTTACCCTCACCCACCTCGCCCCGTTTTCAGTGATGATATCTACTTTGACCGCTCGTGAAGGATTTGCTCTCTTGGGTTGTCATTCTTGTCTGGTCTTCATACCGTCCGCAAGAGGAAACATGCGGTCACCATATCGCCACAGGTTGATGTGCATAGGCTAATTCATCTGACATCGCAATGAGGTATAGCGCATTGGTAGATAGCATGGACAGATTGGTGTGCTCCGGGGAACCTACCAAACGATCCGTACATTAATGTGAAAAAATTAAAAAACTTCTCACTCCACATAGACATGGACTCGACGCGGAAAACGCTGATCAACATCGCATCTGTCTCACAGCGAGTCGTCAATACACTCATTGGGTGTACTGGTCGCAAATCTGTTGACAGCTTTCAGCTGGACAGAATTGTCGTCGGTTCCAAGTCTCTCTTGGAAATTCTCAACAGGACGCTGCTAAAGGATGGTCATGTCAACGATCAGCTTGTAGACTGGTTCCATAGTGAAGAACCGCAATCATGCCTGCATACGTTGAATCAGATGGAGGAAATACTCAATAGGAAGCCCGAATATGGTGTCAGGAACCTTTTCTTCAAGGCATCACACTCTGCACACACCCAAGATAAGTGTAAGGAAGCGATCAGGCTCTTCCAATCGTGTCAAGGATACTTTCACTTCTTCTTCACAACAGACGTCTGGTGAGCATGTCGATCAATTCATGGTGGATATGTGTTTTAACATTTTTTAGGAACTGTGAGCTTAGTGGTGCTCAACGACAACAAAATACTCAACACACAGAAAAAGCACCCAGTGATAGTCAAGACCTCGCGGAAACTACACATCACAGGAGTGAACATACTTCCAGCGTACCACAGGGAAATCCGATCAGCACAGGCGTTTATGGTGTGTGATTCAACATGTTTTCCCACTATATGTGACACTAAGGACATGTATCTGCAGCGGAGAAACTGAAGGTTATCCTGGGATGGCTCAATGCATGGAACTGCAAGGAGACGCATTCACGTACTATTGGTCTGCGCCAACAGGATACATGCACATGGCTGCATAACACGAACGAATTCAGAATTTGGAGGAACATGAAAGACTCCTTTCTGTGGTTGCATGGGAAAGGTAAAGTCGCTAAAGTCTCCTGATGTTTCCATCACTGAGTTGAGTGTTCTTAGCTGGCGCCGGGAAATCAGTCCTAGCGTACGTCTCTCACTCACAGCTTCCACTAATTTTGACTAGTTACAGTGCTTCCGTGATCGAGAACCTGAAGAGCACGCTCAGTAATGGCGAGATTTTGATATTCTTCTACTGTGATTTCCGAATCGATCGATCCACATATGCCGCAGAAGTGTTGCGCTCCTTGCTCTCCCAGTTGCTGCAACACTCCCATCACTACACCATCGAGCTCAAAGACTTGATCGACGACCTCGTCAAAGAAGGGCAAGGAGGTGCCCCAGTCATTAGTGATGTTATGCTGCTTGCTCGCCACGTTGCTCGTGCATCACAGCAATTCAGCCAACAGCCTTTTCTTGTTATCGATGCTCTGGACGAGTGCAAAGACATCGAGGAGTTTTTAGACGCTGTTGTAGAGTTGACGAATGGCGGTATTCGATTGTTCGTGACCAGTCGGCCACTGCAGGTAGTCAAGGAGAGCCTCTCGGGTCTTCCCTCAATCTCGATGGATGTAATGAGGTTCAACGTACACGCCGACATCACATTACATGTCGAGAGAGAACTGGACTCTCACAGATCTCACCGACGGCTAAGGTTTATGGAACATGGCTTGAAGGATGAGATTTGTTCAGCATTATGCAACAAAGCTGATGGAATGTGAGTACATTCCCTTGAGTCATTGCCAGTGCTTCACAAATCTATGTTCATCACTTTTCAGGTTCCGTTGGGTTCATTGTCAACTCAACACCCTCAAGGAATGCATGACCGCAGTACAGGTCCGGAGAGCACTTGACGAACTTCCGAGCGACCTTGATTCCACGTATGCAAGGATTCTGCTTAGAGTTAACGAAAATGAGCGGGAGGTTGTCCGACGTGCCCTGTATTGGCTTGTAGCTGCTATGCAACCCCTGAAATTGTCTCAAATTTTAGACGGCCTCTCGATCGACCTTGGGCGACGATGCATGGACCGTGATTCCGGACCCGTACACGGACCCGCGTTGCTGGATGCGTTGGGGAGCTTGGTGATGCATGATGAGACGACGGGCCTCGTCACTCTGTCTCATGCCAGTGTCAAGGTTTGCCATATATTATCGCTGTCTTCAAAGTGTATCCCAGTTTTATCTGTGCAGGAATATCTGATGGCAAAGTCCACTTGCGAGAAATATCCGTTATATCACATTGACGAAGAAGATGCACACACGCAGCTGGCTTTGCTTTGTATGTGTTATGTTTCCATCTGCCTCAAGCAGAGTCAACAGTCCAGTGATTGCGAAGCGTTGCCTCAAAAATCTTATCTAAGTTGGACATACCCTGACGATTTCGACAATGCACCCCACCCCATACAACGCCGCAGACCACCATTTTCGTTATCTGATCATCCGCTTCTTGCATATGTACAGTCCTGTGGTTTTCAGCACCTTGGACACGTCGAATCCGCGAACAGGGAGGTTCTGCGTGCCATCGAAGCCTTGCAATCGGACGTATGGCTGCACTCTCGGGAATGGGAGCAGTTGTGCGTGAGATCCAAGTCCTGGAACACTTGCTGGCCGACTCCCAAACATGACTTGGTGCTGTTCGTTCTCATTGGTTTCGCACCTGCGCCACTCCTCCGTCTGTACATCAGTCGCACTCAACTGGGACCAAAGAATGGAACGAACCCGCTCACGTATGCAGCTTCCTTCCGCAAAATAGAACATGCTAGGGTCCTGCTGTCAAAAGGCGTCCGCCTTGACCGTGAAGGCTGGGATCCTCGCGAACACCATCCTGTCCTGCCACTCGAGGTTGCCGCCAGGTTGTGGGATCATCATATGGTCCATTTATTTTTGACTGAGGGAAGTCCTGTGCCTTACGAGTTATTCGAGAGAGTGGTGAGGGAGCATATCGAGGTTCCCGCTTGCGTCGTCTCGAAGTTGCTACAGACAGATGAATTTGTGGAATGGGCGACCACCGTCGGGGACGAAAGAAGGCTTCTATGTGTGCTTGACCCCGCTCAATATATCGGTTACAAACCTTCCGAAGAAGATCTCGAACCAATCGAACGAAGACTCATCCAGATCGGCCTTGACACATCTGTTCGGTTTGAGGAGACAAGTCTTCGCATCGCTGTGCGTGCAGGGCACGTTTCCATCGTCAAACGTATGCTCTCGCGGAATATACCACTCCCTCCTGACATCATTCTCGATGCGTCGAGCCCGGAGATGATACGTTTCTTGCTCAGATTGGGCAGCGATGTACATGTCGTCTCGCCGAACGGAGACACTCCGCTTCATCTCCTCGAGGACAGGGGCGGGTCAGACGACGAGCGCTATCTGGAAGCGGCTCAAATCCTCGTTGATGCAGGATGCAGTCCATTTGCGTACAACTTAGCTGGCGAAACACCGCTTCACGTTGCAGTCACTGGCATCCCCGGAAGACAGTCTGTTGCCGAGTACTATTTGTCTTCATTAGATCCACCACTACCACCCGATATCTTGCTGGCAGCATATTCGCCGTGGATGATCCGATTTCTTCTTGACGTAGGCGCTGATGCGGGGGCTGTTGCAGCGAATGGGGATACAGTCCTCCACGTTGCTCTACGGAGAAACTGTTACGACTGCGCCCAATGTCTGGAACTTGCTCAGATCCTTGTCGATGCTGGCTGTGATCCCTGTTCACCCAATGTTCAGGGTGAAACGCCTTTCGTCGTCGCGGCGAAAAGCGGACATATTCGGGTCGTGCAGTATCTTCTCTCACTAGGCATTCCATTTCCCTCCGATATCCTACTCTCCGTGGTTGGCACTTCCACAACTCCGATGATCGAATTCCTCCTCGACAATGGAGCTGATATACATGGTACTTCTTCCAGTGGAGACAATCTACTTTGTGTTGCGATCACGGACTCAGACGCATTGGAAGACGAATGCTTAGAAAGAGTCAAGGTCCTCATTAGTGCTGGATGTGATACCCACACATGCAATGCGAGTGGCGAAACGCTGTTCCACGTTGCGATGAGGCACAGTTACGCTACTGTCCTGGAACATCTGGTCTCACTTGACATACCGGTCCCCTCGGATCTAAAACTCAGTCTTTGCGGCTGGCTCGGGAAGCAAGATCAATCGCGAATGATTCGCTTCTTCCTTGACAACGGAGGTAACGTCCACGCCGTCACAGACGACGGAAACACCCTCTTGCATCTTGCTGTACGGGCTTATCCAGAGGAGGATGCCTTGGAATTGGCTGAATTCTTGATCCGCTCTGGATGTAGTCCCTGTGCATTCAACTCAGCCCAGGAAACTCCCATTCATATCGCCTCAAAAATTGGATCCATGTCCATGATCACATATCTCCTCTCGCTGGGCCCGTCGCTCCCTTCTGATATCCTGCTCACTGCTGCAACGGGGGTTTTAGAGAGAATGAAGATGATTCGCTATCTTATCCAAGAGGGCGCGGACGTCTCCGCCACCACGGCAGACGGAGACACTCCACTCCATCAGCTCGTCCAAGTTCACTTCGAATACGAACACGACCGTTTAGAGTGTGTCAAAATCCTGATTGATGCTGGATGCGATCCCCGATCCAAGAATCGGTATGAGGAGACACCAATGCATCTCGCAGCAAAGGAGGGATGTATCTCCATCGTCGAGTACCTCCTTTCGCAAGGCATATCACCTCCTCATGACATCTTGTTCGTTTCAACAGCAAGGACTATTCGTTTTCTCCTCAGCAAAGGCGTTGATATCCAGAGTACTGCAGCCAGCTACACACACCCATTAATTTATGCCCTTTATTCCTGTGGTTCGGAAGAAGATATTTTGGAGCGCGTTAAGATCCTCATCAGCGCTGCCTCTTTGCAAAATTGGTGTGGCGAGTCCCCGATCCGTATCGCAGCAATGGAAAACTACATATCCATTATCAAGTATCTGCTTTCACGAAATGTAGCACTGCCCTCCGATATTCTGCTTGTTGCAATGCCGAAGGACGGGTACAGATGGTCCAGAGGACAACTGTTCCGTTTCTTGATCCATGAGGGTGCCGATGTAAATGCCACCACGAAGGACGGAGATACCCCCCTACACCTCATCCTCCGCCACAGCGTCGCTCAAGGTAGACCATACGTGCGCAACGAGGTTCAAAAGAACGTGTGCAGCTCTGTGGAGATTCTGCTGAACCGTGGCGCCAACCCCTTCATACCAAATGCGGATGGAGTGTGCGCGGCTGACCTCGCAAAAGAGAAGGGACAGTTTTTCAAGGACAATTTTCTGCGCTTGGTTCGCAACGCTATTAGGACATATTGGAGTCGCCGTACAATATCGTCAGAAATTCGTGGCTGATCATCTGCTCGGTAAGCGTGGCGCTACGAGCATTTGCAGGAGCTCATCGCGGTTGACTCTAGGCTCAGCCAACGTCACGGTTCTAGTGCATGTGAGGGAGGGCGAGCCACGAGCAAAGAGTTGACGTGAGCTTAATCACTTACCATTGTCAAATCGGATCCATGGTCAGCACAAATAGTACTATGCCATCTCTCGTGCTGCGAGATCCTCAATGTCGGCGATCGGTTCAAGGATAGAATGGCAGTGGCCAGGCCGGGTAGACTGTTGGTTATTACTGACACAGACCATCCAGAAATGTTACCCATAAGCCTGGGCCCATGAGTCCATAACAACGCCAGAGTAAAGGACCACTTGCAGCCCACTTGTCCGAACGGTAAGCTCTATTGCAGACGTGCAAAGCAACAACATCGCAACGCTGCAGAGGATTTAGCCGAGAAACTCACAATGGACCACTCCATGAATGGATCAGGGCAGAAGAAGTGAAGTCAATGAGTACTTACCCAGTAATAGCGCAAGTATACACTGGATAGAGTATCTCTGACAAAACATATCCAAGAATGGAAACCAACACTTTTGTAACCAACGGCCATGGCATCTCTCATTGCCATCCTCGACCTCAAAGGAAAACCGCTGATACAACGCTCTTATAAGGACGATGTTCCACCGTCCTATATCGAACGGTTCCTCCCCCTTGTCCTCGAAATCGAAGAAGAGGGTCAACAGGTGACACCTTGTTTCTCCAGTCAGGGTGTCAACTACATGCATATTCGACATTCCAACCTATACCGTGAGCATCTTTGTCCCGTTACACTGACACGCTGGTGTTTATTCATCCATAAAGTCCTTGCACTCTCGAAACGAAACTCCAACGCAGCCGAGATCGTCATCTTCTTGCATCGGCTAACTCAAGTTCTCGTAGAATATTTCAAGGAACTCGAAGAAGAATCGATACGGGACAATTTTGTGATCATCTATGAACTCATGGATGAGATGATGGATTTCGGGTACCCACAGACCACGGAGAGCAAGATTTTGCAAGAGTGAGTGCTCGCCATATCACGTCCAGGCTTCAACGCTCATGATCGTTGCATCTCTGATGATAGATACATCACACAAGAGTCCCACAAGCTTGAGATTCAGGCCCGACCGCCGATGGCAGTGACGAATGCTGTCTCATGGCGAACAGAAGGTATCCGATATCGCAAGAACGAGGTGTTCCTCGATGTTATTGAGAGTGTCAACCTTCTTGTGCGTTTACTTTCTTCCGTGCATGACACCGTCTAATGCAATCATACCATATTATCATTATCATACTACACCGTCCCATACATCTCGTCGACGTATACTACTTTTCAAAACATAGGTCAACTCGAACGGAAATGTCGTGCGATCCGAGATTCTAGGCGCAGTCAAAATGAAATGTTACCTATCTGGCATGCCAGAGCTAAGACTGGGTCTCAATGACAAAGTCATGTTCGAGAACACAGGCCGCAGTACGTCGTCCACTCATTCTTCCCTCATCTATTGCCAATATCACCTCCTCGATCGTAGCATCTCGGGGTAAAGCCATAGAAATGGAAGATGTCAAATTCCACCAATGTGTCCGCCTCTCCCGCTTCGAAAATGACCGCACCATATCTTTTATACCACCCGACGGCGAGTTTGAGCTCATGTCCTACCGACTGTCTACACCGGTAAAGCCGCTCATATGGGTCGAAGCGACCGTGGAAAGCCATAGGGGATCGCGAGTGGAGTATATCGTGAAATGCAAGGCACAGTTCAAGAGACGGAGTACGGCGAACAATGTGGAAGTCTGGGTGCCTGTACCCGACGACGCGGATACTCCCAAATTCAGGGTGAGTGTGGCATTAATTTTTAACTTGGATTGTCCGAGCAAAGAGTTGCCTCGGAGATGTGAGCATTGATGATTATTTTGACCATTCCTCAGGCATCGACGGGGAGCGTGCAATATGCCCCAGACAAATCTGCGTTCGTGTGGAAAATCAAGCAACTCGGAGGTGGTCGCGAGTACCTCATGAGAGCTCACTTTGGTCTTCCCAGCGTCAAGAGTGGTGTGTTGTCGGCATGTGCTCCCGTTATGACCTCGAGCCGATATATTCGCTTTCTTGGTGTACAGATATCGAACCACCCACACGACCACCGCTCACGGTCAAGTTTGAGATTCCATACTTTACGGTATCTGGCATTCAAGTACGTTACCTGAAGATTGTTGAAAAGAGCGGGTATCAAGCCTTGCCTTGGGTGAGGTATATCACGCAGAACGGAGACGACTATAGGTACGTTTTAAGGATGGAGACTGTTTCACACACGATCGCCAGATGCGAAGGACGTTTTCTGATAACTTGCTGACGTGCCTTTTGCAGCCTTCGGACGGCTCAGGAAAAGGGTAGTACCCCGATCGTTCAGGCCATGTAGACGAGTCGCGGTGGACTCGGAGATGCCCATGAGGACTCTATCAGTTGAAACGAAGCGACGATGTAAGAGCATGCACGATAGATTGTAGAAGTATTTCTGCGCACTGTCACGGTACCCTCCCAGTCGCCAGCGGGTAGTCCGGGACCCATGCCAGTGGCCCGGGAGCTAAATACGATCGGTAGCCGAAGCTGTTGAATTCAGATACACCCGGTCCTGCTTTACGCAACTGCCAGTTCAACACTGATATTGAACTACGACGAGGGGCTGCATGCAGTGGACACAATTCACTTGCTAGCACCTTATGATGGGCTGACGAGAGCTTCAAGTTTCAACCTGTCCAGTCTCTGCTACTAAAGCTCGAACGTTGGTCACCGAGCTGATGGAGCAAGTTGGAGGATGCGGTATCTCCAATAAGTTCTTTGCCGATCCCAGGAGCGGTAGCCCTTGCTGTGGAGTGATCTGCCAGTTGGAACCTGATGGACTTGGCTGGCTGTCGGCATACGGGTCGGGCCCGGGGTTTGGAATCGACGTCGATGTGTGCGGTGCGCACAAGTCGATCTTTGAAGCCTTTACATGTGTAGGGATGAGTTAGGATCTCAAGGCTGCTATGATGAGGGTTGAGATCCCATGGCAACTTGTCCAACAATGCGCTTCGAGGCTGAAGACAACTCCGAGTATGCCGCCGTCGAAAGTACAGTCGAGACTCTTGCCAGTGTTTGGTGACACGCCTACGAGCACTCCCTTACGAAGTTTTGGAAAGAGCAACTGACTTTAACGCGCGAGATCATACACATACCAGCCCTGCATAGCCAGCCAGGCAAGGCCCAGGACATCCATAACATCGACAACAAAACAAAACAAAGCACCCCACTCAACTCACCGAATCCCCAAGATCCCCCTTGCACCCCCCTCTTCCTTCTTCCCGACCGTCTTCTTCTTGGTCTTGATATCCCTCGAATCCCAAATCCGCCAAAACTTGAGATTCTCGTCGCCCGCGCCGGTTACGAGCACCTCCCCGTTGGGCGAGAGTGCCGAATAGAGCACGCGAGAGTCATGCGCGTCGCGGATCTCGAACAACTTGGGCGACAGCGTCGGCGTGGGGGTCGTCCCGCGCGAACCAGAGGCACTTGCGCCCGTACCTGCACTAGACCCAGACGACGAAGGGGGATACGCCCACCCAATGATCCCGTTCCCGGGGAAGCCATGGGTGCTGACCAGCTCCTTCCGATCCAAGCTCCAATGTACGCCGGTCACCTGTGCCCCAGTATGATATGTATGCAACCGCGCGCCCGTGTTGATGTTCCAGATGTGTATACACGTGTCGGATGTGCCGCCCCCGCTTGCGAGCAGGGGAGACCAGGGCGAGAATGCGAGGGCCTTGACTGCTGCGGTGTGGTTGCGTTTCGTCCACTTGGGTGTACCACGGGGTGCGCCGGAGGCAACGTCCCCGCCACGGCCATCCCAGAGGTTGACGACATTGTCGTTGCTGCCGCTCGCGAGGAGTTCACCGGCGGGACTCCAGCGCAGGCCACAGACCTCGCCTGTGTGACCCTGGAGCGTTGCGACGACGTGCCTAGGTACGCGGACGTCGTGATGTACGATGGAGCCATTTGAGTGACCCGAGGTCAAGACATGGTGGAACCAGCTCATACTGGCCACCTGACCGGCGCTGCTCGCGTCGGAGCTGGGTGCCATGGTGCGCAGTTTTTGGGAGGAGGCGGCGTCCCAGAGTTCAATAGCGCCTGTGCCGAGGCCGATGCCGATGTAGGCGCCGTCGCGGCTGAAATCGAGGCTGGCGACGTAGGTGTCATCGGGAGCGTCGCCGAGATGGGATACGACGCCTGTTTCGGCAGTCCATAGGTATGTGCTTTCTCCGAGTGCGACGCCGACGATGTTGAGTGCGCTCCATGAGACGAGGTTGAGGTAAAAGTCGTCGACCATGCCGGGTGCGTCGAGGACGCGTTCTGGAGTAGTAGGGACGCGTCTAGATTTTGTTGAGGTGGTACCGTTGGAGGACGGGAGGGCATCGCGGGCATAGAGGGGACGAGCGAGGGAGCGTTGTGTGGAGAGAAAGGTGGAGGAAGAGGAAGCGGGGGGTGGTTCGTGGTAAGCGAGGACACGTTTATTGAGGGGGACGCCTGTGGCGTTTGCGAGACGGGCTGTGTGGCCTGGTGATGAAGTGGATGCGATTGCGGTGGCGATGTTTGCACCCGAGGAGAGGGAGGAGGGAAGGGCGACGTCTTCACGTGCGGTGATGAAGCGATCTGGGTGAGCGGCAGAGTGGGAGAGGGTGCGTTCGCGGGTGGATGGGGTGGAGCGGGAGCGTTTTAGTTCTGGACGTGGGGGATGGTAGTCGTGTGATACGACGTCAAGACGAGACTCGACGCCGCCTTTTCTGATGACACCCGCGCTGGATGTGGAGCGTTCTGGACGAGAACGAACGAGGAAAGGATTTGAGACGTCGGCTGGATGAGCGCGTTTCTGGGGTGAGCCAAGCGAGACGGCGTTGAGTTGGGAGACGATGGACGGCGTGAGGGGCGTCTTTGCGTCGCTGCGAGAACGAACGCGGGCGGGCGTCTTTGGCTGGCTCATTTGCTTGGTGGTCAACACGAAAATGTGAGAGTGGTCACGTGGGGGTCAGCCTCTTGGGTCACACATATTCATAAGGCGAGGGTGGGCGAGGACAACGCCATGTCTCGATTACGCTCCTTTATCACGCTCTTTTGGCTTGTATCATACACGCTCGCGATGCCCGTCACCGACGACGACGACGACGACGACGATGGGTGCTGGTCCGACCCCGCCCCTATGCATGTGCCCGACTCGCCCTCGGCAGCCATCCTCGCCCCATACGAGTACCCACCGACCCCGTCTCAGTTGCCCGGGTCGCACACCCCCGCCAGTGCTGTGCTCGGCACGGTCTTCGGCATTCTGATCACCCTCGCCGCCATGTCCTTCACGGCCCGTTACGTCATCCGCCGCCGTCGACCCAAGCCGAGATTCGCCGCGTCCAAGAAGCGTCTCTCGGACGAGTCGTGGGTCTCGCCGGCGCTGCCTTGCCTCACATCGCCGGGTTTGCCGCTCTCCCACGACCTCGAGCTCCGTCAATATGCCTCCAAGGTGACCACGCCGGTCTGCACCCCGACCGATGCCGAGTTTGGTGTCCGTCTCGGCAACATCGACATTCCCCGTATCCCCTCCCCCGTCTACTTCTCCCCCTTCTCCCCCTCCCCCTCCCTCTCCTCGTCCCCCTCATCCCTCTCCCCAACACCCTCCTCAGAACCGCTCCCTTCCCCCGCCCGTCTCTCCCGTCTCCTCTCCTCCACGTTCAGGGACACCCACGTCGTCGACTCACCCGCACGACCCACCACAGCCCATCTCATCCAGACCGCACGCTCCTACGCCAACGCCTACCGCCCCTCGTCCACGACAAGCACCTCCATTTACACCCCACCCACCCCCTCTGTCCGTCTCACCGGCACCCGTTCCAGAACCAGCTTCTACTCCAACGCATGGGAGAGCGCCAGAGACACCTTTTCTACCGTGACCACCTCCGACACCATCTGTGCGGTCCCACACCTGCTTCGTGCCGTGGCCGAGCATCCGCCATCCAGTTCCCCATTCGCAGACCCCATCGGAACTTCATTCGGCTTGAAAGTGCGTCTCTCAGACGCGAGCGAACACGCCCATTATCGCGAGAGGGAGCGTGAACGTAAACGACAGCGAGTGTTCAAGCTGAGAGACTCAGAGAGCGTGTTGCGCGAGATCGGTTGGTAGCGTACAAATTAGTCACAAACAAACCCAGTACTCCTCTTGATCCTTGACCGCGATCATGTCCGACGTCGCTTCCCTCCTCAGTGCTTCTCTCCACCCAAATTCAAGAAAACACGCAGAACAACATCTCAACCAGCTCACATCTCAACCCGGATTTCTCCCCCACCTCCTCGCCCTCATCCTCGACAATGCACCAGATCGCGCAGTTCGTCTCGCCGGTGGCATCTACCTCAAAAACACCGCAAAACTCAGATGGGAAGAGGTCAGTACCCCCTCTCCTCTCCATCTCCCCTCGCTCACCAGCCCAGGATGTCGCCCCTCTCCCCGAGCAAGACAAGGCCAATCTCCGCTCTCAGCTCGTCCCCGCCATGATCGCTCTCGCTCATCCCGCAGACAAGAGCATCCGCGCTCAGATCGCAGAGTCTGTCGCCCTCATCGCAGAGCTCGATTTCCCCTCAAAGTGGCCCGATCTCATAGACGTACGTTCCATCCTTGCCCATCCCGCCCATCTGACACACCCCTCAGCAACTCGTCCTCTCCCTCTCCCCCACAGAATACAACATCAACCTCGGCGTACTCCAAACAGCCCACTCCATCTTCCGTCACTGGCGTGCCCAAGTCCGATCAGACCAACTTTACTCCGAAATCAACCTCGTCCTCGATCGCTTCATCACCCCCTTTCTCAACCTCTTTCGTCAGTCTGCCACCCTCCTCTTGGCCACCCCAACTCCCCCCAACCTCGATGTCGTCACCCAAGCACAGATACTATTGGCAGAAATATATTACGACTTTACCTGTCACGATTTGCCACCCGCCATAGAGGACGCGCATGACGAGTTTTTCGCACCATCAACCGGTTGGTTTCAACGCTTCTTGACCTGGGACCCAACCGAGCTACGCAAAGACGTGCGTGACGCGTCTCTTGGACGCGCATCCTCTCACGCCCCTTTCAGCCCGATGACGCCACGCCATCCCTTCCAGCACGACTAAAGACTGTCATTTTCGAAATCACAGAGGTGCGTCGCGTCGCAAGATGTGAGGCGCGCGTACTGAGATCGTCGACCAGCTATACATTAAACTCTATCCCGATCAGCTCGCTAAATCCCCCGCCATCGAACAGTTTGTCCAAACCGTCTGGCAGCTCGTCGGATCAAACAATCTTCCCAACGTCGCTGATGACAATGTACGTCCCACAATCTTCTCGTCCCGTGTGATCCTAACACGGATATAGCTCGTCTCGCAAGCACTGCGGTTCATCTCGACCGCGATCCGCTCGGGGTACTACAAGTCCCTGTTCTCCTCACGTGACATCATCTCTTCCCTCGTCCAAGGCGTCGTCGTACCCAACGTGTCCCTCCGCACACACGAGACCGAGCAATTCGAGGACGACCCCCTCGAGTTCATCCGCCTCGATCTCGCCCTCCCATCTGGCGGTGGCGTAGGCGGTCCCAGTGGTGCGGGCGGAGAGGCGAGCACACGACGACAATCCGCGGCAGACGTATTGCAGGCCCTCGTGGGCAGTGGCTATCGCACAGAGACGACGGAGATTGTTGGAGCGTGGATTCAGACCGGGCTGGAAGAATTTGGGAGAGACAAGGAGTCGAATTGGAGGGCCAAGGATTCTGCGGTTTATTTGTTGAGTGCCGTCGCCACTGAAGCATCGACAACCCAGGTAGGTCTCTTTGGGCAAAAGTGTGGGTGTGGCTGAATACGAAGTAGCATGGCGTGACGTCGACCAATGCCCAAGTGGACGTGGTCAAGTTTTTCTCGGACCACGTGTTTCAGGATTTACAGGCTCAGCAGGGGACCGTCCATCCCATCCTCCAGGTCGACGCGATCCGGTTCCTCTTGACTTTCCGCAATCAGGTACGTGTGTCCCTTCTTGTCGCCGATCGACTACTGACGATGCCCCGCACAGCTCACGAAAGAGCAACTGCTCGCTGTGCTACCGCTCCTGATCAAACACCTCACCTCGGATAACTACGTTGCGTACACGTATGCCGCCATCACGATCGACCGAATCTTGTTCATCAGAAAGGGAACCCAGTTGCTGTGCGTAGCCTCCGTCTCTCTTTATACATATATTCACGCTTTCATAGGTTCACGCAAGCAGACGTGCACGACTTTGCCGCCGATTTGCTGAATGCGGTACTCACCAAGATCGAAGGCGCGGGTACACCTGAAAAGGTCGCCGAAAACGATCATCTCATGAAATGTGTGGTTGTATCCCTTTTACTATTCTGCTGCTCACCCAAATGTACGGCCAGGCGCGATGCGTGTGATCGTGACGGCACGTCAGACATTGACCCCCGTGTATCAACAAGTTCTCCAGCGTCTCGTTGGCATACTGGGCACGATCTCCAAGAATCCGAGCAATCCCAATTTTGATCAATACATCTTTGAGAGTATCTCGGCATTGATGCGGTACGTCTGAGACGATACGCCATTAATGATGCTGACAGATTGACAGGTTCATTGTACACGGCACCCCAACAACCTTGCCGATGTTTGAACGAGCACTGTTTGGTCCGTTCACGGTTATTCTACAACAAGACATCGATCGTACGTATGATTTCATCTCCCCATTCAATCCTCACCTGTCACCGTCAGAATACATTCCCTACGTGTTTCAAATACTCGCACAAATGCTGTCTCTGCACTCCACCGGCGTCCCGACCGAGTACCGGGGCCTGCTTCCCTTTTTGCTCACTCCTGCGTGCTGGCAGCAAAAAGGGAATATTCCAGGCCTCGTGAAACTGCTGCGCGCGTTTCTGGCGCGGGACACACAAGATATGGTGCAATCGGGTCAGGTAGAGCGCGTCTTGGCCATCGTCCAGCAACGGCTCGTGCCGAGCAAGATGAACGATGGATGGGGGTTCGAGCTGTTGGCGGGTGTGGTGCAAGACGTCGATCCGTGCGTTTGTTTCTGTTCTTCCTTGTTTCGTGTCGCTTGATTCTCATGGAACGCATAGCGTGCAGCTGAAGCCGTACATGCGCCCGTTGATGATGACGTTGTTGACGCGGATGCAGACGAGCAAGACGGACAAATATGTCTATCATTTCACGTACTTTTTACTACTGATGATAGCAATCGACGTTGCGGGGATGGGGCCTGATTATCTGATTTCGACCGTGGAGGACATTCAACCCCAGTGCGTACTCTCTGAGCTCACGGAGCGGGCTGATGGACGCGTCGTGATAGACTATGGTCGCAGATCCTGACAGGGGTCGTGGTGCCACAGGTACCAAAGATGCCACACAAGGATCGCAAGATGGCCGCGGTGGGGTTGACGAGGATGTTGACCGAGAGCAGTCTGATGTTGACCGAACCCGCTTCTCGGAGTTGGTGCGTCTCTCGCGTTGCCTCTCATTGCTCTCTACTCACTCACACACAAGGCCGACGGTGTTGACAGCGCTCGTGAAGCTGTTTAGCGAACTGCAATATCTCGGCGGCCAGACAGGCACGGACGCAGACGCCACCTCGGGCGGACTGACTGAGATCGACTATGAGGAACAGTCGGCGGGATATCAGGCTGCATATTCGCGGCTGGCAGCGTCGGAGAGCGGGCCTGTCGATCCGGTGGCGTATGTCGGAGATGTCAGGGCATTTTTGGGGCGGGCATTGGCGAGGGTGGATAAGGGGGTGTTGGTGGGGCTCGTGAGGGGGTGTGAGGGGGAGGGTGTGGGGGCGTTTTTGGAGGGGTTGATGAGGGAGGGGTATTTGGTTGTGTGAACGCGAATGCTGGCAATGAAATGATTTGAGGCGTTCACGGTGTCATCTGGTTCATTCTGGTCTATACAACCTGCGCCTATTTCTCAAGAGTCAACCCTCCCTTCAACATTGTAGTATCGTAGCACTGCCGATGCCGCTCAGACGTTTTTACCACCGGTGCAAGCAGTCGCAGGTGCGGTCCCCGGTGTCGGAGGTGTCACCAAGGGTGTCATTGGGGGATCTTGAGCACTCTGCAGCTTGTAGACATTTGCGAGTATTATTACCTTTGGGCTGAACTTTGTCCGATAGATACGCATCCCACACAGGGATGATTGCAAGCGCTCACGCACCGATCGCTCGGACCGCGTCTCAAGAACCCATGCGACGGCAGTTACTCAACCATGTTGACTCATGAAAACTGCGAGCTGAACAGTTGTCATTTCCAGTGCGCTGCAGACGGCGAAATCCCAACTGGAGGAATGGAAAGACGCATCCGTGGATCCCCCTCTCTCTCGAAAGGCATAGCTGGATATATCACTGCGATCAACAATAGTCTCTTTCGCTTTTTAGCGATGGCAGGATTTTCACTTGAAATTCTTTATTTCTGACTCGTATTCTGGAGCTGTCTTCCCAAATGCACATTGAGAACGACGTTTCCAAAATAAAGGACCAAATGCAGATTATCGTCAACTCTATTGCGACAGCACGGTTGTACGGGAACACTCGTTGCGTCTGGATCAATGCCTCTCCTTCGACGTATGCTCCCACAATACAACCACATGCTTCCACGAAAACTAACTTCATAATTTGTAGCAACTCGATGTCATGCTGCAGGCAGGACGATGCCGAGATACAAAGGTCGTACACCAACAGGAAACTATCGTTCAAATTCGACGCCGATCTCGACTCCCAAGGTCAATCTGAATTACAGTATTACATTTCAAAACCGGAGCCTACGCGTCACGCGCCATCTCCGACGACACGCTTCACCATCTCAATCGACAATCCAATATAATTGTCAGGCTTGCACAATTCGTGTAGTTCGTCCCTCCCCAACCCCATTGAAGCGACCTTGTCGTCTGCGCACAGCAACTCGAGGAACGGTACCTTCTCATGTGTACACCTTTGGCAGAGATCATACACATGGTCGTGTGCAACCTGCCGGCCCATCTTGTCTGCAAGAGCCATCATCACCGCCTCGGAAACGATCCCACCTTTCGTCAGGTCCAAGTTGTTCTTCATCGCTGCAGGATGTACTTCCAAGCCAGCCACAAGATCGCTCGTATGTTTCAATGTGGCGCACGTAAGTTTGGAGATCTCCAGCAGCGCCATCCATTCAATCTCCCATGGTCCAGTAGACCGCTCGTGGTCTGCCACCATCGCCTCGTACAACGAGCTGCAATGAGCACGTACGCTGGCAGCCATTGCGGTGATATACGCGCACGAGATGGGATTACGCTTTTGCGGCATCGTCGAGGACGATCCACGTTCGCTATAGAAAGGCTCAGATAGTTCCCCTACCTCAGTTTGCATCAACAGCTTGACGTCCGTGGCAAACTTGGCACAGGTCCCAGTCAGGAGTGCAAAGAACCCCCCGACTTCTGCAATACGATCCCGTTCCGTGTGCCAGGCAATCTCGGGAACCGAGAGCCCAAGGGCCTTCGCGAGTGCTTCCTGGCATCGGACCGCTTTGTCGGCAGGAAGGGAGGCGAGGGTACCAGCCGCACCTCCAAACTCGAGCACGAGCACTCTTTCCTTGAGTTGCGCGAGTCGTTGCTGGTGTCGTTGGAAAGTCGTGAAAAGGCGCGCAAGTTTGAAACCCAGGGTCATAGGGACAGCCTGCTGAAGATTGCTGCGAGCAGCCATCGGCGTGGCGGCGTGACGTGTTGCGAGCACACCAAGGCCCTCAATGATGTCCCGAAGTGATGTGGAGATGATCTCCAGCGTCGACGCCAGCTGAAGGACAGTGGCCGTATCTGTCACATCCTATTCGATGCCAGTCAGTAGTCTGCCACCCAATGGTTGAAGGAATGAGTCACTTGAGTTGTGGCACCGTAATGAGCCCACTCTCCAAGGCCATGGCGCTTATTGTTAGCCCCGCGAACGATCTGCTTGACCAGACCTAAAACTGGATACCCGATCTTCTCGGTCTCTCGCTTGAGCTCTTCGAAATCGATATTGTCGACACTGTCAACATTTGCGCAAAAGGCAGAAATCACCACAGCGGCATCATGTGGAATGATATTGAGATCTCCTTGCACACGAGCGAGACAACCCTCAAATCGAAGATAGTTGGCGATACGCGTTCGGTCTGACCAGATGCAAGAAACGTCTGGAGTAGAGAATATGTTTTGAAAGATGTGCGAGCAATCAGACATGGTGACAGTCCCCTTTGCTTACGTATGTGGACGATGATGTCCGATCCCATACACTCAAGTTGATAATTAGGGCAACAAGCTTACATGGTGGTTTACAAGACAGAGGAGCTTATAAAATCATGGTACATATCATCGTGTCGAGGCCGATCAACAATTACGACGGCGAGAGAGAGGCAGACCCAAGTTGCGCTTCAAGTTGCTTCAACCTTGCAACTTCGTTAACGTGTGCAAATGGATCAATAGCTCGGATCTCCTGAAATACCATGAATGAGAAGCGGACGGATAAGGATACAAGAGCCAAGCTCACCGGGTCAAGGGGATCTTCTTCGCCATCCTCATCAAGTGGTTCCCAAGGCGGCGATTCAAAATACCACCTGGCATAGATGCATGAATATCAGTAAACTGGCACGTCCAAGTGGACACAAAGGAAAATCTACTGACAATTCGTCGCCCGTTGGCTCGGGTCGAATCTTGTCGCGGAAGAATCTCCTAATTCGTTTGATGGGGCGTTTCACGGTAGAGAGTGTCGTGAATACGTATTTGCCCGCTGGATCGTACCCATTGCGAAAGACACCAGTCGGGGTATCAATCCACCAAGTGAGATCGCTACTGACATCTGCAGAGGTGCCAGCAGCACTCGTAGCCGGCGTTTTGGCTACAAGAGCGAGAGAGACCGAGCTGCTCGTCTTGTTGGCTGCTTTATGGGTGTGCATCATCAACAGCGCGTATGGATTAGCAAAGCAAAACGGGGATCGTACACTTGTCAGAGAGGTACATGGAATACGCAGGACATACGTATATGCTTGTGACGAGGCACTTTTCGACGAGCTTGTCGACTTGGTAGAGGGGTTCCAGTACCACGCTGGGTGGAATGGAAATCTGGCGAGGGCGGTGCATGATGAGCACCGCTTCTCGCCTGTCGGCCCGCTCAAATGTCCATTTTCCTTTGATAGGTGCAGTGGCGATGCTAGGGACGTCCCTGCGGTTGTTGTGTACGTGGATAATGCTCGTGAAATGTAGAAGCATCACGTACGCTTCCTTGCCCGCATCCAAGTCCTTGCGTTTAGCTCCGCGCGAGCTGATTATGAAATCGTCCTCCACTGGACCTTCCTGTGGTTGGAAGTCGCCCAAGTTGATTTTGACACTGTGCTTGTCCAACTCCTGCTGGAATTCGGGATCATAGATGTTGCCTTCCACGCACATCTCACCCGTGTCCTTGTCGATTAAGCCGTATGTGCCGACCTGTCGATGGAGTTCAATCGTCGGGGAACACTGAGATCAAAGTGATGAACCCAACCTTGACTTCGTGGAGCGGATCCCAGTTGACATACTTGGAGGATGTGTGGCGAATAAGATCGATGTACTTGCGATGCAAGAAGAAAGTCATAGCCCGGTCACGAGGGCGCTAATGTATGGTGGTGGTCAGAGAACAAAGGCCTTAATCTTTGTTTATGTAAGCAGTCCCTGAACTTGAAAGCTTTGATGCTCGACCATTCAATATTGTAAGTGATTGGGTGCGTTTTCTGATTAATGTACCATGAGATGCCTAATTGAACATGCTGGATTACTTCGATGAGACACCGCGGCGGATTCGCCCGCGATGGTGACGCTTCTTTCAGAATGTCGCAACCCTGTGCTTGGTAATTTATACTGACAGTACTTACTAGGACATATTATCAATCTCAGGCGGAGAAGAAACTTACTTTCAAGCATGTCTAGCGTATGCAAGTATGGTGAACATTGGTAGTATGGAGCGGACGCGTTTTTTTGCGGAGGGATCTGCGGTGGTTTATGTTTATGTTGGCTCTTCGATTATCGTCCTCGAAGCAACTCCGTAGAGCGCGGCACGTAGTAGCATCGCCAACTGCTTAGCGACCTCCGCCTTTAACACTTCTCTCTTTCTCCCACTCTCTTCCTCCCCGCCATGTCTCAGACCACCATCCCTCTCATCGCATCTCATTTCCTCGGTAAGTCGATAGCTGCATGGCAGTGACGACGTTAACGCGCACCAGGTGTCATTCTCTGCAGTTTGTACGCATTCACCCTGCTTGGTGTCGATGGTCACGAGACATCGCATTGGTGATACTTAGGTTGTATGGCCTCACCCTAGCGCAAACATGGTACTACTTTCACTCGTTCCCCAAAGACAGTTTCCACACAAAGATCCTCGTCAGTGTTCCCTCCCACGTATACCTCTCAAATTTACTCACCGCCCGGCTAGGTTGCATTCCTCAGGTAGACCATCTGATTTGTCTCACAGGGGAACTCATCGCCCCACTAGTGCTCTTGGCACAGCCCAAGTCGTGCTCGTTTCCGTGTCAATATACCAATACACGATCGTCTGGGCTGGCGATGCCGTCATGTCAGGTTATGTCACAGCGTAAGCTCTCTCTCGCACCTGTGATTGACGGATTGACGTCGCCACCTAACACAGGTCATTCGAGGTGCGTGTATGCGCCTGTCCGAGAGCGTCGCGTTTTAATCTCAAAGGACTATGTATCCAGGCATCCATGGGAATTTCTGTAAAACACTTTCTCTTACCCCCCTTGACATTGGATATTGACTCTGGTGTTATCCAGTCTGTGATCGCATTTGGGGTGCAGTTGTGGGTTCCAATGTGTCCCTCGTTCCCTCAGGATAATCTTGACGTCATTCCCCATTAGGACATATGCGCATCGTATTTGGAGATGTGAGTGCCCCGTCGAACAATCGAGTTTCGCAGGATTCGATCTCACCTAACGTTCTAAACCAATCTAGTGAGTTTTTGCAACCGGATGTTGACCGTTCCGATCGTAAGTGGCACACAATCGCGTGCTCAACGGAATTAGGACCTTGATGATTCTAGGTCGTATTGGCATTTATTGCACTAGGTTAGTCGTATGTCGTATCCACCTCATACTCATCCTAATGAACTCGCGTAGGTTTTGGCGGAGGTACTCGTCATACGATATCGAGCACGTATTCATACTGATGATAGATGTCAAGCTATGTTGGCAGAGACGTACGTCGGCTCCATATACCCCCTCGCCTGTTGCCGACCAAGATGTCTACGATAGTGTCACAACCCCGGAATGGAAGAGCACGCGCGGAAGCAACGTCAGTTGACTCTGACCCCTTTGGCAGAACCTCGGCTCATGGAATCTTTTCACCACGGATTGCTCAGCTCTCCGCATTGATGTTTTACCTCGCCTCGATAACTTGTGATCTTCTTATTGCGGGTTCCCAGGCTTACCTGTTCCACAAGTCGCGAACTGCGATTGGACGGTAAGTTGTTCTTGTTCGCAGGGGTAGGATAGAGTAAACAAGTTGGGTCAGGTTAGGCGGACTTATCACCAGGTTGACTATCCTGGTCGTCAACGTTGGCTTGTTAACGAGGTACCCTCCTTATTCGTCACGTTTTCCCACCCCGATCTCATGGTCTGCCCTTTAGCATCGACGTCACTATCTTCCTCGTACTGGTAGGACCTCGCTCTAAAGTGTCAATTGGTGCTGACGGACATGACGCGACACCCTGTCAGTTTCTGGTGTGCCCATCCAATGGCGCGTTCCTCGTACCGTATATTCTTATGAGTCATTGTAAGCTTCCCGCCTTTCCTCGTTTCGCAGACGTATCAACTAAATGTATGATTCAGGTTACCTGAATTCATTCCTGGGTGTGTGAGCATCGTCGTTTCTGTCTTGTCTGTGATATCTTAGCACTGATCCTGTCTTGCAGCCTTAACTCGCGTCTCCTGCTGCGCGAGTTGATCGATAACGACGAGGTATGTTCCTATGCGTGAACCAGACTTGGAATTCAAGCCTGGTTGATAGTTTGCCTGTCCGAACATCGTCGCAAGTTCCGTGGACGGTTTTGGGATCCGTCCACCATCCCAAGCGGACTCTCGATGTCCATCGCAATCGGCATCTCAGCCCCAACCTCCGTCACTGTTCCAGTCACGCTCACACACACCGAGCCCCTCTGGCGTCGACCCGTGCCCGATCACGGTTGTGTCACGAGTGTGAACTCTTCCAAGCTCCGTCGCCGCTCTGTTGTGATTTTTCTTTTGTGAAAATATAATGAAATCTTTTATTTTCATTGTCCATTTTTTTGGTATGTGTGTCGCATCCACTTCATGCTGACTGCACTCTGGTATGCCGGGTCTCTCGTACACGAAAAGGCAGTGACTCGGGGTGGGGACGCCGGTAGATCCCCGTTTGCATGAAGCTGTACGAAAAAAGGTGGGGACAGGCGATGCGTGATGCCCTGAATCGGATGTGGTATGTAGTACAGATTGCAAATCTGGACGCTCCCTGTGAATTATGATAGACTGGCTGGTGTTTTATAGGCAGATAGTACGTACACAACTATGTCGAGGTGTATGTGTAACCATTAAATCGAACTCGATGTGACAGTTAATTTTCTTAAACAGTTCATGATGATCCTGCTTTTAGCTCACAAGGTTGTACTCCTTCATCCTCGTTCTATGCGTATCGTGCTCCGCATGCTATGGGAAAGAGGGGAAAGGGCTGGTTGGTTACGTAGGTACAAGTGTATGGTAGTGGGGAGGAATGGAAAGGTTGGGCAAAAAACCGAAGGTTTTTTCGGTCCGAAACTGGGCTCGTACTGTCGGGCCAGCGAGCTGTGAGGGTGGGCTGGACCACCGAACAGCTGAGCTGTGGCCGGAACATGTGCCGAGCGAACAGCGTCGGACAAAATGCCTGGGGTTGGTGTTTTGTACGCAGCCTGTGAGGGGTGTGGTGGGTGCAAACGAACGACTGTAGTATTACTGGGGCTGCAGAGCCGCGAGATGTACTGGAGCAGCGAAGTGGGCAAGGAGCGCCACTTCGCTTCTCACACATAGACTAAATCCTTGCTGCCTCATGCCTCGGCAGCTTAGGCTGCCATCTTGTTACTGCCACCACTGTCGTCTCAGCTGAGACTAGTGCTACCTACTGATGCCTATCGATTGGTCTAAAACAGTTGACGAAAACAGGAACCCCTAAAACTGACAGTGCGTGACACAAACGTAACGGCTTTACCGTCTCAACTTGATTCAAGTTAAGACTACCGACACGGCTGGGCCAACAAAGTCCCGTCAGCATCATGATTTATCTTGGTCACCACGCCGCTGCTCCTGACAGGACCATCAATCAGTACTCAGTAACTACTAACCAGTGATCCAAGGATATCATCCGAGATCTCGAAGGTGCCCATGGGACGAAAAACGACGGTGATACCGTATCAGTGATAGTACCAAGGTAACCGGCGTCATACATGTTTTGTTGTTGTTTCGGCCCCATAGCACCATGTGGACAGCTTCATTTCCCGAGCATTTAAATGCCAGCCCATTCTCTGGCTCCCGTTTCAGCAGTGAATTTTACTTCGTTCGACTCACAGGTACTGGCTAGTAAGTCGATACACCTATTCTGTATTGACCTGCTCACATTATGCTTTTCGTCAGCCTTTTATTTCTATTCTACCATCAGCTTACCGTTGACGGCCTGAAAAACGTTTTCATTATTAACTTCCTTCGTCAACTATAACCACTTACGCAAGATGCGCCTCTGTTTGGCACTCTCCGTGACACTCATCATGGCTGCTGTTGCCCCAGTCATGACCATGCCTGTACATACACGGCAAGTCGAGAATTAAAACAAGTGTATTATTGTTCGCTGATATTCTGACAGTGGTCTGGCAACTGATCCCGCTTATTTGGATCCAGGGACATTTGGAGTCTACCAGGTAAGCGACGTATCCTTCGTGTAGATCTTGGATTCAAGAGAAGCTAAATGATGTGAAGGTGCCCCTTCCGCACGCTGCGCGTGCACCCGTTCCGGGTCCGCAGTTGAGTGATGTAGTGTACAATACCGACGAGAAGGCGCACCAGATTGGTTCTGCCTCGGGGCCTCACGGTGTGCATTCCCCAGCCAAAGAGGAAGTTGCCAGTAACCCGCCGCCCTCCACTCAGCCCAATGGTGTTGTGCCCAACGAGAATAGCCGCTCGAAATCACGGCCTAGTTCGCCAAAAGGTGTAAACGAATCTACTTAGCTAGATGTCATTTTGTAGGACGTTGAGGCATGAGTGAGTAAAGTGGTGCAGCTTCTTTCCTCTGCCCCTTCGCTTCCTCGTAGCAACAAGCTCGCTGTTGCATCCTAGTCTGGTGACCAGGCAAGCCGTCGATAGACGGTCTGGTAAAATTCGTTTGGCTTTGGTGGATGGAGCGGATTCCCAGGGACACGTGATTCGTAGCCAATCAGAAAACCCGATATTTCACGAGGAAAAATCGAGCAAAATATTACTGTACTTTTCACACGAGTTGGCCACACGGGAAAATTTGTCTTCAAACCATGTACCATCTTCATTGCCTCCACTGGCTCAACCACTCACTGGATTGTGTTGGAAAGGATACCATTCAAATCGCATATGACCAGTGATTCCATTCTGTGCTTGCTGCTTGTGATCAGACAAGGTTTGCTAATTTCAGTATTTCTAGGTTTGGTGTTTCATGCCACAGAAAGCTATTGGCTTCCAACCACCTTGCAGGCATGTGGAAAGGCCAGAAAATCAGCCCAGAGGCACAATGGACCATTGTCTGACTCTCAAAGATCACTCAGAGCACAGGGCTGGATTTGGATGCATTAAGCTGATACAGTGGCTCAAAAAACTGTCCACATATTTGCACATTTTGCACTAAAAGCTCCCAACTGCAATAACACTTAACCCCTATCTAAACTATGAGAGGATGAAATCCTCCACCCATTCAGGACTTTCTATCCATCCAGGAATCAAGAGATTTAATCAAGAGGTGAATGAATGGCAGCCATTTTAAAATGACATGTCATACAGACAGTTTTTTGACTTTAAGTTTCAATTACATATATTAGACCCTGCATGCTGTAATATCATTACATACATTCAGTAAGGGTTCTTTTATGTCACCTTTATGTAACTGTGTGTCAACCCACTATATAAACCCTCACTATTCTATACTTATTTTCCCACCATTACCATGAGACCCATTTCTCTCTCTTAAAAACAAAATATCATCTCTCTCTCCTCTCATGGCCTTTCTACCAGGAAGATTGCCTCCCAGACTGGCCTAGGAAAGTCTACAGTGGCTCAAGTCCTTCAAATAATCCAATCAGAAATGTCTAGACTTCATGGTGGTCATTCAACCAAGCTTTCTGATACCAATAAAAGAGCTATTGTGTAGCAAATTATAACTGGCAAGGCCAAAAATGCTGTACAAGCTACACAATTCATCAACTCTATTGTTGACTCTCTTGTCTTCTCCCAAACAGTGAGAAATATCCTCAAGGAGGCCTCACTTAAAGCTGTAGTGAAGAAAAAGAAACCACTTCTCTCAGCTATCCATAGGAAAAGGAGGCTAGCCTTTGCTCTCAAGTATCAACATTGGACTGTAGAGGACTGGAAAAGGGTTATATGGTCAGATGAAACCAAAATCAACAGGATTGGGTCAGATGGGCAAGAGTATGTGTGGAAAAGGAAAGGAGAAGGGTTAACTTCTAGAGAGGTTAAAGGTACAGTGAAGTTTGGTGAAGGTTCACTGATGGTGTGAGGGTGTATAGGATGGAATGGTGTTGGGGTATTGAGTGAGGTTGAGGGAAGAATGGATGCTGAACAATATGTGGCCATTTTGAAGGAGGGGTTGTTTCAAAGTATGGAGAAATCTGGAATCTTAGAAGGTGATTGTTGTGAACTGCAACAAGTCAAATGAGGAATATGGAGACGAGTAGACGACGAAAGATGAGGTCAGCATCGACAAGCATGATGAGGATGAGGTTGAATATTGGGATGGCGACGGTGAGGATACGATATAGCATATAGTTGCCCCTTGACAGAGGGCTAGGCTGGCGAAGATGAAAAGAGTAGTATTACTGAGTTGCAGACACTGAGAGAGGTGGGTGGAACGAAGTGAATAGGACTAAGGTAGGAGGGAATTACAGGGAAGGTATATATACGATGAGTGACTACCTTAGGGCAGGTATCTGAGTCTGAATTAGCTTTAGGGTAGGTAAAGATAAGAGGACAAAGAATGTTCTGGAACAAAGAAGAACGTCGGAGATGAACGTGTGAAAAGATAAGGGAACACAAGGCATGATGTCATCAATGACATCATAGGTCTAGCCTTGAGTCACGTGAATGTTCCCGCAGTCACGTGCACTTGGTCACATGACTTTGGAAAGAGAAATTGACTAAGTAAAACAGTGCTCAGTGATGCAAGCATATGAGTGAAGAGTAAAGTGAAAAATAGGGTGTATGTATGTGTTATAGTTCGGGCACACGTACGCCCTATTTTCACTTTTTACCTTTCGCTCATATGCTTGCATCACTGAGCAACGTTCACTTAGTCGATTTCTATTTCCAAAGTCACGTGACCTAGTGCACGTGACTGCGGGAACATTCATGGGACCCGAGGCTAGACTTATGATGTCATTGATGACATCATACCTCGTGTTCCCTTATCTCTTCGCACGTTCATCTCCGTCTCTCTTCTTTTGTTCCAGAACATTCTTCGTCTCTTATCTTTACCTACCCTAAAGCTAATTCGGACTCAGACACCTGCCCTAAGGTAGTCACTCATCGTATATATACCTTCCCTGTAATTCCCTCCTACCTTAGTCCTATTCACTTCGTTCCACCCACCTCAACCAGTGCCTGCAACTCAGTGATACTGCTCTTCTCATCTCTGCCAGCCCAGCCCTCTGTCAAGGGGCCACTTTATGTTATATCGTCTCATATCCATCGCCGTCCCGATATTCAACTTGGTCCTTGTTGTACTTGTTGACGTCGATACTCTTCATCGTCGTCTCGTTTCCGTGTTCCTGGTTGAACCCATTGTTGTTGCAGTCCGCAACAGTATGCCCAAACTATAACAGTGATATTATCTTTCAACAGGATAATGACCCAAAGCATACCTCTAGAAGAGCCCAAGGATGGTTTGAAGA
>QFEQ01000313.1:0-45145 GCA_003316335.1 Hemileccinum impolitum
CCCGTCTTTTGTGTCCGGAGTCGGTCTTGTCGGACTTCTGGACCCTGAGCTGCGCCCACTGTCACGGTGCCGCCCCTGCTCACCATGTGCAGTGGATGCAACTTGACTTCTTTTGTCCCCTTCCAATTTCCACTGGGAATGTAAGTCAGAGCGGTGTAAAACAAGATCATATAAAAACCTGGCGCAGTTGACGAGGGACAGACTATTAAGTTCACTGCCAGCGCTAATCGTCGGTGCGCCACCCCCAACCCACTCCCCTAACGCATGTTTGACTGAAAAAGCAACTTGGAGTGCTCTGCGTGGCCCTTTTCTCCCGCCGGTCTTTCCTATTGCCACATTGCCAGACGGCCAATACCTCAACCATGTCTAATACGACGAGTTCCGCACCCATATCTCCCGCAATGGTACAGGAGTTCACTGCCATCATACGCCCCTCGGTGAACTCCATCATGATTGGACACACCTTCTTGACGCTTCTCTTGCCACTCTTTATCGCATTGTTCTACTTCTCCACCCCTCAGAGCCGCCGACGCCCTATCTTTATCCTCAACGCGATATGCATCATCCTCAATTTCGTTGCGGGCATTATGATAGACGCACTTTTGGTGAGCTGAGCATCCAAAGTTAGCCGAACGCAGTAGTCACTAATCGATATCTGCAGGTTCATTCTATGTTGTCCATTGAAAATCCATGGCCTCCGTCGGTACGCTGCGCGTTTAACGGTCCATTTGTTACGGACCTTACCTCATGGATTTTTTACCCAGGTGAACATCGCCATTGGAATCATTGGCGCCTTCCAGTCCATATTTGTCGACACCATATTGCTTGTTCGCCTCACCTCTGTTCACCCGCTCGTTCACATTGGACTGCGACGCTTTGTGATGTTGACGGCCCTTCCGGTCCTCCTCAAGATTGGTCGTCTCATCAACATGTTTATCTTCATTAAGCTCCTTGTGGATGCTTCACGTGGGCCTCTTGGTGCTGAAAATCTTGCCGTCGTGTGGGCCGCGACGCCATGCCTCAAAATCGAATGGTCCGCTCAGATGATCGACAATGCGTGAGTAACGATCGTCCATTATTTAGCGAATCAGTTACCCACTATTTATAGATATGCAACGCTTGCGTTCCTTTGGACCATCCGACCTCGAGATAGCCAGGGGGTCACGAGCGACATCCATCCGAACAGAGGTAACCACACATCCACCACCAAATCCGACCTCAAAACGATACTGACACGGTACTCTAGTGACGTTCGCGCAGCGCATGCGCATCCTCTCCCGCATCGCGCTCTCCAACTTCATTTTCCCTTCCCTCTTCTCCATCGCCCAGCTTATCGTCGTGTATCGCAACGTCAACGCGCTGATCGTGAACGAGATCGTGTTGGTGAACAGCATGGTCGCCGTGTTTGGCGTTGTCTTTGCTACCGTGTGGGCGGGCAAGGTCATCCGGCGCGACGCGGAGCTCGATGGCTGGGACGATGCGTCAGACTCGGACGAAGAGAAGCGCCCGACGCGCCGTGCGTTCGCGTTTCCTGGGCTGGGGTCGTGGCGCATTGCGAGTGCGCCCCAGACGGTGACGTTTGAAAGCGCGGGGTACGCTGTGCCGAGTTTACCGATGGAGAATGGGGGGTTTGATGGGATTGGGGTGGAGAATAGGAATAATCCAGGTATGTCCGAGTTAGACTGGGGGTTTGGTGCTGTGTCGTTTAGCGTGCGTTTTCTTTTTCCTAGGGGTGGTGGTCATCGGCGGTATCGGTCAGGGTGGTACGATGGCGACGACAGATTCTATGGATGTAAAGATTGGCGGGGAGAACGTGGCTATTTGAGCCGCGCATGGGCACTCGATACCGGATTGTCGAGCATTTTCTACGTTCTGCATTGGGTACCATGGATCCGATTTCACTTCATTCATTATGTCACTCAGGCTGTCGCTGATGGGGGTGTAGGAGAAACTTATTTAAAGCGATGGTTAATAGCCACACGTACGGTCGGTCAGGCTTCATCTCGATCCTTTTCCCATTTTATATAGGGGTAATAAATTCCCATCCGATGGTAGATATTCAATCCTGCCAAGCGAATCTTATCATCGCGATTTTTCTGGTCGTCGCTGTGCCCCTAGCTCTCAGTCAAGTATATGTCAAGTCAACAAAACAACCTGAAGTCAGCAAGTCTCAACAAGTGCCAACGCTCCCATCAAGATGTCAGCAGTTGAACCATCATTTGCTAGGATTCTTGTCTGATCCGTCCTCCTCTCTATGTCCATGACGTACTCTATAGCTCCAGACATCCAAGCCACCTCACACCAAAGTGCATGAAGCGCGAGAAAGGCCGGGTGCGGGAGAGGGTATTCAGTTTCTGTGGAGAAAGTCACAATATTGGGAATGCTCATTTTCGCCTTCAGTCCTTGCCGAGCTTCGTATATATGATATGTGTGTGGTAGACCCTGTTGATAGATACTATGAAGTGCATGAAGGAAAAAGATGCGGTAAATGCACCTCCACAGGCTTAAGCCACAGGACAAGTTCATCAAAGGCTCGGTGGCAAGGCTGCTGCACTGATATGATGTTCTCGAGCCGATGGACTAGTTTGCCCGCCAACTCCTCAGCGATGTTGACATCAGTGAACATTGATAAAACGGCCCAGACGTCCCCAGGATGGAACTGCTACACAAGTTTCTTAGAGTTGATAGAAGGAACGCATCACAAATACCCACCTTCTTGCCTTCTTGTTTGATATTTGTATTGGCTGCTTCTGGGATGATGTGCGCAGCATCCACCCATACGAGGCCACCGTCTTGAAAGTCCTTGTCGCCAGTGAGCATGCAACGACTGTTATCGCGACGCCTTGCCTGTTCGAGACGTCAGAGGGAATGGTCTGTAGAATTTGCGACGTACATGCGTGCGAGCCGTGCGATGATCTAAAGTGCCCTCCTCCATTATAGCCATGACATATTGACGCGCATCTTCAAACGATGGGTGAGAGGGGTGCTCCGATGGCGTGGGCGTTGGTCCACTGCTGCGCTTAACTGTGAATGGACCAGTAAGTAAGAGTGTTTTGGTCTCAGATAGCGAAAAGGCCGAGATTTACAAGCTTTGAGGAAATGATTCAGATAATGTCGGGCTAGCTCCATGAGGCTTGCATCGTCCACCGCCGAGGTGATTTCGCATTGAACTTGTCCTCGGCCATTACCAGGGGGGGCCAAGCGCAACAAGTGGCCAAGAAGGCGAGCGCATACAAGAGGAGGAGGACAGTGGGAGAGAGCTTGAAGATCCGGCGCCGCAGTCTCGAGGGCGAGACATCTTTCATATGCGGTATGGAAAATGCTTCTGGGAAATGGATTGGTTAACAACGGAGTAGGCATGTACCTTCGGTTGACAGTGGCGGAGAATCCCGGATTTCTTCGCCTCACTGACTAAGCAACGCGGAACAAGCTGACAGCGGCCATCAACTTCGACCCGCTCCGGGAGGGACGGTCACTGATGGAGAACGATGCTGATTGAACCAAAGTCGCCAAAATGGCGATATAAGGAGGACTCTGAATCTGATCGTGAGGTAGAACCATCTTCGAGTGATGTCTGGCAGAACATCTTTGACTTCGTCTTTTTTTTGTTTTGTTTTTGCTGCCAGCTCGCGCGCCCTTGGATCTTGTCGATGAAAGATCGCTTGTCCTCCCAGCTCTGCCACTGACATTGTACTATCCACCCCTTTAAACTGCATAGTGAATCTTGCTTTTGACCTGATGTTCACGTCCACGATTTGGGAGATAGCCTTTTCTGACCATCAAACTAGATGGTTATAGCCACACGGTCGTCATACGTCTCCTCAGAACTTCTTTGGTACGAATAGTCAGGACTTCTTTCGTCTCGACCTTTTCCCACTTTCTATAAGGGCTATAAATCCCAGTCCCAAGGAAAAAACAAACGTAGTCTCGTCCTGCTCCAAGTTCCGCCATCCCTTCCCGGTCGTCCGTACCGTCAGTCTGGTAGTTGATGATGCCAACCGCCCATTGAGAAAAGACCAAAAATCGCGTGTCACAAATGACCTGGATGTTCTCAAAGAACCTCCTGTCCTCCGTACCGGGACTGAGCGTGAGGCGTTCGTAGGTCGTCCCCTCGATCAGTTCCCGACGAATATGTAACATCATCTCCACCAAAAGAACCTTCAACTCGAGTCCCCTTTTCGTCATCGCATAGAAAGGGTACCCGAGGTCCCATCGTCGATGCACAAGATGACCGGCGGGGTTCATCGTGATCATGAGCGAGGCAGTCGTATCAGCCAATGCGCGGTAGCCCGCAGGTGACTCAGGGAATGATGCGGCATACGGCGAATGGGGACCTGCCCACGCGAAAATCTGCCATTCGCGACAGTCGCTGACGATCGCCTCCATCAGACGACGAAAGGCCCGCTTGCTCTCCCCGTACGCGATGGGCATGCTGATATCAAAGATGCCGAGGAGCGAGTATGCCACGTCCTCGACGCGGGTCGTCTTTCGGGATGCGGCCCAGACCATTTTCTCTCGTACGTTAAGGAGACCAGGGCTGAAGTAGCGCAGATTGTGATGGTCGATGCCGGTGATGTCCGAGACGACGTGCATGATGGCAGTGTTTTCCTTGTCGTTGGGAAAATCACTCAGCGGCAACCAGTCTGCGCTGTACAACTTGATTTTCGCGGGCGCGAGTAGCTCTTGGAGCGTCCATCCCCGCGTGAACCAGGGGTCGTTTTGGATAGCATCAAACTTGTCAATGCCCAGCCCCCCCGGCGCAGGTACCGACGTCGCCATGGCGAGGAGGACGATGCACACGGCCGAGTTACGATACCACTTGAACATGGAACGGATAGCCTCGTCAAGTTCGGCGCTGCTGGTTTTGTTGATGCAACATGTATCGGCCCATGCGAGTCTGCAACCGAGCGCCTCCGCCGCAACGCAGAATTTCCTCAGCTTCTCATACCCCGGAGAGTCCCCAAGCAAACCATTTTCCATCACCGTCTGGAAGGTCGCCTCTCCGTCCAACAGCCAGCGATGCGAGAGTATGGCGTACTTGAGTTTTTGGGCGACGAGATTTTTTATCGCGACTTCTCTGGAACGATTGGGCGATGTCATCATGAGTGAGACTATCTGTTCTTCGGTGGCATCCTGTTCCGGTTTGAATATTTGATGCAAGTCTTCACGATGAATCAAACGGATGCTCGAGTTTTCAATATGCAGGAGGTGAGCGGGCATATAATTGAAGACGTGGTCGTAGAAGACATCAGCAACATCCGAGTTTGATGGCTGGAGAAGTGTGGTGGACGAGTCACAACCGAACCGTGAGCAAATTTGTGGTAGCCAGATCGACTGAATGACATACCATAGCTCAATCAACTACCCGCACGAAAGCACAGTGGTGCCCGCCCACGGTGGTCAAGCAAGATCAATCAGTGACGTGTTCCTTCCGAGATAATCAATTCCCACCTAGTAGTAACCTGCCCTTGTTCGCATTGCATAACTGATTCAAGTATCTTTGGACAGTCCTCTATGACCGTTCCCGAAGTTCTCGACATATTCGAGGACTACACCACAGTAGAAAACATTCCCTTTCGATTCATCGACCTCGAGCGTTTATGCCTCGTAGACGTCAACGCGATCAAAGAAGCGTATCGATCTACGATCGACTCGATCGGAGAAGCGGACATTGAGCGACACACATCGTATGCAAATCAGCGCAGAGGAGATGTGATCAGAACGATCGTCAAGGGCGTCGTCAAGTACGCCATCCTGTCCCATACATGGCTTCGCAAGCACCGTGAGGAGTTCCAATATCATGACATGGTCTTAGGCGTACCACGCACCGGTTCCGGCTGGCACAAACTACAGCAATTTTGTGATATCGCAAGAGGTTCATTCGGGTGCCGGTTCGCGTGGGCCGATTCGGTTTGCGTCGACTACTCCAACAGCGTGGATCGGCAATTGGCAACCCAGTCCTTGTTCGGCTGGTACCGCAACGCCTACGTATGCATCGCATACCTTGCAAGCGCTTCCGGCCCATCGGACATGGGTCAGGACTGGTGGTTTCATAGAGGATTCACCTTAACGGAGCTACTTGCCCCCATGCGGATGAAGTTTTACGGAGCGAGATGGAAGGCACTCAACAACGCGGACATTGAGAACGACAAGGCGGATGGGGGGTTTCTACTGTCGCTTTCAGAGGCATCCAGGATTCCCGTCGATGATTTGCGCACCTTTTGGCCGGGGCCGGACAGGATGAGAGATAAGCTTTCTTGGGCATCAAGACGCGCAACATCTGCAATCGAGGACAGGGCATATTCCCTCATGGCGATCTTCGATTCTCGTATCCCTGTTATCTATGGAGAAGGGGAGAGAGCGTTCACTAGATTGATGATCGACGTGATTCCTAATGCCGGGGAGTGTGACGTCTTTGCATGGGCGGGCCCGTGCTCCGTGGATCATCCTGGGCTACCACCCTCCCCAGTGGGCTTTGCGGAACAACGTCACGATCGACGACTCAATCCAACCACGCACCACTATCGTCTGTGTGGGGATCGCTCCTTATCAATCGGTCTTGATTACCTTCGTATTAGAGTCATCGTCCTCGAAATCACCTTGCCATCAAAGGGAGTAGCGAGCTATAAACCCAACGTACATGGGCACCCGGCTTCCGTTGATGAAGTTTCCTTGCTCCATCCTCACGATTTGACTCAAGTGGGCGCTCGGATGGCGGTCGGCGTCGTTGACTACACCTGGGCAAGTAGCCCAGATGAAGGTATACTCCGGAAAGGAGATCGATACTTTTGTTTCCTGTTGTACAAAAGTTCTCGGGATAATGGATGGCGGAAGCTACTCACTGAGAAAGTAGTCTTCCTCACCAGTAGTAAAGAATTAGTGCAAGGATTAGAGTCACTTTTGATACAGTAGAGAACGGTACTTCGTATAGAACCTTGCATAAGGCGGGATATATACCAAATAGATCTAATAGAAGAACTATGGAGGATTTCCATTATCAGAGGTTAATGGGTCAGTGTCACACCCCCATAGTCATGGTTGTCGTATAAGCCGTGCTTTCAACAGTTTTTCTGGTATGAATCCAATGTATCAATATAATGACTCTAATTCGAGCCTCAGGGTACCATGATAGAAGGCGGGCCTGGTCACCAGACTAGAGGCTTCGATGGTGGTGCATGCCAGTGGGAAGCGGTAATCTCTCCGCGAGCCCTCAGGTTGATCTGCTGACACCTTTTATCAACAGATACGCCAATCGTGGACAAGTGTTCTTGAACGTTATAAGTAAAAATGCGTGTACGGTTTGCCTTGCGCTAACCTCATATACTAGAACAGGCTGGTCACCAGACTACTAGTAGGCGGTGGATAGGAAGCGGTCACCCGCACTTCCCAGGCCGTGTTATCGTAATCTCTCCGCGAGCCCTCAGGTTGATCTGCTGATACCTTTTATCAGCAAATACGCCAACCGCGGACAAGCGTTATAAGTAAGTGTGTGTATATCTCCGACGTTCTGACTCAATTCAATCACTCATATGTCGGCTACTCTCGCTGGTCCCCCTGGTGCATGCTGCTGGAGCGGTATCAAACACAAAGGAACCCCAGTCGGGCGCGTAGAAATGCTCGGTGGGCTCAACACATACATTTCTGAGCCCGCAACTGGCGAGACCGCAACTGGGTCACACAAGAAAATCGTTCTGTTCCTTGCAGATGTCTATGGACCACTATTTATCAACAACCAGCTACTTCAAGACTTCTTCACGTCGTGCGGTACATGATCTTCCACGACACCCTATCTTGTGTATTAACAAGGGCCCGGGTGTGGTTAAACCTACAGGATTCCTCGTACTCGGCCCTGACTACTTCTTCGGGGACGCCGTTCCGAACCATCCTCCAGATCGCGACAGGGAAGCGTGGATTCATGCTGCCCGGGCCCCCGCGGTCGAAGCATTTTCCAAATGGATCGACGCGGTCAAAACATTGTACGGTGAGTCGCCGACTGTGCCGATAGCGTGTGTGAAATGTGATACTGAGCGTCTCCTAGGCACCGAGACAACCAAATACTGTGCAGTAGGTAAGACCTCCACGATCCCAACTTTGAAGAACGTCCAGTACTGAAGGGATCTCTAGGATACTGTTTCGGAGCGCCGTTCGTGATGGATCTGGCTGCGGAGGGGTCCATCGTGGCAGGTGCCCTTGCCCACCCGGCTTCCCTCAACGAAAGTCATTTCGAGAAGCTGAATAGTACGTCGCCCAACAATATGGATGTATCTTCCTCTCCAACGTTTGTTATACAGGACCCCTCCTGCTTTCGTGTCCTGGTGAGATGGCCAACGCAGCGATCACTAGAATCTAACCAGATCCGCGCCAGAGGATGATTTTACGTTCCCGTGCGATGCACGAAGACGCGCAGAAGATATCATGGTCCGCAACAAATCGACGTATTATTTCCAGGTGTTCTCTGGAGTCAAGCATGGTTTTGCCGTCCGTGGAAACCCAGATATTCCCCAAGAACGTGCGTACCTTTCCTGAATGCCACTTTAGGATTCGCATGAAGTTCATTGTCGTTGCAAGGCTGGTCCAAGGAGGAGAGTGCTCGTGGAATCAATGAATGGTTCTGCCGATTTATGGCGTGACCTCGGGGGAATGGAGCGGCGGTGGAGCATGTTGATAATTGATCAGTTGAAAGAATTTGGATTGGAAGTAAGCCTGCGAGGGGAATTTGAACTGAGCGTCCGATTTGACCGCTTAAGATGGTGGGGCCAGATCTAATATATGGTGAGAACGACCACTACAACTGCTTTCTTCTTCCGCCCGGTATGTGGTCAATATGCGACACGACCATCATGGGAAACGGCAACGAGTGATCCAGCAGGATGTGGGAGTACCCTGAGAGGTTTGAACAAAGAGGTCCGAGGCGTCGTGAGGAAGGTCAATATCGACATGTCTGCAATAACTGTTCTTGAGTATCGAAAAGTCCCAGGTACCTGAGACTATAGGATACCATACTGAGATTTTATCCTCAGGTAAATCTATTTTTCCCATGCACGAGTTCAGATTTGACTAAGTTCGAATCCAATGTGGTTGGCGTCCGCGTTCGAACACCTGCCAGTACCATCAGTAATCAACGAGCCAACTTTACCAAATAGTACCTCTTTACTAGTATGAACTTCATTCCGCAAGTGAAGCTCAAGCCCTCTCCACTGAAGGTTTCCGAGGGGGCCAATCGCACCATGTTGTTTCCCAGTAACTTCACTTGGTTGGTGGATTAACTGGGGGCACCTCTAATAGGCACAATGGTTGTGTCAGATCAGGTATCGATCAGGCAAAAGAGTAACGACAAACATAGCAGTGGAATTTGGGTTGACAAGCTGCCAAACTAGTTCGATTCGGAGATTCTGAAGGCATAATGAGTGCGAGTACGAAGTCACATTACTTCAATTATGAGCGCCCAGTCCGGTTGAAGACAAGCCTGGGATTCAGGGTGGTTCTGCGCGTGTCACTATCCTCGATGAGTCGAAGAGGCAGACCCAGGCAGTAGATGGGCGCTGGACGAAATGGAAGCACCATAACTGCTACAATCCGTTCGGATGCAAAAACCTGGGATTCAGGTCATTGTCTACCAACCAGCCAAACATCCCGGCGTGGGCGGTGACGACGACATACCCAAGCTGAATTTTGTGACAGATAAAGCCCGGAAAATTCACCAAGCATCAATAGATATCAGATCCACGGCTAAGAGAGTTCACAACCACCGGCCAGCCCCATGATGCCCTGGACCACGTATTAATAGTATAAGGATGCTCGAGTTGTGAGCTGGAAAATCATTAGGTTGTCTGAGGCGAACACCGCGATTTTTAGAATTAACTGCTCGTCCATGGTCCTCGAGGTGTAGGATTTATTGAGTTGTGTAAGTGGTTCGAACCGAACTCGGGGGGTCGTGGCAAATGCCATGGAAGTCTGGGGGCTTTCGAGTCCTTTTCGGACAGTCCAAGTTAGTACATACCCTTACTGCGGCCACGTCGTCACAACTATCCGTCCATCATGGCGTTCTGCCGTAGGACTGCTGCCCTGCTGTGGGCAGCGCTCGCTTTTCTGGCTCACTTCGGGTTTGCTACAGCGCAAGAGCCAGACACCAGTATAAGCTACTTTGACAACTTGCCAGGCAGACTGTTCTTTTTCGACGACACCTCAGTGCGTCCCTATCCATGCGTATCTGCCCTAGCGTAACATTTTCCTTTCACCACAGAGTGTCGTCTACCACGATATAGCCGTTGGCGATCTTTATGTGTCGCAGGACGAGGGCAAGTCCTGGAGCAAACCAGAAGATATTCTGGGCGGCACAGTCTCCATGGTCATACCACATCCTTCCGATAACAGATATGTAAGTAATATCTCTTGGAAGCCTTCCATGAATCTCATTATCACACTGCTTCCTCAGGCATTCGCATTGACGGATGGAACAGTTCATTACCGCACCGAGGATCGTGGCAGGACCTGGCGCTCGTTCGAAGTTCCTGCCTTTCCCAGCTACACAGCGAAACCACTTTCTTTCCACTCTGACAAATGGGATCACATACTGTACCAAGGGACTGTTTGCGACCGGGTAGGCTGGAGCAATGTCTGTACTGACGTCGTGAGTGTCTGCACATGTCTGTCTCCCTCGCGCGCTCTCATCCATCTTTAGACATATTATACCACCGACGGATTTTCCTCAACGCCGAGGGAACTCTTAAAAGATACGTCAAGCTGTCAGTTCGCACACAGTTCCAAGGACTTCAAGCATAGCGCTCATGAGAACTTGATATACTGTGTCGCATTCGATTCGTCTAGCGTCGGAACCTCCCATTCACTCTCGTCATCCCGACTCTACTCCTCTTCCAACTTTTTCGACACGGTCGACGTCGAGGACCTTGGGATAGGGAAGAGTGCCAAGGGCGTTGTGGCATTCGCGATCGTGTCCAAGTTCGCAGTTGTTGCGTTAAAGGATGTGACGTCTGGAAATGACGGTGACATGCAGTTATATGTGACGGTGGATACAAAGGAGTGGGCCAAGGCACAGTTTCCGCATGCATCCCAAGCACGTCTACGCCAGAACGCGTATACCATCGTCGAGTCCACTATCCATTCCCTGGCCGTGGACGTTTTACTCCAAGACCAGAGCACAATTGGGACATTGTTCGTAAGCAATTCGAACGGAACCTACTTCGTGGAGAGTCTCAAAGATACCAATCGTAACATGGGTGGATACGTGGACTACGAGAACGTGTATGGGGTTGCCGGAGTTGGTATTGCGAATGTAGTGTCAAATGTTCAGGAGGTGGAGAGGAAGAGTGCCTCGAAGAAGTTGAGGTCAATGATCACTTTCAACGATGGTACGTCGCACAGTGGCCTACATTGTGATGCCTCTACTTGACACTTTGGAAGGTAGCAGTTGGTCCCCCATTCGCGCGCCATCGACAGATAGCGATGGCAAGCAGATTTCATGCGACACCTCCAACCTCGAAGACTGTTCACTCCACTTGCATTCCGTTACTGACCCCCACAACTTTGGTCCCATCTTCTCTTCCACTGCCCCAGGCCTCGTAATGGGTGTCGGTTCCATCGGGAAGCATCTCTCCCCTTATGAGGAGTGTGATACTTTCCTGAGTGCGGACGCTGGGCTGACCTGGCGTATGGTCCGGAGACAGGCTCATATGTATGAATTTGGTGACTCAGGCAGTATTATTATTGCCGTGAACGACGAGGAAATGACTGATACCGTGAGCTATTCTACCGATTTCGGACGCTCCTGGTGCGTCGATGTTATGTCCTTCGTATACTCAACTGACCACGTTGGCGCGTGTCAGGAAATCGTTCAGCCTTAGCGTCAGCGTGCGCGCCAGGGCGCTCACCACCGTCAGCGACGCTACATCCCAAAAGTTTATTCTCCTTGCCCAGCTTTCGCGAAAAGATCAAAGGGAAGACAGTGGTCGCTATGCTGTGATATATCTTGATTTCGCTGGCATGCGATCCCGCAAGTGTGGGGAAGGTGACTTTGAGAAGTGGTATGCGCGCGCAAGCCCTGAAACGGAGTGTTTGATGGGTGTCAAGGTGAATCTCGAAGTACATTCAGCTGGAAGTTGCTTACACGTGTATTCTCAGCAATGGTATAACCGCCGCAAAGCTGATGCGGACTGCTACGTTGGTAATAAGTTCCATGATCCTGTAGTTCACGAAGATCGATGCCCGTGCCAAGACCATGATTATGAGTGGTAGGTGGCCTCCGCCAGTAGCATGCGTCCTCTCCATCACGAATCATTATCCTAGTGATTACAATTACATTCGGAGCGGCAACGAGTGCATTCCAGCTGGACTCGAACGCATCCCGAGCACTCTATGCACTACTGGGAGACCGGAGGAGATGTACATGGGTTCATCTGGGTATAGGCTGATAGCAGGTGACATGTGTGACCCGGGCCAAGGTACAAAGAAAGATGACCCTGTGGAGAAACCGTGTTCACAAGGTACGTACTCCCAAGTAATAGGTCAAGCGGGTTGGAGTTAATACGCTTGGTCTGTAAACGTAGCTGAACCCCAAGAGGGTGAAATTACCAACCAGATAGTAGGTCGTTTGGCTGTGCTGGGTTCCTTGCTGACCAAGAAATTAGCATCAGTTCAATGCAAAGGTTGTTCAATACCAGTTTTTCAAGGAATCTAGCGTGAGTGGATATCAAACCGTATATTGGGCTAACCGCTAAAGTAAATTGTAAAAGACTATTCTCGTCTTGTTGGATGACAACACGATTTGGCAGTCGAGCAACGAGGGGTTCACCTGGGAACAAAAGTATCCTGGGGAACGCTTCCTGGGATTCTACATGCATACCCATTCAAACGAACGAGCGTATCTCATCACCGAATCTTCCAAGTACTTTTACACAACAGACGGTGGTCGGCATTGGTATGACATGTCCGCGCCGTCGCGCCCGAACACGTTCGGGGCGGCGACGCTTCGGTTCCAACCCAATTCCGATTTCCTTATTTGGATTGGTGATGTCGAGTGCGATAACAGTGTAGAGAACTGCCGTGCACAAGCCCAATATTCGCGCAACCATGGACGGAAATGGCAGTTCATCGAAGACTATGTTCTCAACTGTGACTGGGCCCGTGACAAAGAACTCCTCATCGACCCAAACCAGATTCTCTGCGAATCTTACCAGAACAAGCAGGGCTCTCAGCGTTTATTTGGCAACAACAATGCGCTGCAGCTCATCTCGGGCAGGGACTATTACGGAAGACGGACAAAACTCTTCGAACATGTCGTCGGCTTCACAAAGTTCTCGGAATACCTCATCGTGGCCGAGGTAAGTTATATGGACTTTTTGAAAGTGCTCGGATATGTATATATTTACATTGGAAAGTATCTTCCTGCGAGGAACGCCTTGGAACTTCAAGTTTCGCTCGATGGACTGACGTTCGCGACCGGAAAGTTCCCGCCTGGCATGCACCCTGACACACATGTAGGTCCAGGTATACATTGCCCAAGCTCATCAACTTATCAGTGATGATATATAGGCATACACTGTGTTAGAGTCAAGCACTGACTCCATCTTCCTGCATATGACCATGTCCGAATGGCCGCACCCCTTCTGGGGTAACATCCTCAAGTCCAACTCCAATGGAACTTACTTTGGATTGTCTATAGAGAACGTGAACAGGAACGAGGCTGGATATGCTGATTTCGAAAAGTTCGCTGGATTGGATGGAATCGCATTGGTCAACATTGTAGCGAACCCTGCAGAGGCAACTCTTACGGGGAGAAAGGTGCTCCAAACGAGGATTACACATAATGATGGTGAGCATTTTGGGTGTTGACGACGGGTGTCTGAATGGGATTTATAGGTGGCACCTGGAAACCGCTTGCACCACCAAAGCTCGATTCCCACGACAAGCCGTATCCTTGTTCGACGACCGTGCGTTCCGTTCGTTTTCCTAATTGATCATGGTGTTTATTTTTTGTAGAGTTGTGCCCTTCATGTACATGGCTTCACGGAGCGTAGGGATGCACGGGCAACATACAGTAGCCCTAGCATCGTAGGTGTTGTTATGGCAGTCGGCAACGTTGGCGAGGTGCTCGCGCCTTACACAGAGAGTGACACCTTCCTTTCCCGCGATGGCGGCTTTACTTGGGAGGAAGTTCACAAGGATGCCCATCTCTGGGAGTTTGGCGACTCCGGATCAATCATTTTGATCGTCAACGACGAAGAACCGACGGATCACGTCTTGTTCACTACGGACGAAGGTCTCTCTTGGCGAGAGTACAAGTTTGGTAACGAGAAGCTGAGGATCAATACGATCATCACGACCCCCGAAGACACGAGTAGGAAGTTTATGCTTCTTGGGCATGCGCCTGGTTCTTCATTATCAACGATCGTACACATTGACTATTCATCGTTGACTCACAAACAATGTAAGTTTGCATTGGGGTATCTCCGCGGTGGGCTCATGGAATTTCCTCTTAGGCAAGTTGAGCGAAGACGATCCAGCTCATGATGACTTTGAGTTATGGAGTCCCAGTGAGGGAAGAACGGAAGCATGTTTGTTCGGTCGTCAGGTATGCTCCATATCTTTTGTGTTTCGATACAACTATTAATACCCAATGCAGACACTTTATCAGCGCCGCAAGCGTGATGCCAACTGCATCGTTGGCAAGGAAGTGAAAGCAAATCACAAGATTGTCCACGATTGTGCCTGTGGTCCAGACGATTTTGAGTGGTAAGTGGGATCACTTAAAAATTACTTCATTGGGGACCATGCGACGACCTTCCATAGTGAATTCAACTTCGTGAAGAATGAAGATGGGGAATGCGTGCCAGTTCCAGAGACCACGCCCCTCCCTGATGACGACTCCTGCCGCGATGCCGAGGAGTACTGGTATGAACGAACCGCATATCGTAAAGTCACGCACTCGAGCTGTGATGGAGGTGAGCGACTTGACCGCGGAACACAACACCTCTGTCCAGGGATCAGGGGCCACAGTCCGCTCTTTTGGACTATGGTATTCTTGTTCCCCTTTGCAATCACGGCACTCGTCGCGTGGTGGTGGTACAAGAAGAGTGGGCTTTCCCGAGGGTAGGTTTCATCCGTGAATTTACAATTGGCACGATAGCTTTACTGACGCTGGCGTGAACCCCCCAGAACGATCCGACTTCCCTCAGACTTCTCGAGTGGGTATATGTATTCGAGCTCAGGTTCAGGCATTCTCGACACCCTAGCCTCGGTGCCTTGGTTCCTCCTTGGACTGGCGGGTATTGCGTACGAATACGTTGCATCCAGGCTGGATCTCCTTGCTATGGGATACCGGTCACGCAACGGCTACCGAGATCTGCCCGTCGACGAGGACGCGCAAATACTGCGGTTTGAAGACGAGGAGTAGACCAGAGAAATGAATCATGCGGAAGAGGTTTTGGATAGATATGAGTTCAAAAATGGACATCACCTTCCGTTTTCATTGCTTTTTCCCGAGTCCATAACGTATGGTACATTTGACTTTTCTTGTGAAAGCATTATATATTATCGTATAGATTTGATGTGCTGAGCCATGTCGTTCAACTTGTTGATCGAAGTTTGTGTGAATATTTATTTATGTACTAGTAGGTTACCCTGCAGCGGCAAGTTCGGGCCCGATGGGGCCAATATGGATTCTCATAGATCAATAAGTACTAAACAAGACAGGGTCCCAGACGCAAGTTCTTCAGGAACGGCCATCATCGCGACATGGGGGCCAAACCGCGCCAGCAAAGCGGAACCGCAGGCGGGTGTTTCAAGGAACAACATCCGAGTCAGTGCTACATCACCGCCAAGCTTAAAAGCTGGACACATACGCAGTGTGATACACTGGCAGGCATCGGTACCCGTACGGTAATCAGGTGTCATGAATCATGACCGTCGTAACCACTGCTACGCGTGCATTCATGACTGACTGATCATCAAAAACTGGCATAGGTTCAAGTTCGATATGACCAAAGCAGTAAATCACCACGTTCAAGTTGATGGCGGCAACTTGACCGGCGGTTTCAGGTAATGATTGATTTTCTGTCCAATAGGTTCCGTCAGCACGAACTATATGAGTGGGGTTCGTGCAGGACTCAGGCACGCATTCTCGACCAAACCCACTCACATTTACCTCCGAGTCACCACTGTGTGGTTTGTTGCTGGCAACTCCCATGACTCCCTTCTTCGCTTTTGCTCTCCTTGCGGTCGCTGCTGTGCAGGGCCTGCCATCCCATATCCTGGCCTCGAGGCAAAGTATCACTGCGTTGTCAACCGCTCAGATCAACTCCTTCGACCCGTACACTCACCTTGCAGCTGCCGCATATTGTGGTGCCTCGGCGACCCAATCATGGTCTTGTGGACGTAAATCGCTACTCTCTCTTACCGATATGTTTCGAGCTTGACGCCCCTCCCTGGATAGCCCATTGTGCTGCCATGCCTGATTTTGAACCAGTTGCGGCTGGCGGAGACGGCAATGGAGTCCAATTCTGTGAGAACCAGATCAGACCTTGATTCTCCGATTGAGAAGCAACTGATGTCTAACAGGGTATGTTGGTTACGAGCCAAGACTTGGTTCGGTCATCGTGGCACACCAAGGAACCGACCCATTTAAGATGTTTGTCGCATTCTAAATTTTTGATACTCAACTAAACGTGTAACATAACAGTTTCCCTCTCCTCACCGACGCGAACATCGCTTGGGGCAAACTAGATTCATCGCTCTTTCATGGAATTCCTGGTGATATAAATGTACACAATGGATTCCGGGACGAGCATGCCAAGTTTGTACTCAGAGTCTGTCTTCTGTGCGAAACCTGACTTCCCGTCACAACAGGACGGCATCCGAAATCCTCTCTGCCGTCCAAACGGCCATGTCAAAGTATAGTACAACCTCTGTGACGACAGTTGGCCACTCCCTTGGTGAGTCAGTGCCAATCCTCCGTGATCAACGGTCCCTGCCCTGATCCGAGTCGGCCTTCGCACCTTACCACGTTACTGCCGAATATATGGATATGTAGGTGCTGCGCTCTCTCTCCTTGACTCGGTTTACCTTCCTATCCACCTCCCCAAGGGGACGACGTTCCGCAGCGTCCTCTACGGTCTTCCGCGTGCCGGAAATCAACAGTTTGCAAACTACGTTGATGCCAACCTGCATATCACGCATATCAACAACCTGAAAGATCCCATTCCAACAACCCCTGGAATGTTCATGGGCTATGTGCACCCTTCTGGCGAGGTGCACATCACAGACAATAATAGGTGGAAGAACTGTCCCGGTAAGCACCCATTTAGTCAAAGTCAGTATTATAATGCATTGAGGGATTGACTCAATAAAAACAGGTCAAGATAACCCAAGCGGCGATTGCATCGTCGGTACCGTGTCAACTGTCTCCTCCAGTGACTTGAACAATCATAAAGGTCCTTACAACGGAATCTTGATGAATTGCGCGGCGAGTTGATTGCTTTGTCTTTCAATTCAGATCAAGACACATGTACACAAAGTATACACTTTTCAGTTTTGGCTGAATGGATTGGCGCTATTCTGCCCATCTCTTGAAGTTGATCGCTCGTGTTTTGCTGCTTGCAACCGAGTCCTTTCTTCACCACTCCCAGCTCACTTTCGTGAAGCCAGCGGAAATGTGCGTCAATCATATCTGAGCTTGGTTCAAGTCCAACTTGACACGGTTCCATGCTGGAACCGCGAGCGTGATGGAGGTTCAGAGAACGCTCGAGAATGCAATGATCGACTTGAGGAGCAGCGTATAATTCTGTCGAATGCAGTATGGGTCTTGCCACTAACTACTCTGCTACGAGTCAAAATGTGGATATTTTAGCCCAACATTATAGGTACAGCGTTCGAAAAAGCGCATGCTGCGGGACGACACACTGCACAACGACGACCATGACTAGCACACAACCTGATGTTTATTAATCCGGAGTAGAGATCCTAAGATAGGTACATGCAACTACTTCAAATTAGCAAGCGACGATGCGACACATAGCAAGCATGGCCGAGTCCTAGTAGCGAAGATATGGATAAGGGAGTCATAATGAGTAAACGGAACGGGCCGATGAACTTGGATGATGGTATGAAGGACAAAGTGCGGAAGCGGTCAGAATAGGATGGGTAAGTATAATGTAAGAGATGGATGGAAAAATACAGGCATATTAGTGCGAACCAGCGCGATGGTGTTCAAGCTGACAAGGAGCGCGTCGAGCACTCTGAGTCTATTCATTTTAGTTATCCATCGTCACTTCGCCGATTGTATCATCGCGGGAGCTAAAAAGATCTGGTGATAACTTGATGGGCATTTTGGAAGTATAATCCAGACTCCGCAGTGCCGCTGATGAAAAGATCGGCGAATAGATGGTATCGATGTCGTCCGTGCATGAGCTTCCTGCTGTAAAAGACTGTCGTGGCATGGGAGCCAGGATGGCAGGGGGCAAGAGCGAACCACTGCACTTGGCAGTTGGTGAAGAAGGGAGCGAAGGGAGTGGCACGTTGGGCGGTGGGACAAGTGGAACGGGGGCGCGGATTGCCCGGCGTTGACTAGCAACACGCTATCAGTGCAGGTCATATATCAATGTACGGATTCTTACCGTCTGGGCGGATTTGGGATACCGCCCACGCTCCCACTTCTTAGTCTACCAAATAGACTGTTGTTTTCAGATGCTTCATTCATGCTGACGCTAGTGGCACGATGACGCGTAGGAGACATGAAGCCTGTTCGCTGCAGGGCTGCACCAGCGTTTCTGACAGGAGACTTGATGAGAGCCATTGGACTCGCACCAATATTGATGCTGGAGCGACGTCTACGAATCCTAGGATGCTCAGCATTGGTGTGGGCTTCCGGAGCCTTGGAACAAGAGCTGAACTGTCCAGGAGGGGTTGGTGTCACGCTCAATTGACGGTCAATGGGATCGACAGGATTCGCTGTGATTGTCATAGGTGAAGATGGCAAGACAGGCGTCGTGCACCTGGCAATGCGAGGTGCAAGAAGGCCAGACGAGAAAAAGGCAGAGTATGTCGCCATCGCAAAGTTTCGTGTCAAAGGAACAAAATTCAAGTTCAACTTTGGATTTCCATCTTAAGTAAATCATCCACTTACATAATCATGATGAACGCGAAAATGTCACGTGCTTTGAATTAGCTCTCTCTATACGGTACTTGGATCCGTCATGTTCTTCATTGTAAGTTGCTGCGTTTTCTCGGTGCTTCCGTATCACCAACTAGCCTTACAGAAAGAACTAACACACACAATCCTTCTACACCCGTCCTACTTCGGTCCTCGGATGCTCCAATTTCTGGAGTCCAAGTTGTACGCAGACGTCGAAGGCACATGTTCAGGAGCATTCGGATACATCATAGCCGTTGTTTCCATCCTCGATATAGGAAAAGGGATGGTCATTAGTGGGAGCGGCCAAGCCGAGTTCATTACACGGTATCGAGCCATTGTGTTCAAACCGTTCAAGGGTGAAGTGGTGGATGGCGTGGTTAACAACGTCAACAAGGTACAGATTAGCCACGGTTCCGTGAATGCCATTATTCTGAAATTTGACTACAGATGGGGTTTTTCGCGGATGTAGGGCCACTGCAGGTCTTTGTTTCGCATCAAGTAAGAGTCTCTGCCATCCCTGCCACTCTAATCCCTTACTGCGTCTTTAGCTTATACATCCAGACATGAAATTTGACCCAAACTCGAATCCGCCGTCGTTTGCATCAGAAGATCAGGTATGAGACCGTCAGCTTTATCCTCCATCCTTCACTAGGGGTATGTGTCGTTACCAGATCATCGAGAAAAATACTCGCGTCCGACTAAAAATCGTGGGTACTCGTGTTGATGCGACAGAAATTGTGCGTCCGCTACTCGTGTCCAACTACCTCTATTCATTCCGCGAAGTTTGCTATCGGAACTATCAAAGAAGATCATCTTGGTGTCATAGACTAAGTTCTGTCCGCCCTGCAGCCCTCCTTTCGTAGCCTCTTTATTCCACCTGTTGAAGTTACACTCTCACCTGATTTGTAGCTTCGATAATGCTCCTCTCCACGCGCGTACCGCGCTTCTGTGGGTCGTACTAGCATGCTCAAAATTGCGTGGCATAGCCTGCCTAGCTTGTTTAGTAGAAATACACTTCAAGGCTGGCCTAGGTAGCTCTCTCTCTTCCCGCTTTCCTCGACCCCTACGGTCTGAAAGTTGGCTGGGCCAGTCAATTGGAAGGGCCTATCCCGTTGAGCTTCCTTGTTTCGTCTGCGCGAGATCATCGATCAACTTGTGTCTCTTGCTGCACTTTGGCGCGCGTGATCTCCTAGATCTTGCTCTGTGCTCCGCATGGCACACTGGCAGAAGCACCCAAGGCCCTTCGCCAAGTAAACTCAGTTCAGCCACAGGAATGTTGCATCAGAAGCGGTTTCAACGTAGCATGTGGTGTGCGTTTCATGGGTTTTCAACCATCCCCAGGTCCTGTTTTACCCATCCTGTTGGCGCCAACGAAAGCGGCTCGAGGTCAGGTGAAAAGAATGATGGCTGAGTTTTTCCATGTCAAGTGACTGCACGTTTGATAAATGATTCAGTTACATTTGCCTTCTAGTCACTCCAGATCGAGTTCTGTTTGCACTTGAGCCACCTCCCCAGGTTGGTGGTGCTGCGGACAACGTAAAACTGATTCTATCGAAACATTGATGTCTTATCATCCAGCTATGCTGAAAGACTCCCAAGGTTAGAGTTCAGAATTTCATACACTGTTTCATTCACGCTACTGAGACAAACCAATTGATAGCATGGGTAAATTCCAAGATAGTACGCTGAAGGTTATGCACGTTCGTTGTGGCGCAGGCTTGTTTGATCCGTGCTCATTCCTTTCTCCCTTCCCGTGACCCTCAGGACCTGAGACAATGCTATAGAAACAGCGTGAGCCCCACACGGTACCACATGATGATAACTTAATGATGGACAGGTACACCCGATACCTTTTCTCTCGTGAACTAGCTATTAGTACTGTTGCGAGCCATAGGTTCCCGATATATTTCCATGGCATGTGCCATGTGGACATTTGCCACGCCGCCTATCCATTTATTGACATATGAGATTTCTAAGTTTTGCATGCAACCATCAATACTAATTTTGAAATGCTTCTGCAGGACCTATAATAATCTGCTCGTATAAAGTCCATGATGGGAGGATCCCCTGAGAACTGGAATTTCGATGCCCTCTGTCCTTGCCGCTGCCCTTCTTTGTGTCGCGGCCGTACAGGCCTCGCCTACCCTCTCTTCAAGGCAAACGATAACTGCGCTGACGACAACACAGATCGATGTCTTTAATCCATACGCGTATTATGCGAGTGCCGGATATTGTACCCCTGCTCAGACTCTCGCATGGGACTGTGGCAGTGCGTGCCATGCACTCTAATGTTGTGTTGGGCACTGACTCGCTCCCGTTTAATGAAGCCAACTGCGAAGCCAACCCCAATTTTAAACCTGTCGCCTCTGGTGGTGATGGTGATTCAATTCAGTACTGTAAGACACTCGCTTTATGTGAGGAACTTCACTTACGCATGGTTTATTTTCGAATGCACAGGGTACGTTGGATATGACCCTAACCTCGACACTGTGATCGTCGCCCATCAAGGAACGAACCCTGAAGAAATGTGGGTTCCAAATTTAGCTGCCATATGCAGTTCTTTCTGAAATACTACCTTGCAGGGAATCCCTCGTCACGGATGCCGATTTCTTCCTGGAGAGTTTGAACTCCACGCTCTTCCCGGGAATTAGCTCCGACATTCAATGTCACGATGGCTTCGCGGATGAGCAGGCACTGTATGCATTCAATTTCTTTCCTATTTCCCCGACTTAAATTGTTATAACAGTACTGCCACGGATGTACTCGCTGCCGTGGAACAAGCCATGTCAAAGTATGGTACGACGTCTGTGACCATGGTCGGCCACTCTCTGGGTAAGTATCCATAGACGTCGTGGCGGCCAGTGACGAAGGTAACTTACGCCTCTATAGGTGCTGCTATCACGCTTCTGGACTCAGTGTATCTCCCTCTTTGGCTACCCGAGGGAACAACCTTCCAGACAATTGGTTACGGTCTCCCTCGTGTTGGCAACCAAGCATTCGCCGACTACGTCGATGCCAATCTGCACTTGACCCACATCAACAACGAAGAGGACCCCATCCCGATCTGTCCTGGGATGTTCTTGGGCTTCGTCCACCCCGCTGGAGAGGTACACATCCGGGACTCGGGAATGTGGGCGGCATGCCCTGGTAAGTTTTGGCACGACTTTCTTGGTATGCCTTCTGGATGACAAATGCACGTCGAACAGGGCAGGACAACCCAAGCACAGAATGCATAGTCGGGGACGTGCCTTACATCTGGGACGGGAACCTCAACAACCACGATGGTCCTTACAATGGTATCGAGATGGGCTGCTGAGCGATACTTGCTACCGCAAAATGTTGTCGTTGTGTTTATTGCACTCTTTCACGGACTGGAAAGCTTCGATTTTGTATTATTTTTGTATTATTATGTTTCTGAAACATGCTTTCTCTTGATTACAAAGCTCCGAGTAAGGAAGGTGCATCGGCAGCTACAAGTTCTCCCTATAGATCTCGATTCTATCCTAGGTCGACGTGTTTGGTCTTCCACTCGTTTCCCAAGGACATCTCCGTTCCAAAATCCCACCACATACCCTTCGATGTGTAAAGATCAGTTTCACGACAAACTGTCCATGCATCCCCTCAGCGGTCGGCGCTTTCTTTGATTAGTTTCGTGCTTCAGCTCCAGTGGCTCCATCTTTCTTGATGCCCCTCCAGTTCACATGTGCATAGCATCTCTGCAGAGTTGACGGTGATATCTCAGTCATCGGATGATACTCGTTGTGGTGATGGCTCACATTCAGTGAACCTCCAGGTGTACGCGGAGCATGCCACTCGCAGAGTACAGCGGGTACGAAGAGATTGATCGACTGTCTCTTTGCTGCGTGGTCCGTACTTCAGTTAACACGAACATAACTGGTCATAGATCAGCGTGTATGCGGTTGGGATATGGCGTGTTATCTGTGGGTAGCCAAAGCACGGACGAACCAGCACATCGTTATCGATGTTCATGCGCGACTTCGGGAGCATAGGTGGCACGTATCAAAGTCCTCCTATGCTGTACCTTTGATAGGCGAAGCACTGACCGCGCTCGCTCGATAATAGGCCCTTGCGCTGAATACACATCTACCGCCAGTTGAGCCCCGTATATCCGCTTCATTGGAACATCAAACGCCCCTAGTCAGTTCCCCACTTTTTGGCCAAATCTGCTATGCCGTTCGTCAGTAGCTCCCATCCTGCCCGTGCGTAGCATTCCTACACCGACCTGACAGTGACCAGTGCTATGATTAGTACTGGTCATTGGATGATTTTCGTCGTAGGAATGGCTCACGTTCAGTAGGTTCGGTGTGCGCGGCACGTACGAGGACAGGGTACTGAAGCTTCAGCTTCAAAAAAATGGAGATGACGTCGGTTGCTGAGCGCAAGAAAGAGCAGACATTGTTGCACGCTCTTTATGCAGAAATTCGCTTGCGGGCATGCTTGTCAGAGGCTGACGGTCTCTGTCAGGCAAGCCGTCGATGATGAATCTGGTCACTAGATCAGTCATAGCAGAGTGTTTTCAAGACGTCTGCCCCATCCACATGACACCCAGGAGGAAAAGAACGGCCGATTGATCCCTATTAAGTTAGATCACCCCCCCGGACCAAGTAATCGACTTATCTTGGTTGGCTGATTCTGAATATCACTTAGATATCAGTGATGGTGAACAGTGATGCATATGATGGCTGTTACCAGTTCAGGATTCGAGTATCCCATGTTCCGTATGATCCATGGCATCTGGGAAGCAGAGAAAAATTTATTTGTTCGGGAATGGAAGAGAACAGAAAGAGTTTAGTGTCTGAACGGCATAATCTAAGAATGGATGGATACATCCCGATCAAAGCTTACTGGTGTCGCTAGCTTAAAATGGAGGATTGCGCATGGCCGTCAAGGGAAGATATTTGTGCGAGTCCGGTAGGCGCGTGAAGTGTTGCACGAGGCCTCTCGCTGGTTCGACCGAGTGCGATATATTTATATGGGAGCTGCCGACGTGTTTTGAACACAGGCCTATGACTGTCGCTGCTTCTCCGGGCCGATTTCCCTCTCTGAACGGTAGAACGACATTGAACACATACCAAGATCAGTGGCAAGAACGTCCGAGAGGATTTCTCTCATTTCTTTGTTTTGCGACATCACTACCCACGAAAACCAGTAGATGGCAACCTCGAGTATCTCATCCAAACTCACGTAGCAGAAGTAGACCGATGCGGTGAGCTGCGGTAGAGGCCCACACCTAAATGTTCGTTCGTGGTAAGGTCAGAGCAAGGTGTGTCGTTGGGCAACATCTATTCTTGTGTTGACTGTCTGAGAAAGCTTAACGAAACCATGGCCCTTTGGCGAGCTATGTCGTGTTGACAATCGTTATGCGACGGTAGAGCTGAAACCGCATTGCATCTTGCGCCATCAGGCGAATTGCTGCCATCGCCAGTGCAAATGGAAGGTCAATCATCTTTCACTTTAAGATCGAATGAAATCGCAATATTCATAGTCTGGTGTAAAACTTTCAAGCACCGCAATAACAAGTATCATCAGCATCAACACCATCAAGGGAGAAGGAGAACTGTGCGTACATACAGTTGAAAACTGCTATTTCTTGAAATGGCGAGAATACAAACAGAAAACGCGTCAAAATCGGACATATTCGTCACCCTTCATCCATTTCAGCCCCATCCGTCTGTGCACTCTTCCACCAGGACACAGGTCCTAGTCCCTGTTCAGCTATCGAGCACTGCATCACGTAGTCAAAACCCCTCACCCGCTCATTGTCTCGAAACTCACGATGATGGTATAAGGTGGCCTTTGGGCCTCGCGCTTGATCACAACACCTTCTGCAGCTTTGGGTGGTCCAGGCTCGTCATCATAGAATTCGTCCGACTCGACACGAACACGAACGATCTCGCCTTGATCGATGTACATGCGCTCTGCTGTGGCGGACTCGAGGAGCTCATGCGATGTTCTTGCTTCGGACTCTGGCAACCAGAAATGTGCACGCTCGTTTGGATCACTGTGTATGCGTGGTGGTGAGGCGAGGAATGACAGAAAAGGAGAGGAAGCGGGGCGCATACAAAGCAGAAGGCTGGGGGAGGTATGCAAGAGGGATGTACATGTCATCAAAGAAGCCGACGCTTACTAGTATCACTGAGCCTGGGCCTTCAAGGAAGGCATGGGAAGACGCACGTCTGATTCCTTCCTCGTCAGAGGACTTCACTTTGGCGAGTATCACCTCGGACGCAAAGGGTCTAAAGACAACCATGCGAAACTTGGCTTCATGCATGAATCAGAGGAGAAAGAGGCATCGAGAGACAATGGCGAGGACTTTTATACCAGAGGCACCCATCTCCATATCGAACCTTGCCTTCCCCGACTTCAACGAGGTCAAACACGCAGATACATAGACCGACGTCGTGCAGGACCCTGTTTGCATACTTCTTATTGACTTCGTCTGTGATTGCTTGGTGCGGTGGTGCACCAAAGTTGGCTGGCAAGACGGGGATCGTGTCCTGGAATCATCGGTCGTGGTTGAGGTTGGAGGAAGAGAAATGTACCTTTATGATGGAAAGTACAAACATGATTTTAGCACCATCAGGTTGTCGTAGATATCATCTACAAGTGGAGCATTAAGCGGCTTGTAGCGGCATCCTGCTACTTTAGGAAATCTGGCATCGGAAAATGCAGACTCCGACTAGATTTAGAACTCAGGCAGGCCTCCCGCCATATTTGGACATCATTAATCCGACAGGGGCTGTCACGTGACTCTGCTAGAAAAAATTCGTGTGCCTTTAGGCGGAAGCTAATAACTTTGGTGGTCGACTGTCCTTGACTAGGACTTTTCATAGACACGATGATGAGCCCATCGCCAGCCACGACGAGCAGCCCTGTGTCTTCCTCAAGTCTTCTTCCCGCAAAATCATGGCAGCACTTCGTCGCTGGAGGGTGAGTTGGTCTATGCTCATTCCAACTCCAACTCATATGCTTGAAACAGGCTTGGGGGCATGTGCGGTGCTATTACCACTAGTCCATTTGACGTCGTCAAGACACGTCTCCAATCAAGTCTGTTCAGAGAAAAACACACCTCGGTCGGAATAGTCGGCAGTGGGGTAGCCGCCCTACCACATCGCAGTGGAGGTTTGCTTTGGAATTTCGTAGAAACGGGCCACATCCTTCGGTGCGTATGACTCCCCTTTCCTGCAGCCCGTCTAGATTTAGCCTTGTATCCCTTTACGCTCTCTATTGTCTACAACAGCGATATTTACCGGAACGAGTCTCCCCGTGCCCTGTTCAAGGGTCTCGGTCCGACACTGGTCGGCGTTATCCCTGCACGTTCGATCAACTTCTTCACCTACGGCAACGGCAAGCAGATCATCGCCAATAACTTCAACCACGGACAAGAAAACTCATACGTCCATCTCTCTGCGGCAGCTATTGCAGGGATCGCCACTGGTACGGCGACGAATCCCATCTGGGTCGTCAAGACGCGGTTGCAGCTGACCGAGGAACACCGGTATATCGCTCCGAGCTCTGGATCCATGCCGACGACGTTGTCGAGCGTAGCTCCTAACGCGACGAGGCGACCAACGTCGCGCGTCATGGGCGGGAGCTACGCGATGATCAAGCAAATATTCAGGGAGGAGGGTGTCCGTGGTTTTTACAAGGGTCTTAGCGCTAGTTATCTCGGCGTCACCGAGGGCACCATCCAGTGGGTCCTCTACGAACGACTGAAGCGGCTCTCTGCGGATACTCAGGGCCGGGGTGGTGTTGCGGAGTGGTTCGGTATGCTCGGCAGCGCGGGGACGGCCAAGTGTGTTGCTAGTCTGATCACATATCCTCACGAGGTGCGTCGCAAGTGACATGGTACCGTTGGTCTCTGTTTTCATTGTGTTTTCGGTGACATCAAGGTACTGCGAACTCGGCTAAGGCAACCACGGGTTAATGGCGTCCTCAAGTACACGGGCCTCTGGCAAACGTTGCGGACTGTCATCGCAGAAGAGGGCACGCGGTCGTTGTACGGAGGACTTAGCGCCCACCTCATGCGTGTCGTACCGAATGCGGCGGTCATGTACTCGATATACGAAGGCGTGCTCCGCTGGAGCTGAGAATGCAGTTCCGAGCTCATCAACTCTCGGCCATGTTCAGCTCCTTCATCACGGGACTCTTACCGTCACGACACCATCTAGATTTATCCTTATGATAGTTGTTAATACGGTCTGCACCACACGACATTCAGCACCCACTCTAATATTTCTGCCTATTATGCTGTCACCGCGCACCTGTAATGTAGCTCACACTCCCGTTACCCGCAATATCCAATACTACACCACTCTGACTTACGAACATCATCACTGGTCTGTCGTGGAGTGTGCTATCGCAGACCCTCGACCACACGCCCCACCCGCAGTACCAGCTCGTCCGTGCCCCACTGGCCCACGATGCTCACCCCCACGGGCCATCCATCCTCCCCAAGGCCTGCAGGGACACTCAGTGCGGGCAACCCAGCGAGCGATGCAGGAACGGTCATCACATCCTGCAAGTACTCATCCATGCTCGACGCATCGCGCCCGTCCCTCTCGGAGTCCCGCTCCTTCGCAAGCCGCGGCGCAGTACGGATCGCGGAAGGGTGCATCAAAACGTCGACCCCATCGGCAGGGAGAGAAGATCCCGGGTGCACAAGGTGCACGCACGCGTGACGAAAGACCCTATTGAAATCGGCCTTGACGTACGCACGCACGCGTTGTGCCTGCAAAAAGTAGTTGTCGAACGCGCTGTATGCCATGGTCAGTCGGTCAGTTGGTTTGCTTCGATAGCGCATCTCAATAAGCGTGCGGGGGTAACACTTACTCGGCAGTTAGGGCGTACGTTCCGAGTAGTATCCGTTTTTGAACTTCCCGGCCGAACCCGGCCGAGCGCGAGTGGGCATATACGTCGCTTGGTTTCGAACGGGGTGCTCCGGGGGGAGGCGGCACGCGGAGACCTACGGTGATACCATGAGCATCATCGTTTATCCCCGACGAGCTGACATTGAAAGCAGAACAGACCATACTGGATCCCATCGAACCGAGCGAGGTTACTAGACGCTTCGGCACTCGCGATAACATAGTATGCGCTCAAGGCATATTGTGTTGCAGGCAGAGTGACAGGCTGGATGACCGCTCCTGCATCTTTGAGACTTTTGATGATGGTGCGCAAGGAGCTGGTGATGCTAGGTTCCAGTTCGAGAGGGAAGTACTCCTATAAATTATAGTTGGATAGAGTCAGCGGACTAGGAAGGACGTGAAAGATCACTACCTGAGGTATTCCGACCTTCAGGCCATCAAGACTGTTGGGTTCTGGGAGATATGATTGTACACTGGAGGCTGCCTTCTCCCTGAGTTCGGGTGATGCAGCGGTTGGGTCGCGTGCATCATATACGGATACAACGTCTAGTCCTTACGCGTGAGCGCAAGAGGACTCGACAGAAGTCAACACACACCGAAGACCTCTTTGACGGTATCAACAGACTTGGCGAGCACGCCTACACAGTCAAGGCTGTCTGCAAACGAAACTACGCCCCACCTGCATTCCTTGAGTGCCTATCACGAAGCTATATAACTTGACAGACCTGCTAATGAGACCATAAGAGGGCTTGAGCCCCACGACACCGCAATACGAGGCAGGTAGCCTTACAGATCCGCCTGTGTCGGTTCCCAAAGCACTGTAGTTGCACGTCCCATTAACATCACAACGGTCTCGAAGTGCAGCGAAACTACGAACGCGGAACACATTCCAGCTGCAACACTTGCCGCGCTCCCACCCGAGCTACCACCCGCAGACCTGCGTTCGCGGTCTGTCCACGAAACACCGTGTGTGCCAGGAGGCTTGTGTGGGTTCACGACAGGTCCGTGGATAGAGTTTAGGTTGAGAGATCTGCATGAACGGACGCTCAGTAATCCATTCCTCGAATTTGTATCAGGACATACCCCATGCCAAACTCATCGCAGTTGGCTTTCCCGATGATTTGCGCCCCTGCATCACGGAGAAGCCCGACGGCAGTCGCGTCGAATGGCGACGTGTACTCTACGCGACCATGATTCCCGTCGGTTTCACGAACGAGATGGAGACGACGCACCGGCCAGCATGGCAGAAGAACAGGTCGTCGGAAGTGAGGTAGTACAAATGTTATCTTTTATTGCTATGGTCATGCCATGCAGTGCCGCGTCATGTCGTGTAGAATGAGATGTGTTGGAGATGTGAGTGAGCGCGTTGACGTTGGCGTTAAGGTGCTCGATGGCCTGAGCAGTGGAAACGGCACGTCTTTGAGAGGCATTCCATGGGATATTGGACCGTATGCATATTCGATGACCTATTGGCGGACGCATATCGACGCAGTCAACTTCCAGTGGTGGCGCGGCTTTGGCCCTGTACCATGCTGTCGACCGCACTTTATTCATGCAAACATTGCTCATTCTAGAATGTATCATAATGACTCGGAGGCGCATGCTTACTCTCTAACAGATCTTTCTACTACGTCTAGTAAGGCCCATGTCTTCCATCCTTCGAATTATCTATCGGTTTACCCACCCTCATCATCCGCTACCCCTACCGCTGCCCTTCCGAGACCGTTTAGGGTACCAGCTACCGATCTTAAGCCTTATCGAGGAAGTGGTTGCGATGCGAGTAGAACGAGAGGGAGGCTTCCTGCCTGTGCGAATCCCACAGGTCGCTCGGGCGTCTGGGGTCCTTTCGGATTCCCACATGCACTTTTTCGCTGCCGTGCGGTCCCCACGATGAAGCCATTCCATCGTGGGATCGCTCTTCGCCATCCGTAAAGGATTCGATGAAGCGACACAGATGTCTATCTCGCTGGTCCACAACAAGCGCTCTTTTCGCCACCATGAATCATTCAGAGCTGATCGATTATGAGCCAGGGACCTTAACATACTGCGCATGTACGCTGCATAACTCGTTTTCCGAATCCTTTGGTGTTAATCATGGACCATGTAGCGGCCATGTGTTGTGCATTAATTACACTTTGCGCAACGCAACAAGCGCATGGGTTTCTGTGCTTTTACAGCATGTACGACAGCATTGCGATCTGTCCACCTGAAACTTGAATCCCGTTCTCGAGGCCGCTCAGTGTTATGATCCGTACCACTGGCAGGTGCCTCGTTGCCAAGCGGACCTGCTACTGTAGCAGTAACAACTCAGCCCCTGAGGCTGGCGTACAATGTTACCTCGCTGCACTTCCTGATGGGATGTGGATCTTATCCGAGCACTCCGGAAGTGGAAAACCGGCCCCAAGTCAGGTGAGTGGGGACGACTATCTTTGAACCAAGGGGACTGTCCCAGCAAGGAGACTAGTTGGGATATCATTGCATCTCAAATCGCCCTCGACGAGCAGACTGGGGATTGTTGAATATGGCGCAATCGGAATGAATGACCATCTTGTGAAGTGAAGATCACAGAACATAGACAGGATAGTGTATCCGAACAACCAGATCAATCGAGTATGTGGACAATGTGACGAGTCGTTTGGACCATCGGATGAAGCGAAATGGTGATACGTTCTCCAATAGGCCGAGTGCCGAGCCTTTGAAAGCACTTACAAAGATAGATCACTCCCTGTCCATTCGACGCAGCGACCGAGTGAAAGGGGGTGGTTTCCATGATATGCTGATGCAAGGGAAGTCGACGGCAGAGTTCCCGGGGGATGGAGTACTACGCATGGAATAGTGCAGCGTCTGAGAAGGTGTCGAGACAGGCGAGAAAATCTGCAATGACATACTAAAGGAACATCGTGGACTGGCCTATAAGGCAAAATGTCAGTGTCAGCACCCGACATGGAAAGCAAAGACGAGCAATGCATACTCACACTTGGAGTCAAGCTTATTGTGCGCCGTTTCTTTTGCACTTACCAAGCTTGGGGGGGGTAAGCAAACCTTTTGCGGGTGAAGGAAACGGTGGAAGTGATGATCATGATCGTGAATGCTGTCGAATTGCGATGGACGGCTCGCCTTATACTACACCGTAGTGACGAATTAGACTGGTGACCAGTCTAGTGACGAATGTGTTAGGAAAGTTTATCGACGGTTTGCTTGCTTGCCTTTTTTGGACGGACTGACTACAGCTTCGAGTCTTTGACCTGCGACCCCAACCACCGATGCATGGCAGTACCGGGCCCTACATACACCTACCGTCACTGGCCGAGTCTGACTCCTGCCCTTGATCGGTACCACCCCCTGCATCCCTTCAGACTGACTCCGTATCATATTCAGAACCTCAACTGCCTCGTGCATTCCTTCCCCGCATGTCGCAGCTGGACTTCCAAACAGCTGTGATCCGTCCGTGCAGGGACTTGCTGTAGTCCCTCCGCACTAAATCTACGTGTGGTTCATAAGCTCTGCGGACAGACTACAATGAGGTGGACCTCGCATAAGGCTGTATGTACCAGTGCCAGCGTTCGTCGAACTCTATGAATACACGCGTTATTCTCAACATTCCTCAGTAAATGCTGTCACAACATCATATGCTGTGGGTACCGCAATCCTGCCCTACTACCAGGTGCTTAAAAGCGAGACCTCAAGTACATCCCCATATTGTGATTGGTGCATCCTCGGTAGCTCACAAGGGACATGAAGCGCAGAAACTCATCCAGCACTAGTACGAACCACCTGTCCAAAAAGCCAAGGACATCCGTACCAGATGTGGCTTCTTCCTCGGGACCTGCAACACACGGCGCGTACGAGAACGGAGAAACGGTTATCACGAGTACGACAATCATTTCCCAGTACAATCTAAAAAGCTTGCTAATGACAAGGTAGGTATCCGGGGAACAGATCTCGCCCTTGGCCTTAGGCGAATCCCCGCCGGTTTTTATGTTGCAGTACATCACAATAACCTCGAATGGAGGACCGAAAACAAGGCTGTCTCAGTAAACAACGATGTTGTCGAATGGCTTAACCCCATCCCAATGTGAGACTCCCCTTTTCTTACCGGTGTAAGCATAGACTAACGGAGTTCGCAGACCATCTGATCTTTCTGCCACCGTTTCTCTTGCGATCTATGCATCCTTTGAATTCCAGCCCATACTAGGTAATGGCGAGCAGTTGCGAAGGTTAACGATCACCGTGGATGAATTACTGGACCGCAGCGCGAAAGAACTTCGTGAGTAGGACATAGTTTTGCATGACGGTTGGGCACTCACACCATGGCAGCGTTTACCTTCTTCCCGAAGGACGGGGATGTTATATCCCCTTGTTCGTCTGTTTTGGTGACTGTCAGACGACAGAACCGCGAGAGCAATGGATCCTCGATCTCGAGAGGTCCTGACCCTCACTGCGTATGTATCCAATTTCGTTCGAAAATGTCCTCCTTAATTAGTGTATCCCTAGGCAAGCGCGCAACCTGGAGGCCAACTAGAGGACAATACACACCAAGGACATTGCGCTCTTTTGTGCTACCAGAAGCAGGGGACAGAACGGGATCTACAGCGTGCTATCAGACATTTTGAGCATGCGTTCAATATCTGTCCACTGGACCATCCTTGTCGGGCAGCTGTTCAGTCAAATATGGCAACGGCAAAATTGATTCACTGTCGGGTCCACAATAACGATGCCTCCATCGACGTCCCGCTGATGTTGTATCGCAATGCACTTGCTGCCCGTCCAGTCGGCCACCCTGACCGAGTTTCAACGTTGATCCAGCTGGCGGTGGTGCATTTGGCGCGGTCTCAGCGGCGACGGGATGGTATCGATGCAGCACAGGTTACAGCACTCCTGCGAGAGGCGATGGACCTGAGCTCTTGCGAGAGTCATGAGCATAGAGCTGCAACGTTGATGATCCAGTTGCACGGAAGACACGAATTGGAACCAGATCCGGCACCTGGCCAATCATGCTTGGAGCAGGAGTCCACTTCGGGGTCAGCAAACATGGATCCAATGGTTCTGGGTGTCACACTGTTGGAGCGCTTTGAACAGTTCGGTCGTTTAGCCGATCTCCAACAAGCAGTCTCGGTTCTGGACGGATTTATCAGGACAATCTCAGTTTGGAATCACAGGTACCCTGCGGGACTAACGAATCTGGGGGCTGCATTTCTGTATCGATTCAATCGCCTTGGGGAGCTGGGTGACATCGAGGAAGCAATTTCGAGGCAACAGGATGCTGTTGGCCTTATCCCTGATGGCCACCCTCGCAAGCCTGGGTGTCTGAACAACCTTGGAATCTCCTTCATCACTCGTTTCCAGCGCCTCGGAGAGCTGGGTGACCTCGAGGAAGCCATTTCGAGGTTTCGGGATGCTGTTGGCCTTACCCCCAATGGCCACCCTGACAAGCCTGGGCATCTGAACAACCTCGGTAACTCCTTCATAACTCGTTTCCAGCGCTTTGGAGAGCTGGGTGACATTGACGAAGCAATTTCGAGGCAAAGGGATGCTATTGGCCTTACCCCTGATGGCCACCCTGACAAGCTGAGGTATCTGAACAACCTCAGTAGTTCCTTCATCGCTCGTTTCAAGCGCCTCGGAGAGCTGGGTGACCTTGAGGATGCAATTTCGAGGTTTCGGGATGCTGTTAGCCTTACCCCTGATGGCCACCCTGACAAGCCTGGGTATCTGAACGACCTCGGTAACTCCTTCGTGACTCGTTTCCAGCGCCTTGGAGAGCTAGGTGACATTGAAGAAGCGATTTCGAGGCTTCGGGATGCTGTTGGCCTTACCCCTGATGGCCACCCTGACAAGCCTGGGCGTCTGAACAGCATCGGTAACTCCTTCGTGACTTGTTTCCAGCACCTCGGGGAGTTGGTTGACCTCGAGGAAGCCATTTCGAGGTTTCGGGATGCTGTTAGCCTTACCCCTGATGGCCACCCTGGCAAGCCTGGGTATCTGAACAACCTCGGTAACTCCTTCATCGCTCGTTTCAAGCGCCTTGGAGAGCTGGGTGACCTCGAGGATGCAATTTCGAGGTTTGGGTATCTGAACAACCTCGGTAACTCCTTCATCGCTCGTTTCAAGCGCCTTGGAGAGCTGGGTGACCTCGAGGATGCAATTTCGAGGTTTCGGGATGCTGTTGGCCTTACCCCTGATGGCCACCCCGGCAAGCCTGGGTATTTGATTACCCTTGGTAACTCCTTCATGACTCGTTTCAATCGCCTCAGAGAACCTGCTGACCTTGAGCAAGCACTTGTACTATCCTCCAGTGCCGCTTGTGCCTCTCAAGGTCCTGCTTCTGTTCGTTTTTGGGCATCACGAAGATGGATTCTCTGTGCTCGTCTTTTGTCCCATCACTCTCTTCTTGATGCTTATTCTTTTGCCATTGGGCTCCTTCCTCAACTTGCATGGATTGGCCACTCCCTTGCACGTCGTTATCGTGAACTTATCCGACACGCTGACGTGGTTCGCGAGGCCGCAGCTGCAGCTTTGGACTCCGGGCACTCAGAAGCAGCCGTCGAGTGGCTGGAGCAAGGACGTTCCATTGTTTGGGGCGAGCTGTTTCAGCTCCGCAGCTCTTACGATCATTTGTCGTCTGTCCATCCACATCACATGCGCCGACTTCGGGATTTGTCTGCAGCACTAGAGCACGCTAGCAACGCACATGAAAACTTATTGCCTTTGCCATTGGGGCAGACTGCGGGTGCAGAGCATCGGGAGTCTTTACAACAACAGGTTGACAGGCATCGTAAGCTCGCGATCAAGCGAGATGCATTGCTGCAAGAAATCCGTACATTACCTGGTTTCGAGCGATTCCTCCTCCACAAAGATTTCTCTCAACTCCGCACTGCCGCACACTCCGGACCGGTCGTCATCCTCAATGCTGCAGAATCCCGCTGTGATGCACTCATTGTGCTCGCCGAAGTGGATCATGTTATCCATGTACCCCTTCCTAATTTTACTCTCCAGAGATGTAAGCAACTTCGCACTTCCTTGCACAGATTCGTTCGTGAAGCTCGTGGCAAACCCTCTGATGATAGACACGGGCATCCTGTATCGCAGGATCCCATTGGGTGTGAGTCCATCCTATCCGCCCTGTGGAAAGGTGTTGTCAAATTAGTGCTAGATGCCCTAGCTTTCTCAGTACGTGCTATTCTTCCTTGGCTTCGGCTTGTTTGTTGATCTCTCTGAACAGATTCCTGGGGACTGCCCATCGCGCATTTTTTGGTGTCCAACCGGACCTTTCACGTTTCTCCCGATCCATGCAGCTGGCTTGTATCATTCTCACTTTTCACAACCTGGATACAAGGTCTTCGACTTTGTTGTTTCGTCGTATATTCCCACTCTCAGCATCCTCGCATCATTACCCAAATCCGATGATGCGTCTGGACGTGATCTTCGCCTTCTTGCTGTCCCTCAGCCACTCTCAGATGGTCAATTCAAACTTCGTGGTGTGCCCATCGAGTTGGAACACATCAGGACGATTATCAAAAATTCGCCGTCAGCTCGAGTAACCCTCACAGAGTCTTCCGTCGGATCTGTCGAGGAGGTCCTTACCCTCATGAAGGAGTCCGACTGGGTCCATTTTGCCTGCCACGGAGTCCAAGATACTACAAATCCGACGAATAGTGGACTGTGCCTCGCTAATGAGCGCCGTCTGCGAGTATTTGATGTCATCACATTATCGCGACCCCGTGGTGGACTTGCCTTTCTCTCTGCATGCCAGACAGCAAAGGGCGATGAGGACCTCTCCGATGAAGCGATCCACATAGCAGCGGGAATGTTGTTTGCGGGGTACGGAGGGGTGGTTGGTTCCATGTGGTCGATCAGCGACAAGCTTGCGCCAGATCTTGCAAAGGACTTTTACGAGCGACTGTTTCAGAAGGGCACAAAACCAGATTCTCGGGATGCTGCGCAAGCACTGCATGATGCTGTCGCACGGCTTCGAGACAACGAGGAACAATTTGAACATTGGCTGCCTTTCATCCATGTGGGTCTGTGAATGTTCGAGCGACGCAAATGTTCCATGCAAATGTAACTTAGAATATCGACGCGCTGACATGACCAAATCTGAATTATTTCGATGTTATTGGCATTATCTGCTGCCCAAGCACTTCGGTTTTCTCTGCCTCGTACCTTTTGGTAATATTGATAATCATGCTGAGCGTCGTGGTATCCACTTGGTAGGGTGAATGCATCTACGGTAGTCGTGGGTCACAGTGAAGGCAGTCGGACTCAAATCGAGGACGCTTGTCATTTCACTCCTTCCGTGGGTTGCGGAGTGACGACAGTCATGATCGCGTAGCGTGTCGAAGAAATTTAGCCTACCCGACTTACATCGCGAACTTCCCTCCTCCTCATCCATAATCATGTACATCCGCACCCTCGCCACATCGTTCTCTTTCCCCTCACTCGCAATGGTCCCCGCCACCGTTCAAGCTCCCCCCTCCCATCCACACAGTCCAACTCGAGGTCATCCACCTCCGACAACACCACCGGCCACCCAAATACATTGTACGGACAAATCACTGCCTGTAGCGCATGCATCACCGTCCGTCGCGCCATCGGACCCGTACACGTCCTACCCCGCACCAAATAAAATAAGACGAACGCCGCGGTGGGATCCGCAAACACAGGCACGCTCAGTCGTAGCTCGCGGATCCGCCCGAACGGCACAACGTCGCTCTCCTCCAGATTGGCCACGCTCGCAAACTCGAGTCCGACGACGTGCCCGTGCAGCTCGAGCGTGCCGGCGACGACATTCGAGTTGGCGGGTATTGACGATGGTGTGTGGGTTCACAATTTATCCGGTTTCTTTACCTGGCCGTTTTTGGTCTCTTTCATCACCTTCTACTGTTTGTGTGGGTACTATCCAACGTTGGTTGTGTGGAGTTATTCATGTATGTATGTATGCCATGATGTACAGGTACTAAGTCCAGGCGCCTCAAGAAAGAGATGATTTCTTCAAGTTGAATCGTATTGCATGTCTGTCTGTATCTGGTCTCCTCGAACTTCCAGACCTCTCGAGATCAGAAGCCAGTCGGTCCAATCTTCCGTAGTTGGTCAGAGTCGTGGCCACACCAAAATGAAATATATCACTGGACTCCCTGTCTGTATGTTCTCACTTTTCCTCTAATTCCACTCAATGCATTCGTGTTCAAGTTGTTGTTGGCGTTCCTACATGTTCGGTACGATACCAAGTTTGCCTTATACTCTCGCTCCTGCTCTGATTCTTGTCACCCATTGCTTGAGATTAACATGTAGCGTCTTCATCGCCCCAACAATGGTTTTGGTTCGGAAAGGTTCGGAAAGGTTCATATTTCCATCTCTCTGAATCCTCCCCTCGGGCCCGATCTTTGGGGGTTCATTTCGTTGTACTAGGTTTGTTGGGTTGTTTCCATATCTCTAGAAGTCGTTTAACGCGTGCTCAGGCCGGTCTCCCACTGACATGCTTATCTTCAGCTAACGGCTGCGGCGGTAATCTCACAAAAAGTAGATTATCCCACTTACCACGACTCGGACGTCGACTTCGGCTTCTCTCCCCGATATGGACAATGATTTGACAAGGTCGCGAAAGAGGGTCAGGCAGACTCCGGTCTCCACTGACTTGTGGGATCTGCTGGCAGGGCGAATTCCTGTTGATATGATAAAGCGGGGTACGTTTCAAGTTTGATGGTATGTACAAAGTACTTGTGTGAACCAGATGCCCAGGCCGGGAACGCTGGCGGAAACAGCAAATCGAGTCTTGTTATCGGGAGCGCACGAGAACACAAGCACGAATTTCGACAATCAACAAGGGCATCTTACTGCGCCCTCGAGCGCACCTTTTTTCTGGATTGTCTGGCTCACTGGAAGTTACGGTATATGATCCTCGACAAACTGGTAGATCCGGCCCTGCGAGACTCTAGCAATAAACTTGATATGGGTGAGGGACAAAGATCTCGTGAGGGCGGGTCAAATTGAGACAGTGAAGCAAACGGTGGACATGAAGTAGGATGACTGGTGGGGAAAGGAAGGTCAGCAGGGGGGCTAGCACAGGCAGGAACTTCGGATACAATTTCGGGGACCAGACCCAACGACCTGACACAATGATTTCCATCATGCACTACTAGTACCGGAGCCCAGATCATTCCTAGTCCTCTCTACCATCTGTATTTCTTCGTCCTGCTCTTCGCCCTCGTTCTGCCCACCGTCTGCGAACACGATCGCGGTCGCAGTGGCACCATGGACAGACCCTGATGATAAACCGAACGCGGAGTCGATGTCGCTTCCCCGTCTGCCTTGAAGATCGCGCGCATAAACGGCTCGCAAACCCAGGATGAATCGGGGGACGAGTGTAAATGGTGGTATATATTGTGTCATATCCAGCAGTATCCACCATCCTCCCGGTGGAATGCCTGCTACGTCGTATAGTATACCGACGAGTGACATGACCAAAATGCTATTTATCAAAAGCATTGTTACCCAAGTGGCATAGAAAAGGAGATTTGAAAGGGGGTGGACATACGCAAGAAAGTAAATTATGCCTTCTCTCACCAAAAGCTTCATGTAACGGTTCAGATGGAACTGCTTTGTTGCTTTGTACACTTGACCTGCCGCGCTGATGAATTGGAAGATTATGAGCAGACACATAAGTGAACCGAGAGCGATCTGTACTGCATTTGCAATCTCGATCCAAATGAGAGGACCATTTTGCAATACGCAAACCGAAAATCCGAGTACTTGAGCGGTGCCCACTATAAAATTGGAAGATCAATAGATATTCTGTTATATAGCACGCATGACGAGGCTGTTTTACATACCTATGGTCTCAATCTGAGTGCTGACCAAGACACACCAGACTAGATTTGGGATTATTTCGATGGCGTACAATGTGAGGAGAGCGCCAAGGATAAACCTGGATCTGTTATACAATGCCCATACACGGAGGATCATTGACACTGCCTCTACCGATGAGATGAACCTTGAGCAAGGCGAAACGAAATCCCACATTCTGCAGCACCGATGAAAACCAAGGCAGCCCATTGGGTAAAAATATAAAGAATTTCGCCTTCCAAATGTCCTTGAACAGAATGAAATAGGAAGGCTGAATAGATGCACTCACACCTATTTTAATAACATGAACTACTCAGAAATGGTATTGATCAGTGTAAGAAGATGGCCACACACGTCTAAAGGCCGTTAAAACACCATGTATTCTCAACAGTGGTATGAGGAATCACCTTTTCAGGGCCAGGTATGAATGAACTCCCCCATGTGATCATACCCAGTCGATCAACAAACACAGTATTAAACTTTTGAACGCACAGAGGGAGGTAATCCTAGCGAACTGATCAGTAATCGATTGATATTTGTTGCAACGGGGATAGACATACAAGACAAAACACAGGCCGAAGTAACGGGCCTGGAAGTTAATATGATCAGTATGATCAGTGCTCGTACAAAATCATGGAAACGGCTAGGATACATACAAGAAGGAATAGTGTAGAAACCCGTGTCCAGGGTTTATTCTGTGGCCATGTCAGCATATATATATATAGGTCGGGGAAGATCACTTCTAACCCAAATGTATTCGACCTGCAGCGATAGTACACGAGTGAGATTTCTCTGCAGCATGCGAGTGAATCTTAGGCATACCTCGTTGGAGAATGTGACGACTGACACCATTGAGGTGCGTCTAGAAATGTAAAGAAGTATATATTACTTACCGTAATCATACCCGACAGCAGTCAGAACTGCGACTAGAAAGAATAGTAAGATGGTTGGATGGGAAGCGCCAAGATCAAGGAGCATACGAGACGCGTAGTTATTTGTCTGAATAGATGCAGCAGCGGACTGCAGGGTGGAAGCCATGAATTTGATCTACAATATTCGCTGAAGCACTGAAACCGGCAGAGAATGAGAAGGCGATATTTAAGTTGGAAGGGCCTGTTCTATATAAACAAGCGCAGATAGGAAGGTATGATGGCGGAGATCATCCTGAGGTATCGTTGAGCATAGCCTACATCAGAAGTGTGATCGGGCATTCATTTCCCACTGGCGGACATCTTGATAGTCAGATCGAAATGTGCCAACGGTGGTTGAGTCGGCCGACATGGATCATAGACAACGTGGGTTAAGGGGAATACCAAACGATACAGTCCCCTGTATGTTATTATGATTAAGTGTGGAGTAACTAGAGGAGGGTTCGTTGGACTGGAGGGCAGTGCTAAGACCCTGTCGGAGTGTGTTCCACTGCACATCAAGCTTGAAATGAACCGTGATGTAAGTTGAACTTTACGCTGGGCGTTGCTGTGAGTTGTCATGACAATTTAGTGTCAGCATCGGTACATAGAGCGTATCACTCACCTGACTCGACTTTCCAAACAAGAAACATAAAGCTGTCGTAATGAGACTCGTGCCTTGAATATGAAGTGACCAATGTGATTGCACCGTCTGGCGGGTACTTCCTTTTGCTGGTGGTGAGAGTTGGGGCCTTAGGGTGAAGTGTCCACTCGCCAAATGCTACTTTTACGTTCTTTGCAGGTCTTAGTTTTCAGCGTATCCCGTCAAGCTCATGTTTCCCTTGCATGCTCTTTTCCCGCGCCTGTTCACACAGCGAGCGCGACGAGAAGCAGAGATAAACGAAGTGAGACCACGCCCAGGGCGGCGAAGTAGGAATATTCCCAAAGGCATTGGTGAGCGCTTCTGGTTCCGGTCACAAAGGAACAAGAGAGCAGAGTCTGCGTCGTCGTGGAGAAGCAGAACCAAATGCGAAGCGAAGGTAATGAGCGTTCAGGTTAAGCAGGGCGGGCAGGCGGGAGGATGGATGAGGTGAGGAAATTGTGTGCTGGGGAGATAGATAACTCCAAGACAACGCCGTCAACATCTATTTCCCAAATGTTTTAGGAGCACATCTGGTTCAGTCGCAGGAAAACGAGAGAACAAGGATCCAACAGTAGAAACGAAAGTGAAAGCAACAGTCGAGGTTCGTGGTGGAAAATAAGCATTCAGGTAGAGCAGGCAGGACATGGCGATGAACCTACCATGAGATCCATGCTTCTGAGAACGTAAGGCATCGCTGGATGATATGCATTAACTATGACATCCAATGCTAAATGAATCAGTCACAATGTCGTTTGAACGAGACCGCGTGTTGACACTTGCTTTGACTTGACCCCAAATGGTGATACGTGGCAACCGTTGAGGGAGCGTAGTACGTACCGTGTCATCTCGTCCTTTTTTCGAAACATCTCTAGATCAACTCAACACACTCAACATACCACCCACGATATCGACCTAGCTTGTGTATTTTTACCTGCCGGCAGTGCACACTGCAGACTCGAGTTCGCATGTTCACGTCGCACGCACCCGTTCTGGATAATGCGCTAATTTTGGATGACTCGGAGCCGTGCAGAGCCATACTGTTTTCTCCTACACAAACAGCACGATGGATCTGACAATGACAATGGTGACGTTGCGATACATTACATTTACTCTGTCCGAAAGTGATATACGGTAGGCTAAATATATACTGATTCCTTGTTCATTGCAGGCTGAGGCTCGCACTCTGCCACAATGGCTGGCTATCCACGTTCCGCACCGAACGTACTACATAAATCGTAGTGACTCCATACGCGCCAGATTATCCCGACTCCATAGTACAAATTAGGCATATGTGAATCAAATCTCTTACTATCTATCTGCTATACGGTTTCCCTCAACCGTACACGCCCCGCTCACATCTGCATCATGCTCGATTTTCCAAACGGCTATTATCAAGATCTGTATCGATTTTCCGGTCTGGTTTGGGGTAATTCCCAAGCTGTCATTCGACGATATCAACCCGGGGGTATCGACTACATCGATCTCGCTGGATACCTCGATGCCTTTCAGTTCCTTTTTGTAGGCCTTAAACACGAAAAGGTGCTCGTCAGAAACGAGTATCGCATCGCACTTGGTGCAATGGAGACGGATTACGATTTCGGGGCTTACATTCTAGGACAGCCTGGCATTGGTGGGTGTGGACTCGGTCGAGTGCACCCCGAGCTTGAACACTAGAATACCAGGGAAATCACTATTTCTCATATATGCGCTCGTACAGTTTCTCGGACAGAAACAGGTGGTTGTTTTGCAGACCCACCCGGAATTTTACTTGTGCTTCAGAGAGAGCGTCAATATTTGCTCTATGACGGATACCCGCCCGATGTGCGAGTTGCCCACTGTGTGGGCGCTTTGCGACTCCAACCAATCCATTCAAGCCCCCTCCAATATCTTCTTGTATAAACCGGATCGTATCCGAGTCATCCAAACGACCTCGCCCAAGGCCGCATGCTGGAAGGAATGGAGCGATCAGGTTGGCGCAGAATGCTACGTCATGGATATTTGGTCCGACCAGGAGATTGCAGACCTCGCGTAAGTAGTACACTCTGCGTGATAGCAAGATCTGACAACATAATCAGTACGTTGTTGGGGCTCGATGTCCAGCGCATGAACACTCTCGCACGAAAGTTGGGTAATACTCCTCGCACATTGCTGCGATTTCTTCATACAGAGGATCAGACGATCGAGAATTGGTACCGTGCCCGTGCCACAGATGCTGTCCTAAAATGCGCAACCATGATGTGTGACGGACTGCGGCACAACCTACCTGATGATTCTCCGTCCTCATTCTATTTCCTTCGGCCAGAGAGGACCGACACGGGTGCCATCGTTCGTGTACTTTCTTACATGCATGTACCGACACCGATGCTTCGACGTCTGCTAGCAGAGGCGCTCCGGAGGAGGAACAACCTAGAGAGGCTGGAGTTCTACAATGGTCTGAGCCAATATGCACTCACTCGTCAGGCTGCCGCTTCTATCTACGAATCTTGGTTCCACAGCTTCTTGAGTGCAGGAAGGAAAATACAGTGCAAGTTCATTCACTGGGCCTCGAACGATAGCCCGTACGGTAACTTCTATTCCCAACCACCTGCCATATCAGCAAGGAATGTTTTCAACCCCGCAGACCTGGAAACAACAATGCCTCGAACGCCACCATACTACTGGATTTCCCCCTACAGGAATTTCCCTGGCATTCGGAGTGCCCTTGTGCTCGAGGATGGGATCTTTGCTTTTCAAACGACCATTGGTTCCGAAAATGAATCGCCGATAAAGGGTTTGCAGATCCTGCGAAAAAGACTGCCGGACAACCTAAAGAATGTCATCTGGAGAGTTGTGTTTATCGGACTAGAAGAAGACCAAGTTCAATATGTTGCAAATGGTTGGGATAATAAGATAGTCTTCCCGGATGGAAGACAGGTGTCCATCGCATGGTCAGTGGTGGACCCAGTACAAAATGATATTACTTACAGGGTATGCAATCCTGTAAAAATGATTTATCCACCGTTTTCTAATTCAATCGTTAGGTATACCACGATGAGTCTGATCCAGTGCCGAAAGATTTTAATGAGAAATTGAGGGAGCTTTGCGAGGAGTGAGTCAATTGACAAATATCATTCATGAAACCATATATCGGAGCGCGACTAGATCTGTACATGCACTTAGCGCTGTCTTCCAGCTTGTTCAGTGTCATCCGTGTGATCTTCTCTACTACCTGGCAGGTCACCGATCGGAGTTGACTGAATGCGGTACAATGAATGATAGACTGGCACCATAATGATGGTAAGAAAATGCGCAACGAATATGACTCACATACCAGTGTAGTGCAGTTCGCCCTCCTGGTGTGACTATGAATCAATAATCGGATACCTGAGACGAGAGTTCCGACCTCATCACTTGAAAGGCCACAAATAAATACAACGAGTTTATCCCCTCAGCAACTGTCAGGACTCAATTTTCACTCTTCATAGTATCACACATTCCATCAGTTTCCAGAACATTCCATGGCCTCATGTAGTACACATGTCATGGTCCGTGCACATTTCTGTACAGTATATAAGCAGTAGTATCTTGTATCCTATTCCTCACTCTTGGAATAGTATTTTCTTGCCCTGTAACTGTTCTCTTCAAGCAGCCAGAGTTTGAGCCCTTACATTATTCCAAGAGTATTTCTACTCTCTCTGCTCATGCCCATCTGTGACTCTTTGTCATAGAACATGTTTCTTCTTTAAACACTCTTCCATCCATCCATCTGATTGTGAGCTCTTTGCTCAAAGTCACTCTCACCTGGACTCCAGGGTTAAGGAGACTGCCACTGCACTTAGCGGCTGCTGGTTATGTGACAACCTGAGAAAAGCACTTGTATAACACTTGCATATATGGTCATCTGCTGTACAAATAAGGATAATGTTGCTCCCCCCATAGTGCACTAGGGGTTGTCATACTGAACAACTGAAACTCGGTAGAGGTTTGTGGGATACCTCTGATGCCTGTCAGTATAGTCCTGTTATACACTAGTATGCCGGTAGCAAGGGATTAACCTCTGGTTCCTCCCCCTTTATCCTACTTCCGTACGTCAACAGACCGTACACTCTGCCGCACTGCTCGTGTCATCGCACCTCTTCCCTTTCCCACTCTCAGTGCTGGTGGTGCTTCTGTAGCCCAGCACAATGTGCCATTCTTCCCTCGGCTCCTCTGCCCATTTCAGGTATGAGTCAAACACACACCTTCATGGTCGGGTCTAACCGACACCAACTACATATTGTCACCCCCAAGCTAGCACCTGAATGTGAAAGTTCTTGTTGCTTCTTCAGCAATCCCACTCCCACCTCTTGGGTCGCTGTCTGTGATGATGGCCCCTCTGACTTTGAAGAGTCAGGGCTCTATTACCAGCTCTGCACAGGGTGTGCCTGCAAACACAAATCCTATCATTGCTTCTGGAAAAATTATTTCTGGAAACAAGGAAATCCCCTCCTCTCCTTTTGTCTCAACTCCAACTATGCCTGAGACATCCCCCACTTCGACTTCCCCATCCTCACTGGAAATCGCCATTTCTGTTCCTCTACCCCCGTCTCGCCCTCTGTCACCAGTCACAGTGACAATCCCTGCTCCTCAGACACCCATACCCTGGGCAAACCCACATTTTAGTCCAATTTGGATGCCCTCTCCTATTGTCAACCTTCCTCGTCCTACCTCCATTCTGCTGTTCCCATCTCTGTCCATGGTA
>QFEQ01000314.1:14834-44772 GCA_003316335.1 Hemileccinum impolitum
TTGATACCGATTCTCATCATCTCCTTGTATCCGTGTTCCTTGTCAAACCCATCACTGTTGCAGTCTACAACAAGGTGGTGGCAGAATGGAAGTAGAAGCATGGCAGAGATTAAGAACATGAGGTGTATGCATGGATCAGAAAGAAGAGAAGTGTAGCACAGCACAGAAATGAAAAGAAGGCTGTGCGTACTAAAAATAGATAGGTCATAAGACATCCTCATGCCTTTGAGAAGTCTGAAAAGTTATAAGTGTGAGCCTATGTCTTAAGATGAAAGGAAGGGATGTGATTGGTTGAAGATAAGATAAGATAACAAGTCATGTGACCCGATAAGATAAGATAAGATCTTTGAAAGTTGTAGATCATGATTGGATTGATATCCTAGTCTTGATCATTAGGGTTCATGACGAGTTGTTACTGCTAGGATTAGTGATGAAGTTTTAGGGGTGAAAAGACTAGCTGTAACAGGAATCACTGGTCATATGCAATTCAAATAGTATCCTTTCCGATGCAATCCAGTGAGTGGTTGAGCCAGTGAAGGCAATGAAGATGGTACATGGTTTGAAGACAAATTTTCCTGTGTGGCCAATTCGTGTGAAAAGTACAGTAAAACATTAAATTTGATAAGATAAGATAATAATATGATGCCTACACTTGTCTGATGGACTCAGCCATGGCTGCTGTCATTGGCCCTGCTAATCTCCTTGATTATGTTTCCCAGCCTGTTTTCAAGATCAACTGCCAACTGATTATTTGTCCACTCTGGCTGAGGATGAGAAGGTTGATGTGCTCTGATCATGCCTTAGTATCTGGATTATCACAAAAGAATTGCTAGTCCCACATATATTCCAACTCCAGGCATCAGTTGCCATGCTATGTCAACACAATAGTGTAATTATTGCTGGTACTGGGGCTGGTAAGACACTTTGTTTGCTAATTCCCATGCTGCTTCAACCAGGATCAGTATCCATCACAATCTCATATGCTGATGTTTATGTTGTTATAGCAGAGTATATGAGGACCATGTGTGATTTAAGTAGCTTGCTCCAAACCTTGCATTGCTAGTGTCTTCAACACTGTGGTGAGGGAACTGAACAATATACAGAGTCCACACTTTGCCAGGGCTTCAATTATCTGTTGTGATGCACCATTTGTCCAAATAAAAATCGTGAATGGTGCTGCAAAGTAGACACTGTGATGTGATTGTTGATTTGTGAGCTGCATAACTATAACATTGCAAGCCTTCATATGAACAAACAGTTATGTTGTGGTCAGGATACAACAATTAAATAGTAGTGATCATACAGTTGTGGTTGTCTTCTTTGTATTTTCCCTCCATGCACAATTTGTCTGAGATGCACTAGCAAGAACTCATTCAAGAGTTGGTGCAGCTTTGTCTATAACATTGGTCATGGTTGAGTTAATATCTGTTACCAGTACAATTAGTGAGAACACAGTAGGAATGGGAATGGATGAGGACATAGGAGTAAGCACAAAGGCTGAGGGCATGTGATGACAGTGGAGAGCTTCTATACAAGGTGCTAAGACTGATAGTTGGGTTTGAGAACCAACTGGAGGGATTCAGTGACAAGGTAAGACAAAGTGATGGAATTGAATCTCTAAGATGAAAGTTGACAGAACTGAGGAGTCTGGCTACTGTAGTCTAGGGTTTAAATACAAGTGAAGGTGCACTGACTAATAGTCCATGAGGTGATTGCATGTACAACCATGAGGCAACATGAGGAGTGGATTGGGAATATATGAGGATGGAGAATGGAAGAGAAGTTAAGAAGCACACAATGAGGCAGAGGTGTGGAGCAGAAATGAAAGAGAAGCCAAGCCTTGAGGTGATCTCAATTAGATCCCCCAGATCCAAACTATGATCAGATTGAAGATCTAACCATGTGAGATGTCTCACGGTCATGTGATGAAGAAGAAGAAAGTGAGTGTAAAGTAAGAAGTAGGGATAAAGCATACTCATAGAAGAGAAATGTGAGGATAACCTGTAACAATATCCCAGATTGCAAGAAAGCTGGGTGTGATCAAGTCAATGGTGCCTCATAGTGTGTCCTTGACTTTGTCCATCTCATTATATATCTTTGTAGTTACAATTTTGACAGCTTGGGTGCTGATCCAGTCATAAAAAATAGATCCATCATGCAAATCCATCAGGATGAGGTCAAATAACCTGTAAAGCTTCTTTGGAGGGGCATCCTTCAGAATTGCATATGTAGCCACATGGTAGGCTTTGAATTCATCCTTGGAAGGGTCCAGAATCTTCGTCAGGAAATCCAGCAACAAGATCTTGCCAGCATGAAGTATTGCCAATGCATCTTAGATGCAGTCAATTGGGGACTGTTGTTCCTTTGGGTGATGGTAAGATTCAGAAGAATGGTCCATGTTGTTGTCCATTGAAATAAGTATTGTTGCATTTTAATGTTGAATGGACTCGGAATCACTAGTGGAGTACAAAGCACAGCGGTACTAACCAACTTAACCTTAAGGCTAACATATGTATTAGTCAGCGCTAAGACTTAGTCTATTCGGGCCGGTGAGTTACCGGGGTTGCTATGTCCGAAACAAGGCTTATCATGCACGTGTCCCTGGGAATCCGCTCCATCCACCAAAGCCACAACGAATTTTTCGTTGCTTTTTCGCACCCACCCACTACTCTCTCTCCCTCGTTATGTACATTCGTCCGTTGCACACTCCACGCTGTGGAGAGCGTTCCGCTTCTTCTCGGTCACGGCCCTCGCAGCTTGCTCTCCCCAGCGCAGTACTGCCTCGGTCACTCCTTATTTACACACCTAGTAGTACGATGTACCTCACTCTGTATTCTCGTGCGAGTGAGGCTAGTTGCTACTACGTACACCTTTGCCGCTAGATCCCGCTCCTTTTTCTCGCTTGTGTGGCGCCGTGGTGCAAGATCTTGCCTATCGACGTCCTTGCTGTCTAAAACATCAAGCTAGGACGTTCCTTGCGAGTACCACTCTCGCGATTCCTAGTAGAACGATGAAGCTCGCGCTCACCATACTGTGACGAGATACTCACCAGTGTCACCACATGTCTGTGCCGAGCAGAAAATGCAAGTAGCGTTTGCGCATTTGAAGGTTTCAGCTCGATCGCCTCGTCAATCTTGTCCAATTGAACCGGAAGGTTTTACGACGGGTATTTCGGTCGAGTGTGTCACGGTTGACTACTCCCTGTGAGGCGGACGCAATGTCGATTAGCGTTTTGTGCGCCGAGTCCAGGAAGATAGCTGCTTGCTCCCGGGCCCGTTGCCTGTCGTTCCGCCGTTTTGTATGATGCGACAAGTGAAGGTTGAGACAAGGCCACAAGAAAATCCGTCGGAGAATGATATCTGTGTCGCCTCATCGAATCCTTCACGGATGGGCACACATCTGGGACTCCGAAAGGACCCCCCAGACGCCCGAGCGACCTGCCAGTGTGGGGCATGCCCAGGCAGGAAGCCTCCCTCCTCTCCACTCGTTCTACCCACATCGCAACCGATTACGTGGATTGGCCAACTCCCTCGATACCCTAAACGGTCTCGGAAGGGCAGCGGTAGCCCCCTGACGAGAGGCTTTGCCGGCTCGAAACCGCCTACCCAAACCGCCTCCCTTATCCACCTGCCTGTACTGTACATGGGCTCACCCATGGCCCGGCTCACATCCTCGGAGAGGAGCGACCGACGGACAGGCATGTGGACTGACAGCCCGAGCGTCCCTCTTCACACGCAGATCGATCTTACACCATGGCTCTCCCACTTCATAACAATGACAGGATGAACTGTTATGAGACTCGGATCTGGGAACATCATTCGAGGATGTTCACCTGGTAGGCGTTCCTTGTCTCCCAGATTCTGATCGAAATCCCATAGAATGTGCTTGGCGCGTCCTTGCCCCCTTCTGCTGATGCTGAACCTCCGGCTTCCACATTTTTCGTAACTTTTCTACTTTGTCGTGTTCCCGTTGTGCTGCATCACCCTCGGGCAGGCCGTTGCGCCAATGCCTTCCACCGTTCTCATGGCATCCACGTTGATCAGTGTACTGTTTCTGTTCACCATCTTGTAAGTTGTGCTTCCTTTCGGGGTTGCGTTGTACTGATGAGTCGATCTGTGATACAGTGCTGGCGTGTCAGTGGCGTCCGAGTCCAAAGTACTCTGAACTGGGTTGGTGGCAATGGACGTACTACATCTCTCCTTTCACGTATGTCATCGAGGGCTTCTCGGGTCAAAGTGAGCGTCTCCGTTTCCACCTACCCCACCAGCAGCTCACCGAGCCCCGTCCCGTCTTAGCCTTCGACAGTCAAATGATCACCCGCATGACCACGGAGCCCTTCACCCTTGGGGATGAGTTACAACGCCTACATGGGGTCTTTACATCACCTGTGTGGGCGGCTACCTTACCAACCCGAACGCGACAGCCTCAGGTTCGTTTTGTCCGTTTCGCGTGACCGACGAGTATATACGGCCGGGCTTCAACACATCGTATGGACACCATTGGAGGGCTTGGGCTTCGTTCTCGGCGTGACTGTGTTCAACGTACAGCTTTTTTTTTATTACAGTGAGCGGGACTGGGACTGACGCTAGTTGTGGTAACAGGTGTTGTGCATGTTTGCAGGCCTGTGCTCTACTTTTCCGGATACGCAGGGGCATGGGGAGTCCGTTGGTCTGTCTCAAGTGCCATGTATCCTTTCTCTGAAGGATGAGGTTACCGAGGTCACAGTATACTTCCGTATAGCTACTAGGGATGTATCATAACTCTCGCGTTAATCTAGGACAACGAATTTATCGTATTGTGACCATTCACGTTTGGCGCCAGTCATTGATGCAGGACATATCATGAAGCAAAAGAAGAAAAGAGCGACGTAGATCGAGCAAATATCGCATAAGGTAGTATGAAGATCTCCGCATGCTCCGAGTAACGGGCATCACCCGCGTGATGTAATCCACTGTCGATGTCGCTGCCAACTGCTCGCTTCCATGAGCACAAGTGCCTTGAGGTCGTCCATGTCGAACGGCAATCGTGGATCAGCCTGCAAAGCTCCAACGACGTACGATCTGTGCCAGCCATTAAGCACAACGCAGTCAGTCAACGAATGAGCCAAAGACAGACAAATCGAGGCGCACGAGCATGGGCTTATCAAAGTACAAGACTTACATGACCGTGCTCTCTTTGAGCGGCTCGACTCTGGCGCCTGTGCGGAGTTTCATGCACATTTGATCGAGTGGCATCTTGTCGACATGCCATAGCTTGTATGCACGGAGCTGTTGTGGTCGAGGCGGTTCGGGTATACAGTAGTGTGGTACGGGCGGTCCCGTCGGACTGTTGATGCTTTGCGAGAGCGTTGGAAGCGTGGCCGGCTTTGGAAGCGTGAACGGCTTTGGTTTGAGTGGGCGCGGGTTGACCTGGCATGAATACATCGATACGTCGAGCCTCTTGTCGTCTCTGTCAGCGATCTCTTGCAGTCTGTTATACACCATGAGTGCACAATGACAGTCGTTTGCTGCGTCTAGAGGACCAAAAGGAAAAGAAAGAAACGGTGCGTGACGCGTGTCAATGACTCCGGCGTCGTAAACCAAGCGACAAGCTGCCTTACATTCAACCATGCCGCGCGAGAGGTCGGCCTCCCAATTTGAGGTGCGTACTTTACCTTTGAGAAGCGTCCTACCGAGGTACATGGCGACCATCTTGGCGAGGCTGACGATCTCCCGATTGTAGATAGAGCTGAACTTATCATCGGCCTTGATGGCGAAGGCGCCAAGTTCTACAAGTCCCTTGGCTCGAATTCCAAAATCACGGTACAGTTTTTCACCATCATCTGAGAGAGATAATGTGAGGAGAGACACATTTTCCGATCGTGAAACTCACTGAGGATGTTGGCACCAGTCTTCACGATGTTTGCAGATTCGATGACCTCCTGTCCATGTGTCAAGACTTTTAAAAACGAACCACGGAGGCACGCAATGACGAACCCCAACTTTCCTGGGGAACACTGTCATCGAAGATTAATTTAGAATCGGCAGAGCGACACAGAATTAACCCAAACGCATACTTTTCATACTACTGACTTGAATGAGCAGGATCGTTTGATGGTCGCATAGTTGTACTAGGGCCGTTCGCCTCTCTTGTGCACCTGGATGCCACATGACGCGCCACTCAAGATCGAAACCCAGAGGGCTACGTCAAGAGACTTAGCCTCGAGCGTCAGAGGCGGAATGATGCCTCACCCTTTTAAGGTTTGTACGAGACTATTTGCTTCGGTTTCGGACTTGGTATACACTACAGCTGGGGCGTTTTCATATTCCATGAAGGAGTATACAAGAAGCGGCTTTTCTCCATCGTTGGCATTGCTCGAGCTGTTCTGTGTTGACGAACTTGATGATATGTCCCTCGTAAGTTGCATGGGTTCGCGGGTTTTGGCAAAATTGCGTTTTGTTTGACATTGGGCCCGTTCGTGATGATTATCGTTTGGCGGACTCGGAGCTGGCTCACTGGGCAAGAATTCTTCTTTTTTTCGTTTACTCAGGATTTGTGTACTCACTGAGAACGTATAATGTGGGCTCTCGGCTGGCGTGTTTTGACGTTTGCATAGTTCGTCATGGAAGTAGGATGACTCCCATCACATAAGTCTGATGGAAGTATACGCGGAGGTGCTCGGCGCGCATCAAAAGTGCGTCTCGCTGTTTCTTGACTGGTCAGCTGGGTTCTTGAGACCGCTCCCATTGTCGAAAATTCATTCAGGAAGAACGGGTGGGTTCTGTAGAGATATGACGTTTGGTTGACAAGGTGCGAACGAAGCATGCTCATCATAACACGTACTCGGCAGTGCCAGTGCTGGTTGGAGGTGTTTGTTTGACCAACTTTGTCGGCACATTGACACGGTCGCCGTCGAGAATTTCAATGGACCACTCAGAACCGTCGTCGTCAGCGATCACGGTCTTCATTCCTACGCGCTATTCGTATGATGGTGTCAAGTATCTTCAAGACACCTCCAGACGCGAACAACGAGATATTCGTCGTCACGTGATGGCGTTTGCGCGATCACGAGACACTCAGCATCGTATCCGACATCCAGAACGTGTTCGACGCTTTTACTTTCAGCTCACATCATCTTGATCCTTGGTCCTACGGTGACACATTTCCTTGAACCTAAATATCAAAAACTGGTATCTAAAGCTTCCAAAGAATAGTGAGCCGTTAGATTAGCATCACGATGCCCAATGCTCTCATCGTGTCAATATCGTATGCATGACATCGGATAAGGGATGTGAATTATGGGTGTGGCTTCACGATTAAATGCCACACGTGAGCCCGACAACCGAAGTTCCATCAGGGTGTGCTGATACTTTGCGTTCAGATAGCGTAAGATTGAGATCCTTTGCTCAGAAATTGACGTGGCTGATGAATAATTCTGATTTTAGCATCCGACAACCACTCGTGACAAGGTCGACCAACGTATGATCATTCGACGCTATTAAAATTGAGCAGTACTAACGACCGCGCTGCAGCTTAGTTATGCTAAGATTTGCCCAGACATCTCTGCTACGACTTGGAACGCATATGGTTCAGGGCGAAGACGACCCTAAACTTCTTGTGTTGGAAAAGCAAACACTAATCACGGTATATTGACTAATATTATACCTTTAGCATTGTTAATTTTCCCTCGTTATCTGTCATGCGTGGGTAATGGAGGAACTCGTTATTCCCTCCCTGGACTCTTGGCATTTTCAGATCAATGGGAAGTTGGGAACGACATAACATGTGTAGTGGACGGCAAAGTGGCGTGTTGCACATATACATGTTTTGAAACCACTGCCAGCCTTCCAGCACAGTAGTAGCAGGTAACGTGTGTTGGTTACGCCGACATGAATTCTGCCACCAGGGAAGTTGTAACCTCGACCCACCCCTAAGATTGTAGCGCTCTTACCTTGGAATCACTTCTGCATTCCCATACAGCCGAACACCGACATGCCGTGACTGAGAAAAGTCTTTTCCAGCCGTTAATGCATATCACCGTCTAGCCAAGACACACTGTCTCCAATCCGGGCTCTGCCGCATGTTCATTAAGTTTTCCAGGTGACCTCATGTGAGTCATGTCCGAGTCATTGGCTAAAATGGTCAAGTTCGCAGATGAGCGCATCGATGAGCAACTGAGATAAGCCTCAGATAACGTTGCTAATATTTGTCACATACAGTGAAAGATATCGATAAACCTCCAACGCTCTCAGTACGTTGTCAATCTTCTCGCTTTATCATTGATTGATCGATTATGATCGATAGCAGGTTAATCATGTGGTCTCACTATTCTACGAGATGTGTACCCCAGGTCATGGGGTGCAGCCGCTGATGACTGAATGAGGACATTTCATCTTCGGACCAAGCTTAAGGAAGTAATGAATCGTTTGGGGACGCTTCGAGTGTTGGATGTTCTTATTTTTGCAGGGTTGCTATGAATGGGAAAGCGTGGTCCCTGAGTGTGTTCATGGGGCTGGTCTCCCACGGTATACATAGAACTTCGCGCGTTCTGCCGCATCGTTCTCATTTCCGCCTTAGGTCACTGCAGGCGACGGCCGCGATGGCGAAATCAAGATTGATCTGACGGACGACTTAGCACCGGCTACTACGTGATATTAGTAATTGTCGAAAGAGTTTATCATGTCTCCGCAAACTGGCATTCAACACCTGCTCCCTTTTTTCAGCCCTCTAATCACGTCCCCGTGCTAGGATAGCTGTTCAATGGCAGGCACCGATGTATCTAGTACGTCTTCGTCTCTCTATCAAGACAATGTCATTCCGCAAGAATACGAAGCCCATCATGGAAACACGAACCCCGGCACCGATTGCAAACTTGCACAGTCATCATCCCATTCGTCTAACCCGTCCTTGATAAAACGCTTCATCAGTTCCTTTTTCACTCCAAGAGGAGGGGGGAAATTGACATCTGTAGCTTCCGCCTCACCCTCAGAGACGACGCCTTTGCTTGTCCCTTTGACATCTCGCACTGAAGACCACGAATCACATGAGACCTTCTCCATCTTCTGGAACGAGGTCAAAACACTCGTCAAATATGCTCTTCCTGTGTTTGGGTTCGTATACGATCTTTTCGTCGTACACTTTCGTTGAAGCGAATGTTGGAAGTACGCATGTGTTTGAGCATAGTATCATTATGTCCTCAGTGGTTGCCATCGGACACATATCCACCATTGCACTCGCTGCCGCCACAATTGGCTTCATGACGGCCAACGTCACTGGACTCAGTCTCATTCAGGGGATGGCCAGTGCCTTGGACACTGTCCTGCCGAGTGCATGGACTTCAGATAGACCACAGCTCGTTGGATTATGGGCTCAACGCATGGGTATGTACAATGTCTTTGAATGAGTGGCGATGCTTATCTTTGAAATCAGTTGTACTTCAGCTTATCATGATGGTTGTGAGTGTTTGTATGCGGTGTGATAACCAGGAACATCATGGTCATCACAATATTGTCAGCCCATTTATTTGATTTGGCTGAACGGTGAGGCGCTCCTTCTGGCACTGAGACAAGATCCGGGGGTTGCAAAATATGCCGGTGTTTACTTGAAGTGGGCCTCGCTCAGTCTTCCAGCGTACAGCTTCAATTGCATTTCTCGGTGAGCTTGGTGACTCTTCACTATGTGTGGTGTTGACAGCCGCTCTCAGCCGATATTTTCAAGCCCAGGGTAGGAGCAACGCTCTGTGTTCTTGTGACCTGCTAATCTCACCATCAAGGATTGTTTGATGTCCCTGCACGGATTATCGTCTTCGTCGCTCCCATGAACATGCTTCTCACTTATCTCCTTGGTGAGCTACTGGCTTGCGATTGTTTATTAAGTGAACTTGATGACATGTTTCAGTTTGGGGACCCGATTCGATGCGCCTGGGGTTTGTCGGGGCACCGATCGCAACTTCTGTTTCGTATAATTTGATTTCTGTCGCATCCATAATCTATGGCGTGTTCTTCGTCAAACGGACGGCCTGGCATCCCCTCTCATCAAAGTGTCTGACCTCTTTAGGTTTGTTGGCAAGGCTGAGCGTGGGCAGTGTTGGTGCATAACTATGAATATCGATAGTCGTTCATCATTGATTTACTCACCCCTGAACACAGGTCAAGTGGTATCTGAGTGGTGGGCCTGGGAACTTGTTGGACGTAAGCAGCTTATCACTTTGCCACTGAAATGGAACTAATCACAAGTGATCCTAGTCGCTGCTAGCTTGTACGTAGCATGGTTATGGAAAAAGACCGTCTCTAAAAGCTTTCTAGACTCGGACCCACAACCTTGGCGACACAATCTGTATTGCTTTCCACGATTTCATGCATTTTCCAAGCTCCATTCGCTTTGGGAATTGCAGCTTCCGTTCGGTTCGTTACCGCTCCGTGATTTGGATGTATGTCCCAGGTTGACACTCCTTTCAAGTATCGGAAACCTCCTTGGGGAGAAAAATGCAACTCATGCTGGTGTTGCTGCGAACGCTGCTCTGCTTCTTGCTATCTTTGTCGCACTATTTTTAGGGTGAGCACTAATTTGCGTGTTCTTTTCTTAATTTGATGGAAATGATGGTCATCTTCAGTGGCATCCTTCTGACCTTCCGAACTACGTGGGGATATATGTTTAACAGTGACCCAGGTATGGGGTATACGGCACAGGTTCCTACGGGGTTGCTCATCGGACCTATTCTCCCAAAGAGGTTGTCATGCACGTAGCTGCCGTCCTCCCCCTGTTGGCGCTCGTACAGCTATTTGATGACTGTGGTGCTGTGATCTCTGGTATCTTGCGAGCACAGGGAAAACAGGTGTGTTTCAAAACTTGTCCTACAGCATTTCGGGGGAACTCAAAAATGTTGCGTAGGTATTGGGTGCCTCGATTAACATCTGGTGAGTTTGGCTCCGCCTTTGTCTGGGCATTCAAGGTGGTGACCGATGAACAAGTGCATATTATTGCCTCGGTTTCCCGATCGGCCTTTGGTTGACCTTCAAGCAACATTGGGGTCTGTTTGGCTTATGGTGGGGTTTAACGGTTGCGATGGTTTGGGTTGTCATTTTGGGTACATATCTTTGCCAGATGACGGATTGGGAAAAGGAGGTGGAAAAAGTGATGGCACGCTTGGCGGTTGACAAGGCATACCAAGAGAGGCTGAGGGATGAAGAATGTGTGCGTGAAAATGGGGGCGATCATCCATGACTTCACGACGAGAGTGGCATGAATGTAAACATGCTCACGGCGTGTCTGTATGTGCAGTGACAGCGCAACTTGAATCATTTGATACCAACTTTTCGTGGTTTCTATTCTTCGGGTGGGTGTAGTTGTGAGTATAGCTTGTTAGTTAATACGTTTCAGGCAAGTCAAGCAGTTGCTTTTGCATGCTTGGCCAATGACACATGTATTTCTCCTGTACAACTGATATATCACCGGGCCGGTGCAAGTATGTTTGAACTCCAATTAGTAGGCGGGCGTGATAAGAACATCGTGCCATAGAAAGCTGGTAGTAAGGTCGGTGGTCACCGGTCACATTGTATCCGGACACTGACGCTAGCACGGTGAGATTTCGATAGGTGTCTTTTCCGTTGTCCAATCTTCGGGGAGCTCATTCATCTTGGAATAGTGGAACCTACCTCAGGCTGGCAGTCCAAACAGGGACGCGAAACACGCAATGCCTCGACGAGTCAGCCGTCGACACAGGGCCTCCTAGGATTATCCGATACAAGAAGGCTACCCTCTTGGAACACGGTTCCCGGGTTCTAAACAGGCCGCACTCACGCCGTGGGCCAGCGCCTACTACTGATAACCATTGCACAGCAATGCCTTTTCGTCGTTTTCTCCCTACCTTCTTATAGTAGAAGTTATGGACGGGATATCCAGTGCCTCGGCCGTCATAGGACTGGTGCAAGTTGTGACGCAGGCTACCACCGCGCTCGGTCGGTACATGTCCTCGTCAAAGGTTCTGCAAAACTTCTCGAGCAGATGAGGTTGATTACTTCTACAGACACGGCCATCGAGAACATCATGCAAAATTCGCTGCATTCGTTGCGAACTCCGGAACAACAGATCTTGATAGACGTCTGGTTTAGGGATGATGGTCCTCCGGAAAAGTGCAAGGCTGAGCTGGAGGAATTGTTGCGCTGGTTGGAGAGACAGGAGGAGACAGTGGGGCGGAACAAGTCGGGAAGTTGCTTTTATGGCCCATTAAGAAGGACAAGATACAAGCAACGATAAGTATAATTGGACATTTGTAGGAATCTAGTTCAACAATCGCAGCTAACAAGAAGACCATCGACCTCGATGTTGCAAAGTGTAAGCAACATATTGTCATTTTGGAGTTGCGACTGAGAGTACATTGCATGCAGCTAAACTCCTTCAGTGGTTGGATGGGTTTGATTGCAATAAACATGAAGATACTGCCGAGCAGCGGCAGATGACGATGGGCGAATGGTTATTCAAGGAACAACTCTATATCAACCGGCGCAGATCTTCGACAAACTCCTTTTGGCTCCACGGAAAGGGTAGGTGGTTGTTTATCCGTACATCGAGCATCGCGAACTAACTATTCCCGTGACTTCATTTTCCCGTGGTTCGTTAGTTGGCGCGGGAAAGTCTGTCCTGGCGTATGTAGTCCTCTAAACCGAGTACTTCACCATTCATTCGTTTGGTGTAGGTCCGCAGTAATCGATGACCTTAAAACGACGAGACGTTTGCATACTTCTATTGCGACTTTCGAAACCCACGATGTACGGGTACTATGGAGGTCCTCCGCTCTTTGGCGAAACAGTTGCTTTTCAAATCAAGGAAGGCTGGTTATCCTCCTTTTCCGATCTCGCTGCACGCAAACAGCGGGGTACCGGGCCACCCACGAATTTGGGCGTACTATCAGACCTCCTGGAGCGAGCCGCAAAACTGCACAGCGACTAATCGTTGTTGTCGATGCACTCGACGACGAGTGTGAGGATATGCCGCGCCTCCTTGATGCATTGGTGCAACTCTCCCGTGGATGCTGCCGTTTGTTCGTGACTAGCCGAGCGTTGTATGGCGTCAAGGAGGCTTTTGCAGGTTTACCCTCAGTCTCCCTGGATGATCGGGTTGGTCAAGTACGAAATGACATGTACATCCACATCAAAACAGAGCTGGAGTCATGGTCTAGACTCAAGACTCTCACGCAGGCCCTCAAGGATGAGATTCGGGACGTTCTGATGAAGGAGTGTGTTCATTATCTTCTTTCAGCACATTCATGCCTAATTTCCTTTGATTGCACGCAGGTTTCGATGGGTGCAATGCCAGTTGGACTGGCTTAACGACTGTCACTCTCTCGGGGATGTTCGCGAAGTGCTAGACACCCTCCCTGTCACTGAACAACATTTTTTTTACCCCGTTCCTCAGTGTTTACTGGCACCATTCCCTAGGCACCATGATATGGATCATACGAAACCCTACCACGGGGATATGAAAGGAAATGGCATCCTTCATCATCTTTGCATGTCGCAGTCAACGTTTCAATTTGCGGACAGTGTGAGTTTGTTACAAGAAGCTAGATACGATTTTGCCAGGGCTATCAATAGGCCAAATCACGCTGGACTCACTCCGCTCTGCATTACTCTGAACACCACACGTGATCCCACCATCATCCAATGTCTACTCGATCTTGGGGCTAGCTTCTCCCATGTCAATCACGTGTATCTGGACAGTGTTGGATGGGCTTCAAAGCTACCGTGGTACCATGCCGCCGCTGACGCTCACAGACGCTGTCTTTCCCGATCCAAAATCACCGCTGACGATGCCAACCAGGTTCATCAACTACTCCAAAATGCTTATCAGGGCAGACTCTCTTCTCCCATCTCCAAAACCATCTTGAGTATTGGGCATGCATGAAGATCGTTAGGAACAATATCTGGTGTACATTCAACGAGGAGCTGATTACGTTTCCGACCATTCCTGGTGATGTTGGATGCCGGATACCTCGTCGACTTGTATTTACGTGCAGGGTTGGCAATTTCAAGTTCGTCTGTCTACGCTGGCCACTCCTCACGTATTTGACATAATGTTGGCAGATCATCCCCGAATGACACCGCCCACATTTTGGTTCGTATCAGGCGGTCATACTCCGTCTTCACCATGCCAATCAAACTCCATGTGAGACGCGACGACGCCTCCGGTCCACCTAGGACCGTACAGGGAAATGGAAGACAAAGTTTAATGCTCGCAAAGCTGCTGCCTGGCGATGTGCCAAGTGTTCAATTTCAATTCAGCACCAACGATTTTTTTGTACTCGAATTCTTCCAGATAGATGCGTACTATTCATTGACAGGGGCCCCTGCTCAGCTAGCTTCTGCTGACCCGTGACTTGAGCTTTACTCCGAGTCATTTACCACTGACGCTTTTGAACACACACCTAGATGTTTGTCTCGTCGTTTCCACGAACTGCCAGTTCAATTAGGTGCTTCATGGCCACTTGCTGACCTCAGGCTTTTAGTCTTTTTCCCAGTTCATTTATGTGTACACTGGAGTAAAAACCTATTTCTATGCAGGACAACCGTTCTTGCCGCTGTTGGTACGTCATCCCTGAGGGTAGTGACCAACATCTTGGAGGGTCGGTTTGCTACCTAACTATTACAATATGGTGGGTACGTCTATGTTGATCAGGAAGACCCTACTCTTGATGTTAAGACAAGACTCTGAAGTCGCAAAGTTAGTAAGCGTCTATTTGAAGCTAGTGGGTATATCACAGCCAATTCATTCAATTCCATTCATCAACGAGGCTTGTCTCCATTGACCATGTCACGTCATACTGACGGTCATGGTGAGTAATTATAAACCTTCGTGAGCTTGCTGATGCGCACTAACCTCGCTTCGACTCAAACAGATTGTTTGATGTGTCTTGCACGTATCATTATCTTTGCACCGACATCTTTTTTGGCTTATATGTTCAACGAGTGGCCAAATGTGGTTCAACGGCAATGACAACGCGATCCATTCTTTTCTTACCACGACCTCTTGCACCTTTCAAGCGCAAGCTTTATGCAAATCAAAACTTCCGTTCAATTGGTTGGTTATATTTTTGCCATAATGGAAGCTTACGCTTGAACGTTTTATAGAAATGGCAATCTGCTCGGGAGAACTTAAGCGCGCAAAGGGGGTGAGTCTGCATAAACTATTGTCTTTCTTCCCGCCTCGGGTCGTACTTAAGGTGTCTATGTCATTGAAACGACCCTTTTATGGTGTTTTTGGATGATCCGCCGGGCATACAGTTAATGCGTACTAAAGCCGGCTAATGCAGTGACTTGTAGCAGCTGTTTCACCTCTAATGGTGGTTGCGCTCATGTGAGTGTTTGACGACTGCGGTGAGGGTCATTCTACAAACAAGTGTGTTCGGTGCCTGGTTTCGGTCATCAATATTCAGGTAAGGCTAGATGCATCTTACTAAGATACCCTAAACAGTGTTCGGGTAGGCCTTGGTCACCCCTGTCGGCTTTTGGTCCTGGAAGCGCAAATAGGGACCTCTCGGGCTGTGGTGGCGTCTCAACATTGCATTACTATGAGCTACTTGACTCGGTATTTATCCCTGACTTTCAGTAGACTGTGCCTCAGGTGGAGGCTTGGCGATTGACAAAACTTGTTGGTCAAAGAAGACCGAGGACGTAGCACGCACTTTGAATATGCGCCCACATGTACCACGACAGATCGTACCAAAACGAAGACACCACACTAGAAAATGCAATTGGAGGGACGCACATTTTGCATTACCTACATGCCAATCGGTGTTCTGAATCTGCGGTGGAAAGGGAGATTCCGTAATGTTTCAAATGTGTATGGACCAGTGCGGAACGCTCGGACTGTAGAGTCATGTCAGAGGGAGGTGTTAACAGACCGCAGCAGTCGTGCAACCTGAATCTCACGCCTTCGATAGCTTGGTGAGATCAGGTACGATGTCAACCGACCAGCTGTCAGCCTATGAGAATGTCCCTCAAGGACGAACTTACAATAGCACTCTATAGATCATGCACTTCCTTCCACGAACGGACATGCCTACTGTGACCGCGAAGCCTATCAGCCGTCGGGGACCTGAGATTCTAGGCTGAGTGGTGATAGAGAGCGTCCTATAGTCGTGTGAGATTTCCAAGGGCCAAAGAAGTACTCTCTACCAACGGATGGGAATTATGAACCTCATGTGCGATAGACGGGTCCGCCACCGCACTCCATCACGCCCGAGTCGTCGACCATGTCAATGTCTTGGCAACTCGCACCTTTCGGGCCGGTCACGACATGCATCAGAGGACGGGACGCCCGCAGCACTGTTTCATTCCGAAAAGTCAGGCAAAGCACGAGGATGGAGGGCCCTGAGAACCGCTTTCATGACTGCGTGTTCCAGGCTGCAACACGTTCTGAAACGAATTCTCCCGTCCACTCGAGTGTGCGGGTGTGCGGGTGTGCGTGCGTATCGAGTGGCAGCGGGTGACCCATGGCTTTTTTGATATGCAGTGGCAAAATCGCAAATCGCAGCGCTGTATCTTCTTTTTTCTTTGTAGCCTGTTTGTCTCCTCGGCGGTCGCGGCTCTGTGCGTCCAAACGACCATGTTCGGTGGTTTTTTGTTTGGAGGTGAGACTCGTTTTGAAAAGGAGGAGGGTGCGACTTCAAAACGGACTGGTAGTCGCTCAAATTCCAAGTTGCCCGAGTATAAGACGGAGGTACCATCGTAAATGAACGGTCCGCACACAAATGTGAGAATATTAGCACAAGAGGCAGGGCGAATTTGATCTTGTTCATGCATGCATGGGCTTGGGGAGAGAGAGGGAGATCCTACAAGAGATGAATCAACGCCCTCAACACCATGTCGTAAGTATCCGAGCTGCCGCACACGTTATTCTTGGATCGTGACTTTTGGGGGGGGAGAAGCATGGCCGATTTACCGTACTCACCGCAGGCGTTCACACTCACTTACCTATCCACTGTGTACGATAAATGGTACGATGTTCCAGCTTTTCCTCGGCCGGGGATCTCTGACGGCAGGACTCGCACGTGCGCACAGGCACGCTCCATGCATCGTGGTAGCAGTCCAGACCACGGCGTGTTGGTGCGTGCGTTTTTTTCTCCCCTTGCCTTCTTCTTTTTAGACTTTGCCCTTTGCCGCGGGGATTTTTTGAAGCATGCGGCGTGCAACCAAGTTTCTCCGCCCGTGCAGTTCCCTGTTTTCCAACCCGCCACAGGTTTCCAAGTCGTCACTTTAAACGGTTACTCCTCTCCAAATCTGTGGTGATGGTGTGCGAAGTTATCGCTTTTACCACGAATTCGAAAAGTGCGATTGGAGGTCGGCTAATAGTAAAAAGGAAGATTATATAAGGGAGTTGCAAGGCTGGTGGCACCAAGTTTAAGTCACTGCGTCGTCGGTTGCGCTCACAGTTTCCAGGTAGACGTTCTTTGCTCGGACCGTGTAGTCATGGTGATTCGAGGCGGGGTGGAACGTATTGCCGTGATCACGATCACTATCGTACTTAGGATTCCGTACTAAAAATTGTAGTTGCGGCTCGTGAGTCGTGCTCGTCGATCGATGCTTTCAGGCCCGCGACCCCGCCGGTGGTGGAGTTAAGAATAGGTGGACATAACGCCCTACTCCGTTCAGGGATGCTCGCGTGTCCAATTCGTAGGTCGATCAGACACAGTGCGTGAAACAGCACCATTAAAACTTGCATCAGCGCGTTTCAACTCCTACCCATTCACCCCGGCAGAAGCAAGCTGCAAGTGTAACATCATATGTAATGACCGGTTTAGACGGCCGCATCTCCTTCATCCAGATGCAATCTTTCAACAAGACAAAAAAGGTATCATCATTTCGTGACCGGAAGAATGTTTGGATAGTACTACAGGATGCGTAGGGTATACGTGCAGAATTACAAAGAAACTTCGTCTTGGATACATTTGAGCGTCTAGTGTCGTTTCCATGCGTGCGTCATTGTAAATTTATGAAGGTTAAACCAATGCACGGCATGGTTCTATAGTTTTGAGAGTGCGGGTTGCATTTTGTTGAGATACGCCGACGCAACGACATTGCCAGTGTTCTTGTTGATAACCTATATTCAGGATCAGGATCGTTCGTACACGTCATATGCGCTTCAGACTCGCTTACCTCGCATCGAGCACTCATAATGCGACCACCCATGGCGATAGAGGTACTGATAATACGAAGACATGACCCACTGAATTAGTCAAGTTAGCTGAGCCGTTCCAGTAGAAGGAGACGAATAATTTACGCAGGAGCAGGGGAGTGAAAGACGACATTCATCGCTTGCGTGACGCCGACACCATTGATATTTTGGATCAAGCCCAGGGCAACAAGCGGTGTGCTGCAGCAATTATCGATCAAGAACGCGACACATCCACCATGAAGCATCCCTGCTCCATTGAGCATATCTGGGGACCGCTGTCAGACAACACCTTTGGCCATGTGTACACAAAACCACCTACTCTTGTTGACGACCACTTCCGCGATCGTAATGGCCTCCATTCGGCCCTGCCTTTCTTTACAGTCATAGGCGCTGATGTCGACAAATTTGACAGCCTTGGCGACGTGGTGGCCGAAACATTGTTCGTCACCGGCGCCATAGGCAATGAAGGTGTTCAGGATGAGCTGTTTTACATGAGTCGAGACATTGCCCTGTATTTGTGACGCGTCTCCGCAGTTGGAGAGGGCAGCGGGGTCAACCCAAGCTTTCCGTGCAGGTTTTGAGGTGCCATCGTAGATGACGGAGGTCGTAGACGAGGAAGACGAAGACGAAGTGGGGGTATATGGGTCATAAGTAAGAGAGGTAGCGCTGGCGTAAGCAGAGGATGTCCTTGAAGTCATAACGATCTAGTGGGTAGTGAGGTGCGGGGAAAGGATGGGTATCGGGTTGGGGCGAAGGGATGCGGTGATATTTATGCGGAAACACAATCGGAAGGAAACGAAATGGAAAATAAGCTGGGCCGCTTGACTAAAATTAGGGCGAATTATCGTGAGTAGCAGGGTGCTTCAGCTGCGATGCTTCTTGATGCGGATATCGCGTCGGGCTTCCCGTCCCAGATCCGAATAGATCCAGGTGCGAAATGGATCCCGGTGAAATGAAATTTATTGACATATCGATCGCACAAGGGAAAGATAATTCCATTGCCCTGGCCGATGAAACAGCATTCTGGAGTCGAGAAAATGAGTCGCCATTGTGGCCTTGACGGCTGTCACGCACTCACTGGGTGTCAATGAGAATCATAAAATTTATCCGCTGCTTGACAGATATATCGATGGCATCGCAATCCGCAGAGGACATCATGGGCTGGCCAGAATTGGGATGGAACAAGTTTTGCCGGGGTGTTCCCAAGGTGGCCATGTCGTGAAAGGCAGCCAGACATGCACCTCATGAAAATCCGGCGGAACAGTTGGAAACGAGGGAAGGTTGGTCAAAGGATTCAGAGCACACGTAATTCCCGATGTGCACTTCCCAAGCTAACGACCCACGCTCAAACCGAGATGGCTCATCGATTACCCCCTCATAATGCCAGGTGGCCCCATGCATATCGAGAATTCAAAGGCTCATGTGCTTGACATCGCCAACAAACGAAGCACCAAAGTATCCACAGTTGGATCACGCAAAAATGACTTTTTTTTTCACGCTCGGCAGTCCTCTGAAGAATCTCGTTCCGCCGAGAACGGTCAATCCTTCCGAAAAGACGGCTTGGCTTGCTCATAGGACACCAAAACCTAATTCAAGTGCCAGTGACACTTGATCCACTCAATGAGAGCCTGTGCATGCACCAGCCGACGTGGCACCGCTCTTCTCAAATACGCCCAAAGATCAAGTTGATTGGCCCCACACATCATCCAAGTGGCCGCACAAAGAAAACACCAAAAATGTGCACCTACTATGAGGGAAATGGCATTGTACGTGGTTGGACATTTCGTCGCAAGATTACAACGACATGCGGGACTGACCATGGAACTAACCTTGGTCTCCATGCAAGCAGGGTAAGTATAGCCAGGGCGTATCTCACGCGGGATCGACGCAAAATGTGGAGAAGTTGATGCTTGAAAACGGGGACACACATCCTTTTCACGACCGTGGCAGGTTGCAGCAGAGATGCTAGATGACAGTCAACAGCAGATCAAGTGGCACTTGCGAGAATGCGTGCCCACCCTCTAGTATGTATTATCAGATCTTATCACCAGAACTTCTGGTGCCTTGACATGTCATGACTGACAATAAAGGATGTCATGCTGTGGAGCTCGACATGTTTGACTTTGATTGCGGTATTTTAGCGGTGCCCCATCTCACTCGGGTACCTAACAGCACATCCGAGTCCGCACCATGGCGTCACATATCATGAGTGAGGGAGACATTCATGACAGTGCAACAAGACACCCCGAAAATCATGACTATCCTAGCTGTGCAGAAGGAGTAGCATCCTACGAAAAGTGAGTGAGAAATCAATATCTTGTCCTGAGAGTATACGGAGGCGCAGCTTCGTTGTGCACATGATTTGGAGTAGTGCTGTGCATCTATATAGATTCATTTACGCCATAAAAGCAGACCTATGGGCTTCAGTTCGCAGCATTAATATTTGCTTCCTACACAGACCCACAACCCAGGGAATATCGGATCCTCCCGTCAGGACGAAGCATGGGGCAGTCCAATTACCAGTTAGCTAAACCGACAAAGTAATTAATTAATTAATTAAACCATTGCTTGGTTTTCGACGCGCGTCCTGACATCGACGCGTACGCTCGCATCGCCCGTTCTAGTTCCACAGACAACCACCACGACATGGAGACATCCTTTGCATTGACGGGAAAGGGCTACGTGATCGTCGCAGCGGACACCACCGCCGCTCGATCCATCGTCAAAATGAAGGACGACCAAGACAAAATCAAAGAACTGGGCTCGCACTTACTCATGGCGTATTCTGGTGAACCAGGTTAGTCGCATAGGTCCACTTATCGCATTCGTTCCAACGACTTTTATTTTGTCCTCTTCAGGCGATACGATTCAGTTTGCAGAGTATGTCGAACGTAATATTCGCTTGTACCAAATCCGCAATCTCTACCCTCTTCGCCCGTCTGCTGCCGCTTCGTGGATCCGTCGTTCGCTTGCAGAATCTCTTCGATCCAGAAACCCCTATGCAGTCAACCTGCTCATTGGTGGATATGATCTCGCGGACCACAAGCCGACCCTGTACTGGATAGATTACCTGGGAACGGTAGTGGAGGTGCCTTTTGCAGCGCATGGATATGGGAGTTACTTTTCATTGAGTTTGTTGGATAGGTGAGCCATCGACCTCAGGTACCGCGAGGAATGTAGTGTCGATGTCATCCCCAGATACCACAGTCCGGAAGCAACACTCGAGGAGGGCTTGGCTACGCTCAAACGTTGCATCAACGAGGTCTCCAAGCGGCTAGTAGTCAGTCCGGGAAAGTACAGGGTCAAGATAGTCGACAAGGATGGCATTCGGGAGGTCGAACTGTAAAAAAGTCTGGTGTCCATCATGTAATCTCAATTGCCAACTCCAACCGGAACGTTCAATCTAGGATGTGAGTCCCTTCCACCCGATCACCGCCATCGCATGATTCTTTCGGTCTTGCTCTCGCACGTCGCGGTCCTTTTGACCGTGCGATCACCGCCATCTGCTCCTCTACGCGACATGACATTATGGCAGCTTCCTCTATATCCGATCTCCGCAAATGTGGTCCCAGTCTCTCAGATGCACTCAGATTCAGTCACACTGCCTCCAACTGCGACATTCTTTTCTGACAAAGCATTCCGGCGACCGCCGGTGGATCCAAAAACGCAGTTGATGTTTTCCCTTTGCGTTTTCCCCCGCAAAATATGTCGATGTAAGGGGAATGCAGCAAAAGGAGGAAATGAACCCTCTACATCGGTGCCTGTTGCAAAGCTGACGTTTGTCATCACTATTTCCCTGATGTTCCCCCACGCCAAAAATGGCCCGAAGAGGCAAGAGGCTACCAAGGGCATGATTTTTATCGTTTTTGCCATTTAATGATGATGAATCAGGTGAGAAACACACGGACGGGATGTGGGAGATGGGAACAAGGAATGAGTATACTACTCACCGTGGCGAAGTGGTCAGGGCCGGGACTCGTTCATTCAATCGTATCTGGGCTTTGGGTTTGACGTGCGCAACGCGGCGTGGGTGCAAATAGTCACTAGTATATGATAACTGGTATACAGCGTCCGTACCCGCGGGCCACTCCGGGCCTCGCAGCGAGGGCCTGGAGTCTCTGTTTGAGGACGTCGACCGCGGAGTCCCCCGAATGCGAATGTATTCGTAGTCGGAAGTGTGTTTGAGTCGCGCATCCGAGTGATCAATGGCACTGTGACACAACTCGAGTGGCGGTATTTCACCATGGTATCGCAGAGGTGACAGAGGACGCCGTTGCGCTTTCCCTGAACTGTCGATCGCTAAGGAACTGGGTGCGATGGACGGGTGCGGGCCATACTCGCGAAACTGGTCCGCGGAGGCTTGTCCCGATGTCATGATTCACGAAAGAGCCAGCAGGCGTCGCTTGGGGACGGTGGACCCATCGATAGCCATCTGGGATAGGATCAAATGGGGCCGATGACGCAGCAAGCAACCATGATGTTACTGATCAGTGCGTGCAATCCTCGGAAATGATCGAGTATACCCGCACATGATAAACCGTCTGGTCTTAGCGTCGATCATATCAATATCGCCATGTATAAAAAATCATACCGACGACCGCTGTTACAATCCCGGAAAGGTAGGTTTGACCTAGATATCCATCCCGGTTTTACCCGGTCCAACGTCTGGTTGACGGAAATCTGGAATGGAATATTCCGCAGACACATGTCGCGGCCCATCACCTCAACCAACTGAGGATATACCCATTGAGTGTCGTCTGTCACCCGCTCAGTATATTGCTTTTAACCAAAACGATACTTGTCATGACAGGTTCGACCCCACATTAGTAATATGGAGACGTGTCTAATCATCACTATCCACCTGGTTCTAGGGGGTGAGACATCGTTCCCGGATAATAGACAGCCACGCACCGTGTTCGCCAACCTGCCCCTTGCCCGCGTCGCAGCCGCTCTGGTCGAGCTCCGCCCAGCAGGTGCGAACGACAGCGTCGACTGTTGCGTTGAACCCTTGACCTTCGAGGTCGTCTTCTTCGCTGACGTCTTCTTGGCAGTCGATTGGCTAAGAAAGGTACGAATTCCATATACAATCAGTCAAGGGTGTCCAAAACGACGAGCAACGTGGATCACCTCAACACCGCAGCCCGACTCGTCCTCTTGGTCGGGGCTGGCGCGGGCTCGTCCTCGTCATCATCAAGTTCTATGACTTCTTCCGATTCGCTCGCAACAACCTTCTTCCCCCTTCCTTTCGCCGGTGCCTTCTTCGCAGGCACTTTGGTGGCGGCGGCCGTCTTCTTCGAAGTCGTCGCCTTCTTTTTGGGAGGCGGCACCTCGTCTGATTCCACCTCAAAATCCGACCCAGCCGCATCAACATCCATCATCATCGAATTGACAGAGGCGTCATCATCCGAATCCTCGGCTCGGGCTTTGCCTTTACCCTGACAAAAAGGGCGATAGCATGAGTGCTGGAAGAGATATCGGAGAAACATTCAGATAAACCTTGGATTTTGCGGTCTTTTCTGCCCTGGATTGTCCCGCGTACTCTTGGTCATGCTTCTCTCTCACCTTGCTGACCTATAAAGGGCCTTGAGTGACGGGTGTTTATTGGATAGGATGTACACGCGTGACAGACCGCATCGTCGAGGTCAGCCTCATCCAACTCCCCGTTCGCTTGTACGCCTTTCATGAGCGCTCTCAGCGTAGTCGACACATGACTAGAATAGTCCGTAAGCAACCCAAAGCGGATAATAAGCACAACCCACCTTGATATCGCATGCGAGTCATCCTTTTCGACAAACACTTGTATCGCGTCCGACATACCAGCCTCCCCAAGTAACTGTAGCTCTTGTGCTGCCAAGTACTCCTTGACGAGCGTATGCACCCGCACTTTGGATAGCTTTTCGGAAATGGAGAGCTCCGGATCATCGATACTGAGTTCAGGCTGGTCGATCGTGACTTTGGTAGACCGCGTTGTCTTCTTGGCGCGATGAAAGACGAGGACGTCACGTGGGTTTGCGATACGGCCTTGAAATTCTTGGCCAAAACGGATGGGGTTGGACATCTCACTGACGCCCGTCGTGTCCACCTGGAAGGAAGCGTGCATCAGAGAAGGGTTACACGCAAGGCATTGAGAGTACCTTTAACCGGACAAGCGGTAGCATGCGCGGTAGCTCCTCCTCTCCGTCCTCGGCAGCCCTCCTGTTTCGATCGTCCCATAGTTGGTTCGCCTGTTCAATCAGCGCGTTCACCTGTAATGATCGTTTTCAGTCAGCATAATTGTCTTTGATCGAAGTAAAACTGATTTACCCGAGATTTTAAGAATTTGGACACAGCGATCTGATCATTTATGTCAAAGCCCTCCTCTTCGGCGGTCTCACTGAGGATAAGGTCTTCCAACACAAACGGCCGAACAGTTCGCAAAGGTATCGGTTTCAACTGAAACTCTTTGCCCTGTATTTCCACCAATGCAACATGTCTGTACGGACAATCTGAGGATGGAACCTTGTGCGCACACGGTGTATCAGACTCACTTCTCAATTGATTCGCCATCCGCGAGGGAAGTAGCAACCGACGACCCAGGTTGTGTGATATAATAGTTTTTCCCAGCAACCGGCTCGGGTACGATGCGGCAGTCGTGCTCGTGACCCCAAACAACAAGATCCACGCTGTCATCGAACATGCCTTCAGGGACCGATTCCTGTGGACCATGTCGCACACTACCAATGACACGGATGAGAAGATCTTTACAACAAAATTCAATGCTAGCGCTCATCATACCGATTTTGGTGAAGAAGTAAAATATTGAACCATTCGTTCTTATTTCGTGGCATGTACATGCGGACACGGTTGCTACGCAGCTCGAAGTGCATGCGTTGGTCCTTGACATTGCCCACGCCATACAAGCCAAGAAAGGTGTTACCCTTGCGAAGAAGAACAGGTCTGACTGCAATGCCGGTTTGTTGTGCATCAGCGTTAGAGACGGGCAGATCGTATTTCCCCATGTAGTTCAAAAGACCGGACACGGAGAGCACATCAAGAGCACACAATGCGCCTTCCTGGAAAACAATGTCAACGGCATGGAGTAAAACCTGGAATGATGCATACCGGACCAGCACCTTGTGGATCGTCATGGTTGCCATGGATCGAGAACACGGGGATACCAACGTTGAAATTAGGATCCTCATAGTTTATCGCTGGGAAACTAATGATCCTTAAGCGTCTGAAAGTGACATAGGTACAGTTTGTGTGGCGCACCTGTAACTTTCCGCTTTCCCCTCGTTTGGATCACTCAGGAGGTCGAGTTGAACTGGTTTGTCGTTCAGCGTGAACTCGCGTAGGAGAGCGATAACCTGATAGAGGCAATCTCTAGATGGTCTGTTCTCATGGAACAAGTCACCAGCAAGGAGAATAAAGTCAACCTAGCTCAACTCTGTCAGCACGTCGATTAACAAAGACCGAAGTTGGCGTAGGTGACCCCGCACAGACAGCGGGCAGCGAAGACCACCCCACCCAAGCAAGTGGTAAAGCTTAACTCACGTCATGTTTGACTGCCAATTGCAGGATCTCCTTGAACGTGTTGATTGAATCTTGACCACGAATTGGATCCCGCTCAAGGTAACCAATGTGGTTATCTGTCGCCAACAGTATTCTTACTGTGTTGTCCCGTTCTTCGATACATCAAACGTTTGAGACTGGATCCAGAAAGGGTGAAATGGAGCACTTGCCAACATTCCGAATGGTGGGTGGTGGTGGCACCGAACCATCGTCTGACATGGTTAAAAGCCAACCTGGTTAAACAATTAAAAATGTTAGCAAAGACGAAGTTGGACTCTAGGAGAAACGCGACGCGTGCGCGAGTGGAACCAATGATATCACGTGAGCAAACAGGCAGTACAATTTGCTGCGCCTTCCGACTTCGACACGTATTCACACCGCCGAGCTAGAACTTGAACGTCCAAGTTCTAAACCCTTCAATAAGCGTACGATCTCCATCTCCGTGTGCGGTCGAGCTGCTTGACAATGTCTCCGCAAAATGGCGCCCGTGGGCAGCCGCAAAATAACCACCTTCTTGTAGTATGTCATGCGAGGTGCATGATGCTTCTCGAGAACTAAAGAAACCTCAGACGGGGACGGTGTTGTTCTATCTCGTAGCGGCACTGGCGGTATGTGATTTCTCTCAGTTTACTCGCTTCTCAGCTCATCCGCCCACAGATGGTCATGGCGTATGTCGATTTCCTGCACTGAGTCCGATTTTGGCTGAGGTATTCTAGGAACAAATGGGTACTCCAGTCGACATCGGCTCCACTCTTTTTCTTGTTCACGCAGCTCGTGATCGCTGTTATCCTCTTCCTCGCTTCACATTCAGCAAAGCTTATCCAGGTCCCTCTGTACATTGATGCACAACTAATTAAAGGACTGGCGCCCATGATCGTGCTGAACGTCATCGGGTTGAGGTGGGCTCGTCATCCCGCCATCTGTGCCTGTCCCTGCTCATCTTTTCTCAGCTTCAGTAATTACACTCTCAAATACGTCGACGCCTCGTTCTATCAGGTTGCCCGCGGACTGTTACTCCCGTTCACCGTTGTGACTTCCTACATCTTCTTGAACGCACGGCCTTCCCTCCGCATCCTTCTCTCGTGCTCGGTAGTCACCCTTGGCTTTTTTGTCGGCATCTTCCTTGATGCTATCCCGATCGCGATGCTTGGTATTGCATTTGGTGTTGCCAGTTCTGCAATAACTGCAGTGCATTCAGTTGTGATCAAAAAGAGCCTTGATGTAGTCAAAGGCAGCGCCATGCATCTTTCCTGGTACACGAACTTGCTGAGCGCAGTAGTCCTAATTCCCCTTATCGTCCTGGCTGGGGAGGTGCCTGCTATCACGAGCCTCATCTCTGGATCAGACGAGGTTATTCCCGCTCCCGGCGAGATTTCGCAACTGCATACGTTTGTCTGGGGTTCCTTGATCACGGTAAGTATCTTGCCCGCAAGACGTTGGAACGTTCATTAACCAGGAATGGACGTCGCAGGGTGTTCTTGGGTTCCTGATGAGCCTTGCCAGTTTGCTTTCTATCAAAGTGACGTCTCCAATAACGCACATGGTTTCCTCTGCTGTTCGTGGGGTTGCTTCGTCCTTGTTGGCCATGTGGTTATTTAATGATGTGATCTCTTTGCAAGTGTTTTACTGGTGCACTGGCGAGTTTCCGAGCTAATTTCATGAATACAGCGGGCGTGCTTCTTCGATTGCGATCATTCTCGTAGGGTCTATTTGGTATACCTGGGTGAAACACGTCGAGTCGCAAGGATCCAAGTCTGGCGAGAGGGACGGCAACAAGTATGAGAGGGTACCACTAGAGGACGTCGAGGCAGGAAAGGTTAACGGGTCCCAGAAACCGGAGTAGAGGTACGATGCTAGGACGGAAAGCTCGCTCCTTGCACAGATATCCCATGCCTTCCAGACTTTGTTGTGATGTCGTCATACACCCGGCGAGTTTCTATAGAGTGTACGAGGCCGAAATTCCCTGTGATGCTTGTGGAATTTGTTGTGTTCGCGTCTGTTGTGGAATCGGGTATAGAGCTCGGCAGTGGTCAGTGGTGTGGACCGCGGCAGTGTGGTATGCGCGTCATCATTGAATATTGATCCATGATATCCAAGTCAGCCTCCAACCACAATCTTCATTCGGCCCCCTCACCAGCTGTCGAAACTACACCAACTGCAGCTCTAGTGGCTGATTGAATACCTGGATTTAGATATCTCTGTCACATCGACTCTATGTTTGGGTGCTGTGTAGCTGGCAGACTTCTCCAAACCAACCTGCAACAGGTAGATGAGACGCACGCCTTCTTTGAGATTCCTGCTGCGGAAAAGGTCAATCATGTCTGCGTTTTTCTACTGGGAACAGGTGAGCATATCCACCTGTTCATCTGTTCAGCGCGTGATTGACATTCGGATGTAGTTCCATTCCCTGAGCGTTATGGTGCTACAGTACACTTTTTCTGGCCAGGAAAAGGGTCTCAAGTACTGGGCATGTGCGTCCCGGCCTATTGCGTCCCTATGGATTAATCCAACCCTCCTTTCCGAAATGTATAGGCTCTCCAACGAAAAACCATCCGCGATATTCCGCCTCCGTTCCACGTTTTCGTCAGTGTCGAACCCGTCCTCCGGTTTGAGCACACCATCTGCGTTCACCACCGCTGCGTCTACCACGACAGACAATGTCACCGCCATCCTTGGATTCGCGATCGAGCCCCTCGAAGCTGTCGCAGCACAGATGGCAGCGCTCCCCGCGACGACGATCAACGCGACGCTAGGCGGGAACACGATGAACGTGTCCTCTGCGATGACGAGACAACTGGATCCCGGTGCGCTGGCGGAGAGGATCGCGCGACATTTGTTGAATTATGTGTCTGGGTTCGTGCCTTCGGGTGGGATGGGGCCGGAGAGTATGGTTCCGATAGGCATCATCGCGAAATGGTACGAGAACTTCACGGGTAAACTGAAGGCGGTGGGGACGGGATTTTTGGAGAGGGAAGAATAGCCGTGGTTGTGTAAGAACGAATGGGATATGTACTTGATCGCTCGATACCGACGATACTAGTACGTGCTTGTATGAACTGAGGGTTCGAGTTCAAGATTCGTTCAGGGGCTTGACTACTAACACTCAGTGTGGCACCTTCAAGTTGGCAGTAATTAAACGATCCATAGCTTCTTTGGTACCGCTCAGTGGGCCAAAACCAAAGGTACTGTGTCAAATGAATGATGAGTATCATGATGACAGAATATCGATTAACATGCCAAGTGAATTCAAGCTAATGAAGCCTGGCTTGCCTCAGGGATCTATAAACTGGTCCGGTCACCAGACTAAACGACAATATTGTAAGACGTAAGCGAATGGGCGCTTTTCAGGCGCATCCCAACTTACCAGTGGATCTTGACCAACACGACGCGGCGTGTCCAGATGCCAGTCTCGCGGGTCCACAGACTCACTGGCGGTACCTGCACACAGGTACGATACGACTCATACGAGCCGTATGAAACGTCTCGTCGCGATGAAAAATCCCGTCTAGTCACATTCACGGAGTTGAGAGTAAAAATGCGCAAAAGGCTTCAGACACAATTCGCATGGTGACGACTTGAAAACCGGACACGGTTTACAATTTACCAATGCTACTCGTACAAAGATCTGCTCGCGCACTCACCGCAATCCCTTGTAAATTGCTTCACGCTGCTCTCGTAAGGTCAGCGACTTGGTACAGGTACGTCCCAAGCACTTTGGTCTGCTCAAACGCGTCATCAACGATCTCAGTAACGATGATAATCCAACCATCAAACGCTCACGTACCCCTTCAATAAAATTGGAAACGTCTAATTTTTCGTTGGTCGAGCTGCATGAGTCACACCAACGTGTGAGCGACGGCAATGATGACGACGACAATGGTGGAAGGACACGTACTGCGCCCCGTCGTCCGCCCGACCCATCGGGAGTAACAACACATTCACCCCCAATTTCTCCGCAAATGTGAGCGTCACGGGAATCGACCCCCCGTGGCGCGCGTAATCCGGCGACTTGTGCCAGACCGCCTAGTTCACCCCGACGTTACCTCAGACTCACTTTGCGACGAGAACGTGGGCACGCACCTCGATCGCTTTTCGCGCCGCTTCAAAGTTCCAGTGGTTAACGTCCGCAACCCAAGGCTTGCCCCCGTGGAGATACTCGACCTGCAGCTTGTTCTTGCTGTCCAGCTTGGCAAATTCGGATTCGATGTACGCCATCACGAGTGGGATGACAGATTCG
>QFEQ01000031.1:0-86458 GCA_003316335.1 Hemileccinum impolitum
GGTGATATGATACGGGCCAATGAACTTTTGGGTTAATTTACATGCGGGGTATGGGAGTGAGAGGTGGTCAGTAGATAACCATACCAGGTCTCCATTGACATAAGTAGGAGCATGGGAGCATTTAAATTCTTGGTCACAGACCATTCAATCTCTAGACCGAGTGAGTGTGGTGGCAATTTCATTGTGTGTTTTTGCCATATATGATGTGACTGACCCCCCAGGGGTTATGGTTGACGAGGGTTCTACCCCTAACTGTGGCTGATAATTATGTGTTGCTTGAAAGGGGGTAGTGCTAGTGGTGGTAGTAAGGGATGAGTTGTGTATGAATTGCACCATTTTGAGCCACTCACTCCAGGAGTCTTGATGTTTTGTAATGTATGCTCTAAGGTATGCCAGTACCTTGCGATTGATTCATTCAGTTTGTCTGTCTGTCTGCAGATGGTATGCTGTCAACAACTTTTGTTGAATTCCCAAAGCTTTGCAGAGTTCCTTGGTGAACTCTGACACAAATTGCAGTCCCCTGTCTGAGATGATAGTGTTAGGAAGTTTATGGATGCACCAAACATGATCTCTAAATAAAAAGGCCAGATCAGCAGAAGAAGTTGTTTTTGTGCAAGGAAAAAGGATGATTTCTTTTGAAAAACGATCAACTACAATGCCAATGGCATTGTACCCTTTAGAGATAGGGAAGCCTGTGATGAAATCAATAGATATATCCATCCATGGATGGGAAGGGATAGGAAGAGGTATTAACTTTCCTGCCAGTGGCTTTGACAAACCCTTCATGAGGGAGCACACCTGACAGTGTTCTACATAGGAAGCAATGTCTTTGGCCATGCCTGGCCACCAATAGAATTGTTTAATGGCACTAATGGTTCAGTCTTGGCCAGGGTGGCCTGCCATCAGAGAATCATGAAAGAGATAAATGAGTTCATTGCAAAGAGAAGATAGCACAAAAACTATGCCGTTTGAAGATCTGAATAGTTTGTCCTGAGCATAGTACTCATATTTGTTAATGGTGTCAACACCTAATTGTTCTGATTCCATTGTTAGTTTCATTTCAAAATTAGGAGATAGAGAAGTAGATGTCATTGCTTTGACTCCTATAGAGCCAAAGCCTTTTTTTCAATAATTAGTTGCATGATGTGGTCATGTTTAGATATGTGAAACGGTGTGTCAGCATGGTTGAACAGGATAACCCCAATTTCTCCCCTATAATTGGTGTCAATGACTCTAGCCATGATGTTGATTTTATGCTTGAAGGCGAGGCCTGAACAAGGGGCAATCCTGCTGTAGGTTCCAAGAGGAAGCTGGATTTTGACATGGGTGGGGATGAGGAGTTGATTATGGGCAGAAATGTCAAAATCGTTGGTAGAATACAGGTCAAAACCTGCCACTGTGGAGGAGCCCTTGGTGGGGAGACAAGCATTAGGAGAGGTAAGTGACACCGGGATAGATAAATTAGAAGAACGTAAAACTGCTAAGGGAAAGACTGTGATGTTTTCATTAAGGTTATTGACTGTGTCACCATGGTCTGGGTGATGAGAAAGAGCATTGGCACATCCATTCATATTGCCAGGTTTGTAGATTAATGTATAGTTGAATTCTTGGAGAAGCTCATGCCAGCAGGCCTGCCATCCCAATAGTGTTTGTGGCTTTTTCTAGTATTCGAGATTTTTATGATCTGTCCAAATCTCAAAGTCAGTTTTTCCAATAAGGTAGTGTTGTCACTCATCAAGAGTGTGGATAATTGTGAGCAGCTCCTTGTCATAGACAGGGTAATTGCACTTGGCAGAGGAAAAAGAGTGAGAAAGAAAAGCACAGGGGCATCATAAATTGTCCTCCCCTTGAATCAATAATACTGCTCCCGTGGCGATGTCGCTAGCATCGGTTTCTAATCACATAGGGCAGGCTGGGTTGGGGTAAGCGAGTAGCGGGGCTTCAGTAAATTGTTTTTTAAGCATATCAAATGCTTTTTGTTGTGCCACCCCTCAGATATAAGGTACATTTTTCTTTGTGAGGTCATTAAGAGGGTGCGTGATTTGTCCGAATCCTTTGATAAATCATTGATAATAGTTACAGAGGCCGAGAAAAGACTGGAGCTGTTTGAGCTTGATAGGAGCAGGCCAATCCAGAATGGCATCAACTTTCTTTGTTTGCATAGCAACACCATCCTTTGATATGTGCATTCCTAGAAAATCCACATCATCAGCATTAAATACACACTTTTCCAGTTTGGCATAGAGGTCATTCTCACATAAATGCTGAAGAACTTCCTTGATGATTTCTGAGTGTTCTTCATCCATCTTTTGCATGTGAAGATACACATGTCATCCAGATAGACAATGATGATGGCATACATGTCATTGAAAATGTCATTCATCATCTGCTGAAAAGTAGGTGGTGAGTTTGTCATACCAAAATACATTACAACTGGTTCATAAGCACCCAAAGGAGTGACAAAGGCTGCTCTCCACTCGTCGCCTTCTTTGATGTGGACATTATTATATCCCCATCTCAGGTCAAGACAAGTAAATTTGTTGGTACCTTTTAACCAATCTACGAGGGAAGAAATTAATGGCAGCAGATAAGAATTTTTTACAGTTCCCTTGTTTAGATAACGATAGTCCATAACCAGCCATTTTTTGCCGGTTTTCTTGGGAATGAAGAACACTGGAGCTGTTTGTGGAGATTTTGATGGGTAGATATATCCCTTTTCTTGTTTGGATTTGATGAAGTTCCGGACTTCTTCGATTTTGGTGTCAGAGAGTGGGATAACCCATCCCTTTTTTGGAACAAAGTCAGTTTGAGGTCGATGGTGTGGTCCCAAGAGTTGCGGACCAGCATCCATTTGGATTCCTCTTTGCTAAATACATCTAGAAACTTGTGGTATTGTTTTGGTACCTTTTCCATGAGGCCTTCTTCAATGGATCTAACCAGGACCCATTGCTTCATTTGGTTGGCTTTGCAGTGTTTGGTACACCTGTTAAATGTTACCATTTTCTCTACCCAGTCAATGAGTGGATTGTGACGATAAAACCAGTCGTATCCTAGGATCACTTTGTGGGATCCCAAGGTTGCGACCAGTGCATCCACTCCTTCGGAATGTCCGTTATATGAAAGAATGATTGATACATACTTATGAATCATTCCATGCTTTGAGGAAGACCCATCCACATTGGTGATGTTCATAGGATTGGAGAGGGGGTGTGTTGTAATACCCATCTCCATCACCCAATGCTTGTCAATGAAAGTTTGAACTGCTCCAGAGTCTAGGAGCGATGAAGTGGTTCAAAAGTTCCACTCTCCTTTTTTATCCTGAAAATAAATGTTAGTGTCAATATCAAATTTGTCTCCTTGAGAGGCATCTGGTTCTTGATGAGAGAAGGAAGACAGGGGGGATTTATAAGAAGAAATTTGAGATGATCATTCATTCAACAGGGAATTAAGCGCACTATTGTTTTCCAGTGCTGTGCTCAAGTGAGATGCCCTTTCGGAAGTGAGTCCATATGTAAAATCATTCCAAGAGATTTCATTCTCAACTACCTCTCTGTCCATCTCCCCTTCAATAGGTAAGCAAGAAAAACAATTTGGAGAAGAAATAGAAAACAGAATCAATGAAAGAAAACTATTGTTCTTAGCCGAATAGGTACCCCCAGATCTATTTGGCTTGCTCTTTTCCCTTTAGTCCTTTAGCTGCTAAGTGCTGCGCTTGGGTTATAAACAAGTCAAAATAAAATGCTTGGGCTTCTTCGTTCTGCCAAGCCAGAATGGAGAAGGAGGAGGAATCAGTTTCAGCCACAATGGTGGTAATGGCTTTTGTTGGGGCGAGTGGTATATTGCGGTTTTGATGAGGTTGTGGGTAGGAGGTCCTCCCAGTCATCAGATCAAAGGTTGGGTGCGCTCTCGATTTTCTCGGTTCTTTGCAGTTCCAAGAAATATGCCCTTTCTTTCTGCAATTATAGCAATCACGGTTATCCACCCAAGGTGGTCCTTGGAGAGCATGGATGTCTTGCATTGGGGCACCTTGGCCAGGTTGGGTTCCGACAGTGGTGAACTGTGGTTCGGAACAGTACTGATTGCAAGGAATGAAGCCAGACTTGCTTCTTTCCAGGCAGATACGATGGAACATCTTTCTGACCTTGATAGTGGTGTCTTCCCATGTTTTGAGATCTTCTTTAATGGCTGGGCAATGAAGGCAGACTTGGAGGTAGATATTGTAATCAATGCTCTCCTTGTAGAGCTGGAGTGCGATACCCAGCTCTATTTCTGCATCAATCTGAAGCAGGTTAAATTGCTGTATGTACACCTCTATGGGGAGGGACCCTTGTCATAATGCTACCAGCTTCTTGTACACTTCTACCTTTAACACATCAATGTGAAAGTGTTTTTCAATGTGTTCCTTTAAGACCTTCCATGTCAGCCAGAGTCCTTTGACGGGATATTGCTCGATGGTGACTCGAGCAAAATCTGTGGCCCTCCCATTCATTCAGAGGAGAACCGCAACCATCCTCTGGTGGTCATCCAGATTGGGTTGGCAGTCTACCCATACACCTATCTTTGTCCACCAAATGTGGAACTTGTTTCGATCACCATCCCAGGTGCCAGGATTGGTGAAAGCCTTGTATGTGTTAGATGAGGGAGGAGAGGTGTTGGCAGATTGATTTTGGATCAGGGTTTGCATGGCCACGGCCATAAGAGTCATTTGCTTCAACAGGTCATCCCATAGTTGGTTTCCTGACATCCTTACTGTTCACTATCTTCCAAGCAAACTCTAGGGATTCAAAGATACCATTGGTTGGGTTGAAGGGCAGTACAGGGACAGAGTACAGAAAAGTTGGGAACACCGAGGTCCCAAAGGTGATGGTAATGAGAATGGATGTAGCAGGGGTCTTGTACATACACTCATCAGGTATGGATTTTCTTTCGCCTTAAGAACAGGCCGTTGGTACCTTCCGGTTCAGGGGTTGTGTCATTCAGGTCAATGGACGGAGCAGGGGATGGAGTACATGGTCTCTGTACATTAAGATAACAGAACACTAGGGCTGTGGCTTCTCTCTGCACTTCAATACGAGCAAGCCACTTAGTTCGGGACATAAAATGAGAAGAGGAATGTAGTGGGGTTCGGCTTTGGGGAAGTCCTAATCAAGTGTTATGGACTGCAACTATCAGTTCAATGAGGAATATGGAGACGAGTAGATGGTGACTTTCAGTGTTGATGTTGACGAGGATGACAATAACAAGGTTGAAAATGGGAACAGTGACTGAGATGATTCGATATAGCATATAGTGGCCCCGAGCAGAGGGCTAGGCTGGCAAGATGAAAGGGAGTGGTACCACTAAGTTGCAGGCACCATTGAAGGTGGGTGGAATGAAGTGATTAGGACTAAGGTACGAAGGAATTATAGGAAGGGTTTATATACAATGACTGAGTACCTTGGGGCAGGCATGGAACATGGAATGCGAAGGAATGTTCAAGAAGAAAGGAAGTGAATGGAGATGATTGTGAGAGAAAGATAACAACCATGAGGTATGACATCATTTATGATGTTATAGGTCTAGTCTCTGGTCAGATGAACATTCCTGTGATCATGTGCACTAGTCACGTGACTTTGGAAGAAAGAAACGACTAAGGTAAAAGGGTGCTTAGTGATGCTAGGCATATGAGTGAAAGATAAAAAGTAAAATAGGGGTGTATGCATGCCCAAACCATAACAAGCAGTTTCACCTTGTAGCATAGCTTCAACACATTCCAAGTAACACCATCCACTGTTCTTGAAGGGGTGAAGAGCTGGATTATTCTAGAAAAAGACAATCAGTAAATACCTGTACTACTTCCTAGGCCATAGAATACTATTTGGACACATACCTTGACATGGTCTGCCCAATTGTCCTCCACATCTTTCCCACTAATCCCAGCTCCACATACATTGTCCCAGTGTACACCAGATCTATTGCAATACATGTTGATCTCCCAGTATATCACTTTTATCTGAGGGATGATTGACAATCATTAGCAAGATCAGTGAGTTGGATCAAGATAATCAGTGAATGATACATACTGTACTCCACTTTGACTTGCACATTCCCCCTGTCTTGGCTGGGCCTGATTCCAAGTGAGGCCTAATATGTACTGCCACCTTTGCAAAGGTTGTCTTCTTGAATGTCCCTCCATCACCACCTTCAGCTCAGTGTTGGTACAGAAACTCAACAAGAACATCTAGCTCCACAAGGCTCTTTCCTTAACAGAAGATTGTTCTTGAGACATGAGGATAACACTATAGTGACCACAGAAGGCAGCAAGGGTGCCAGCATATAGTAAGATTTGTCAACAGTCAAATCAGTCTGGGGCATTGCTATAGATTTTGAGTTCATCGGAGGAAAGATACATTCAAACCCAGACATGCTGCCAGAGTCAAGCCGTGAAAAACATTATCAAACAATGTTCTTAAATTCCTGGAATATCCAGGAACACAGGTTGTCAAACGGGCTCTAAAGGATTCAAAAGGGGACACAATTGAGGTGGTTCAGTATTTACTGAAAATAATTTGCACATACAACTACTAATCAGGCCCCAGCCACAGGTTGGAGCCTGAGGCTTGCCAAAAGATAAGCCTAAGCCCTACACCCTGACTAGCCTCCACCTCGATCAAACTTTGGCAACCTCATCTTATCTCAAAACCCCTGAAAGTGCAAACTACCACTTTGTTCATCTGGCGAGTACCCATAGTTATAAGGAGGCAGAAGCAAATCATCATGTTGTCTATCCAATAACTGTTGAAAGGCTGATTTATTTCTGATCTTTTTGACACTCAACACTAATCTGTGTAAGGGACTCATGTGGACGGGTTTCAGTGGTCCCCTATTCTCGGTTTGCATGAGCACTGACATCCATCAGAAGGTATCACAACAGACATGCACCTATAGTAGTCAAAGGGCTTAGGAGAAGGCAGAGGCAAATCACCACCTTGTCCACCTGATGATTTGAACAATTGGGACTTTGGAAAGAAATTTCTGATCGTTTTGACACTCGACACAAAATTTCTGAAGCAACCTCCTGGGGCTGTCCCCAGGGCTGCTTTCACAGGATTCGCCACCACACTGGTTGATTATTTAGGTGATGCATAGTCTTGGTTAGCATTCATTAGAAACTGTTGTCATTGGCACCTATGGGTTATTCGCAGCCTCATCAGCATTACTCCGACCAATGAGGTGGAGAGTGCCACTACAAGGATGTGAGCAAACAATCCCATGTTCGTTGGGTGATTTTCAACTTGCTGACTCAGAGGAGGTGTGAGAAGGGACATGACCAGGGCAACAACCACCATGATAAAGGCAGAGAGTAAGAAACTGAAATGCATCATGCGAATGGATGGAATCAACAAAAAAGATTGATAAACAAGAATGCTATGAGGCCGTCAACAGCAAATAGTGTAGAAAGAAAGAGATAAAGGCTGAGGAAAAGCAGAGAGTGAGAAGTGGCGAACACGACATGAGGGTGGAGACTTACTAGCCAGTACCTGGAAGTAGAAGAAGGCTGGAGAAGCGGACGCTCTAAGGAGGGGTGGACATTTATAGCAGCCATTGCCGTCTGTTGCTAAGTTGTTTATCAATCAGTTCAAGTGATGACATCTTTCAAGGAAAGAGGACAATGTCCGCAGAACCCGGATCACCCCAACTTTCTTATCTCCAAAACAGTCCTGATAGCTTCAACTAAACAGATCAACTTGATACAAGTACTAACTTAGTCACTTTTGAGCCAGCCAACTTGGCAGAGCATCATTGAAACACTGGTGGTTCTGACAGTTCAGAGCCCATCCTGACATGTCACTCTGCCACACCACACTGAGCTTGTATATATATCAAGTTGAGTGTTGTGTTTGGCATGTCCAACCATCCCAGCATTCAAGTTCATGCCAGTGTCATGGAATGATTTTGCCCCCGAGCTCTTCTATAATGCAAGCCTGTGCTACACGATGTACACACTGTATACACGAAACAATCAAGCATGTAAACACATCAGATCATCTCTTTCGAAAACAAAACAAAACAAAAACAAAAAAAGGCACACGACTCAGGCTGTCAGCTCTTGGGCAACTCACTCGCAGCACCATACTTCAATGGCATCGGATGGTGCAACAACGCTCCCAGCTGTGGGTGTGCATGGTGATAGTGCAGCTGATGTTGCTGGATCTGGTGTTGAACCTGTTGTGTTGTGGGCAGTATGTGTGGTGAAAATGGCCCCTGGTCATTGGTGAGTGGGCTCAATGCTAGAACTCTGTCAAGGCAATGTGCGTAAAACTACATTTGCATTTGACAATCCTGTGGGTGTGGTCAAGATGGACAAGGAAAAATACGAGACGGCACTTTACCCGCACATGACGGCCGCATTTGTGAGCCATTTTGCGCATCGTTTGGTTTGATTGTCTTCATACTGATCTGTCTTGTCGAAAATTTCTTCTGAGATGATTTCCTATTCAGCCAATGAGAAGGAGGCAGATATAACACAAGAAAGAGCATGCCTCAATGGTGTCTAATGGTGCCATCAAGGTTGGAGGAGAGAAAATGAGCACATTCTGTTTGACTTGCCAAGATCTCAGAGACACCAACTTTGAATGTGGCGAGAGGGGACATACAAGTAATCAAGTGCCTGGAAGCAGTTGATGGATGGGTGGGCTTCTGGCAGGATGGAGAGTTTGAAGTGGGACATGGGGAAGCCTTTGGCAGGGTCATAGGCAAGAAGCTATGATGGAAAGTGTGAGGGTGATGAGAAGGGATGAGGAAAAGGAAAGTGACTGTATTGACGAAGAGGTGGCCACAACAGGTGAGTGGATTGTTTAGGTCATGTACAGGTATGTGGGAGTGCCACTGTTGAGTCTACCAATGCCATGCTAGGCTGTCATGGTTGCTGTCCACCCATTGCTCCAGCTGACCCGATGTTGTTTTAATGCATGGCACTGACATATGGAGGGAGGACCATGGCCTGTAGTGTGTGCGAAGAGTGTAAGGGCTCAAACTCTGGCTGCTCAAAGAGAACAGTTACAGGGCAAGAAAATACTATTCCAAGAGTGGGGAATAGGATACAAGATACTATCTACTTATATACTGTTCAAGAGTGTGCACGGACCATGACATAAGACCTATGCATGTACTACTACGTCATAGATAAGCCTATGGAATGTTCGAGAGGATTCTGTGAGTCTGTGAAGGCATGAAGAAGTGAAGAGTAAAAATCGAGTTCTGACAAAGAGGGACGCTCGGGCTGTCCGTCCACACGCCTGTCCATCCAGTTTGGAGCTGGCAAAGGCCCGAGTCTTGTCAGGGGGCTACCCCCCACTGCCGTTTAGGGTACCAGCTACCGATCTTAAGCCCTATCGAGAGAGTTGACCAGTCCACATAATGCCACGTACGCGGGGACCAGTTGTGATGGGGGTAGAACGAGTGAGGAGGGAGGCTTCCTGCTTGAGCATGTTCCACAGGTCGCTCGGGCGTCTCTGGGGTCCTTTCAGAGTCCCGGATGCGCTTTGTCGCTGCCATGTCGGCATCGTTCCATCGTGGGATCACTCTTCGCCATCCATAAAGGATTCGATGAGGGGACACAACTGAGGTGGTTTCAGTCGTTACCAAAAATCATGTACACATACGACTACTAATCAGGCCCAACGTTTCGACTCTGCCAAGTCGGCTGGCTCAAAACTGACTGAGTTAGTACTTGTATCAAGTTGATCCGTTTAGTTGAAGCTATCGGGACTGTTTCGGAGATAAGAAAATCGGGGTGATCCGGGTTTTGCGCATGTTTCCCTACGAAATGGCGTTGAAATACTTCCTTGAAAGATGTCACTTAAACCGATTGATAAAGCAACAGACGAGTTTGCCAGTGATAGCTGCTCTGTCTATAAATCCCGACGGTTTCACCCTCTGCCTATAAATGTCCCCCCCATCCTCCTCAGAGCGCCTGCTTCTCCAGTCTTGTTCTGCTTCCAGGTACTGGCTAGTAAGTCTCCACCCTCATGTCGTGTTCGCCGCTCCTCACTCTCTGATTTTCCTTAGCCTTTATCTCTATATTTCTACACTGCTTGCCGTTGACGGCCTCGTAGCATTCTCGTTTATCAATCTTCTTTGTTGATTCCATCCATTCGCACGATGCGTTTCAGTTTCTTACTCTCCATGGCCTGTATCATGACCGCTGTCGCCCCGGTCATGTCCCTTCCCACACCTCCTCCGAGTCGGCGAGTCAAAAATCACCCAACGAACATTGGATTGTTTGCTCACGTCCTTGTAGTAGCGCTTCCCTTGTACCTGAGCAGAGTCAGGATATTACTGAGGGCAACCCGTAGGTGCCAATGACGACGGTTTCTGATGAAATGCTAACAAAGAGTATGCATCACCAACATAATAAACCGCTACTGCTGGCTCGGACGGAAAGGCCGCACGATCGATACGTGACTCCGTCTCCGGCTGGTTCTCACTCTGCCTCGGAATACCAGGGCTCTGCGTGCGTGTCTGTTGTGATAGCTTCTGATGGATGCTAATGCGAACCGAGAATAGGAATCAGGTGGGAACAGACCCGCCGGCGGAGAATCCCCCCCAGCAACCAAGCGACCAGACACCCTCGCCAGAAGTCGGTCCCGAGCCACAGTGAGAGCCATTTGACCCGATGCACCCTTGGGGATGCAATTCATCGTTGCGTTTTCGAATAGATCACCTGCAAGTGCGGCGGTGAATCCCGCGGAAGCGGCCCCGGGAGGTCGCTTCCGACATCTCATGTCGAGTTTCTCCTTTGGAAAGTTCCGATCCTCCAAGTCGTCGGGTGGACAAAGTGGTGGACAAAGTGGTGGGCAAGGTGGTAAACCAAGTGGTGTTTCGCACTGGGAACTATGGTGTCAAAGTTTCTTCGTAAAGGTCGTAGGCCCCGACGCGCGGCTGGGGCCTGATTAGTGGTCATATGTGTAAATTATGTTCGGCAACGACTGAAACCACCTCAGTTGTGTCCCCTTATCGAATCCTTTACGGATGGCGAAGAGTGATCCCACGATGGAACGACGCCGATCGCATCTTTTGTTCGAACATGACTGCGAGGTCGTCGGGACGCACGTGACTGCCAACTCGGGCCAAAATGCTTTGTCGCGAGATCCCAGATCCATTTCCAGATACACGATACTAGGACATCAGCAAAGGACAGATGAGTTATACTTCTGCCCGACATGTCAGAACTCCCTCTGCAGCAGACACATGAAGGACTCCTGTCTACCCTTGGACGCTTATTATCCTGAGTAACGCCGAAGATAACAACGGGAACCGGGCACTTCCGGAGGATAATGCGGCGGGAATCCCGCTCTAGATCGGATGCCGTAGGCGGAGAGAAGGAGGGGTATGAGAAGGAAGAAAGCCCTGGGTCAGAGGAAGTCGTACAGCCGACGTCAATGAATCTATCGAGTGGATTGTCCCCGTCTTTCTCATCGACGTCGTCGCCCAACATTCGTCCCCAGGCGGGTGGTACCACCCCGCATGCTACTCGTAGACAAGGATGTGGTGAGTCGACAATTGAGCGGCAAACTTTTTGGCTTTGATGGTGCGTCTCTTGATACGCCAATCTCATACTTATCTGTCATCGTTGACATTGATCCGATGATATTAGGACACTAATGCCAAACATGGACAGGATATATCATTTTTGATTATATGATACCCACTATTTCAACAACGAGCAATTCGAAGCCGAGTGTGATTATTCGTCCGGAATGAACGATATACTTCCAAAGTTGTTTACAAAAGGAGAGCCTGCTGGACATGCTCGAGGTACGTCCCCGTCGCTCTGGTCTGGGGCCGATCGACGGCTGACACGTTCATCATGACCATCAGAAACACCTGATACATATACCTTTGTTGGACGAGGGGTTCGACGAAATGCTCGCAGTCGGCGCTGCCGCGTGTATCATCATCGTCCCCCACAATACCGAGCTATGACAACGATGGTCGGATCAACCCCTTGGTTGGCATGGGTCTTTCGAAACAAGTATTATATAGATTGACGCGTGTCCGAGTCGTGTCTTTGGGATCATAATCAGTCTCCACACATACGTATACCGCATAGAGGCGAGACAGAGACTTGGAGCCCTACACGACCACATGCTTCTCGCGAGGCGTTGCTCTCAATGATTTCCATCATGCACTACTACCACCGGCGCCACGATCTTCCCCAGTCCTGTCTACCATCTGTATGTCTTCTCCCTGCTCCACCTCTTCATTCTGCCCAGCATCCGCAAACACGATCGCGCTTGCAGCACTGTGGACGTGCCCCGATGACAAACCGAATGCAGAGTCGATGTCACTTCCACGTCTGCCTTTAAGGTCGCGCGCATAAAGGGCTCGCAGGTTCAAGATGAATCGGGGGACGAGCGTGACTGAAGGTATATATTCTACCAAACCCAGTAGCACCCACCACTCGTTCGGTGGAATCTCCGCTGCAAAAGCCAGCGTGGAGAGAAGCGACATCATCAGGATGCTACGTATCAACATTCATCGTTAGCCTGGTTGCGTAGAAAAGGAAGGACGAGATGTGGACATACACGAGAAAGTAGATCATGCCTTCCCTTACGAGGAGCATCATATAACGATTCAGGTGGAATTGCTTTGTCGCTTTGTACATTTGAAGTGCTTCCCTGATGAATTTGACAATGATGAGCAGACACATCAGTGCACCGAGAGCGACCTGGGCTGCAGCTGTAAATTCGGGCCAAATGGGGGAGCTATCTTGCTGCGCGCAAAATGAGAAACCTTGCACTTCAACAATACCCTCTATGATTGGGAGAACAGTGAATATTCGGTTATATAGCTTGGATGATAGCGAGCCATGTTGTGCGCACCTACAAGCACCTTCTGAATGCTGACTAGAACACTGAAAACTAGATTGGGTATTACTTCGAAGGTGTACAATGTGAGGAGAGTGCCAAGGATGAACTTGGATTGATTGTATATTGCCCACACACGGAGAATCATTGCCACTATCAATGCCTATGAGATTATCTTCGCAAAGGTGAAACGAAATCTCACATTCTGCTGCCCCAATGAAAATAAAGAAAGCCCATTGGGCAAAAATATAAATAATTTCGCCTTTAAAGAGTGCTTGAGCAGGGTGGATATTAGAAAATGGAATAAGTGTACTCACAACTGTTTGAATGTCATCAACTGTCGTCGATCAGTGAAAGATGAAGACGAGCACATACGTCTAACGATAGTTTGAATATCATGTATGTTTGTCAGTAATAAGAATCACCTTCGGAGGGCCAGGTAAAAAAGAACTTCCGACTTTAATCGTGCTGTCAGCCCAACAGACTCGGAATTAGTATCGTTGAACATACAGAGGCAACCATATCTACTGAACTAGTCAGCGATCAATTGTTATTTTTAGGACAGACATACATGATAGTATAACATAGGCCGGAATAACGTGCCTGGAAGTTAACAATGATCAGACCTAGTAGATGTTGTGGACACCGTCCGGATACATACCAGCACAAATAGTGCAGAGACCCTCGTCCAGGGCTTATTCTGCAGCCACATCAGAACATAGGAAGCATCTGGCAAACGTGTCTGCTGACCCAAATGTATTCGATCTAAAGAAATTGTGTGAGATGTTGCATGCGGATGATTGGGAGACATACTTCGTCTGAGAAGGTCAGGACTGGCAGCAATGAGGTTCATCCGATGTAAACAATATACAGACACGTATGACTTACTGTAATCATATCCGACAACAGTGAGGACTGCAACTAGGAAGAACAGTAAGATGGAAAGATTGAAAACACAAGGTCAACGAGCATACGAGATGCACAGTTGTTGATCTGAATGCTGGAAACAGTCGACTGCAGAGTGGAAGCCATGAGCTTGATTGAGAGGATATGCCGAAACGCTAAGATGTCGAAAGAATGAGCAGGTGGTATTTAATATCCAGAGGCTCGAGGGGACTATATAAACCAACGCCGGTGGAAAGGTGAGATGTCAGAGACCGATTTGGGATTTATTAGGCATTGCCTACATCAAGAATATGATCGGGCATTGCATTCCGCATCTGACTAACATCTTGACAATCAGAGGGAAGCACATGCGGCGAACACAGGAAACGGATAATGTTTGATGTGCCATGGGCAAGTTCGCCGAGATGAATCCTGTTCGCATGGTGTTAGTATGCGCCGCATCATCAGCACTGAGCAGTAGAAAAATAAGAAGGCAGTGAAAGAATGATGGAAAGTTACCGACTCGGATCATTGCCCGTCTCAAGCTTCTTCTTGGGAAGATTGAAGATTGCCGATGGTTCGCTTGGCCAACATGTATCGCAGCCAACATCGTACTGTAGCAAACAATACTCCAGTATGTTGGCTTGACTGTGGGGTGACTGCCAGAGCCAGTGTGTTTTTTCGTTGAACTCAACTGGATAGCAAGTCTGAGTCGGTTGCACGACACATCGACTTGGAATGAGTCACACTATTTTACGCCAATGCAAATTTGCGTTGCATCACCCTATGGCCGATTTAATAGAGCTGCCGGGCATTGTGTGGGTCTGTGGTAATGGTCATTATTGGCATATGAGAGCGGGAGCATGTCTGATGGTCGAAATCACTCATAATGAAAGGCTCATCATTGAGTGGCAGTTTGGAGAATCCCATGAACTATTATAATTCACGGGATAAAGAGCACATACTACACGTGGTCGGTCGCCTTGGGTTCAATCCATGACACGATATGTGCTTCGTTGGGCCTGAGTGTCTTTAGCGGTTTGATCGCAGTAAGAAATGTGTCATAGTGAGAGAATTGTCTCGGTCACAGCGACATTGCAGCGAGGAGCGCCACTGGCATGCAATCAACGAGTCAAGCAAACAAGTGTCAATACAACTAACAGCCCCCGCGCGCACCATACATCTATCCCACACCGGATGCAGCACATCCTAGTCCAGGCTGGGTACCGCGTGCGACGACCGACCCGTCTTTCATACCCCTTGAAAGTGCGGGGGTGGTGTCAAGGTCAATATGTATCAGCTCAAGGATGACGCTGCCGCGGATGTACGAATGAAACATGCAGGATACGATCGGCCTCGTAAGTGCGGCGAAACTGGTGTATGACGGCGATGAGCGTCTCAACATGCGGGACACAGTCAGGCGACGGGGTCCAGTGCGGACATTGCTTCGTTGATGACAACGAGTCCGAGTCGGATCGGGCAGTACTGAATGCCCATAAACATGCGTGTGCTGGTGTGCACCGTGTGTACGATAAATCAATTGGGTCAACGTGAAACCAAAACACCGCCAATATGTATACTATCCTATGCTCACCGAAATGGACGACGGAGACAGACAGGCCGAAAGCAGCGACGCATACATGGCCTAGAAGAAAAAATATCGTTGAGAAAGCATGTGGTGTACCTTGTATGGAGAGCGGATCGACCCTTAAAAAAACAGGATTGTTAGCAGAGACACGAAGCAGAAACGAGAAGAAGTGGTACCGCGTATCGATTAAGGCATAAAGTACGCTCTAAACCGCTGAGAGCATTTGGTCAAGACTTCTAGCGATCGCGTACTGAGTAGATTCAACCGCTACTACACACATCACTGCCAAAACACTCGCTGCATACGATCGATTTGGACGTTGATCATACCACAATAGAGCCAGGAGGCAGCCAGACACCGGCACGCCTCAGGGGACAACGTTCCACCTCCGAGCTGCCAAGAGTGAATGAGACACCACCCCTTCACATGATGACAACGACATACTCTATCAAACAAGACACCCAGATAGTAAAGGTTGATTGCCCAGCGAACGTCTTGCCAAACGGCGCCATGTGTGCCCACCAGCGGGAGCTTGATTGTGCTGAGAACAAGTCTTGTCACGGCGGGAAACTAAATTGGAGTGGACGACTCAAGCCCGTCCAATGTTGAGTTACGAGTAGATAGACAGCGTAGATAGAGACCCAACAATTTCATACCTCAAGTCATACACGCCATACTAACGAGGTCGGAATAGACCACGCAAAGCCTTTCCTGGTGGAGTGTCCATCTGTTGTGTTTGACAGTATCAGATCGCGACTACAGTGGGACACATCACCTGCTTATTTATACCCTACCCCGACGACCACCCTGGTGGAATAGGGCTCTACGGGAGTCGCTGATATGAAAGAGATCCTGGGCATGAGAAGCATGTGTGAGACGTACCTACCCGTCACCCTCTGTAGGCATCCTTGTTATTCAGAATGAACGGCCAAAAAATCTGATAGAAAGTCAGAAGACGCCTGCCAGTAGATAGGACGAATACCATGATTAATCCGAGACCAATGTAACCAGAGAAAAAATAAAAAAGAGCCGTGAATCACTCTGCGTCGTCATGCTGTTCTGCGAAAACGTCCTATAACGACCTGTGGTCATCGTCCATCGTTTGCTGGTCGACGCGACTATCGTAAGAGATGTCATTGCTAGTAAAGGATCCTCGACGTCTTGCTCCTATTCGAAACGCAAACAGGACCGTGTACTTATGGCAGACTCGTCAAAGGAATATCACCCACGACGGTGAACGGAACTAAAGTGCGGAGCGGGAATTATAGTAATATTTAGAGTATCTAGCATTGTCATAGAGAGCGATGAGGATGAATACATGTCACTGGTGGATTGAGGATCATATTCCCACGGCGAATGTCTCTGGACCTGCCTTGTAAGCCCCACTGATATCCTATTGGCATCCTGACGTATATGCTCTCAACGAATTCCATCACACGCTACCACTGGCGTCACGATCTTCCCCAGTCCTCTCTACCATCTGTATGTCTTCCCCCTGTTCCACCTCTTCGTTCCGCCCAGCATCCGCAAAAACGATCGCACTTGCAGCACCATGAGTGGACCCCGATGAAAAACCAAATGCGGAGTCGATGTTACTTCCACATCTGCCTTGAATATCGCGCGCATAAAGGGCTCGCAAGTTCAAGATGAATCGGGGGACGAGCGTGAATGGAGGTATATATTCTACCAAACACAGTAGTATCCACCATCCGTTCTGTGGAATGTTTGCTGTGTCATACAGTATCTCGAGGAGCGACATCATCAGAATGCTACTCATCGATATCCGTTGTTAGCCTAGTTGCATAGAAGAGGAAGGATGAGATGTGGACATACACGACAAAATAGATCATGCCTTCCCTCACAAGGAGCATCATGTAACGGTTCAAGTGGATTTGCTTTGTTCCCTGGTACATTTGAAGCGCTTCCCTGACGAATTTGACAATGATGAGCAGACACATCAGTGCACCGAGAGCGATCTGGGTTGTATTTGCAATTTCAGACCAAATGGGGGAACCATTTGGCACCACGCAAAACGAGAAATCAAGGACTTGAGCAGTAGCCTCTATGTGATTGGCAGAACAGCAGAGATTCTGTTGTATAGTGTGCATGATGTTAAGCTATGTTGCACACACCTATAGCCAACTTCTTGATGCTGATTAAAATGCCCAAAACTAGATTGGATATCATTTCGATGGTGTACAATGTGAGGAGAGCGCCAAGGATGAACCTGGATTGATTGTACAATGCCCACACACGGAGGATCATTGCCACTGTCAATCCCTATGAGATTATCACGGCCAACGTGAAATGAGATCTTACATTCTGCAGCACCAATGAACATAATGCCAGCCCATTGGGAAAACATATTAAGAATTTCGCCTTTGAAGAGTCCTTGAGCAGAGCAGACGTTGGAAAATGGAATAAATGTACTCACAGCTGTTCGAATATCGTCAACTGTCATTGATCAGTGAAAGATGAAGATGGGCACATACGTCTAACAATACTTTGAATTTGAGTATTTTCATCAGTAGTGTTAAAATTTGCCTTTGCAGGGCCAGGTAAAAAAGGAGTTCCCGCTATCATCATGCTGTCAGCCCAACAGACTTGGAATTAGTATCGATGAACACACAGAGGCAACCATATCTAGTGAACCAGTCAGTGATCAATTGATATTTTCGCAGCAGGATAGACATACAAGATAATATAACATAGGCCGGAATAACGGGCCTGGAAGTTTACAATGATCAGGCTCAGTAGGATGCTGTGGAGACCGTCCTGATACATACAAGCACAAATAGTGTAGATACCCTTGTCCAAGGCTTGCTCTGCAATCATATCAGAATATATGAAAGGTCTGGGAAACATGTTTACTCACCCAAATGTATTCGATCTAAAGAAATCACAACCGGTAAGCTGTCTGCATAGCATGTGGGTGACCGTGATACATACCTCATCTGAGAAGGTGAGGACTAATAACAACGAGATTATCCGATGTGAAGAAAGATATCCAAACATGTATTACTTACTGTAATCATATCCGACAACAGTGAGGAGTGCGACTGGGAGGAACAGTAAGATCGAAAGATTGGAAAGCACAAGGTCAACAAGCATACGGGACCCGCAACTGTTTATTTCAATGCTTGCAACAGCTGACTGCAGAGCGGAAGCCATGAGTTTACTGAGAGGATATACAGAAACACTTAGATGTGGAAAGAATGAGAAGGTGGTAGTTGACATCCGGAGACTTGAAGGGGCTGCACATATAAGCCATCGCCGGTAGGAAAGTAAGATACCAGAAACCAATTTGGGACGTTATTGAGCATAGCTTACATCAAGAAGGTGATACGGCATTTTGCCCATCTGACCGGCATCCTGATACTAGTAATGAGATGGAAGCACACGACAAGAATAGCAAACACGGGAAACGAATACAGTCTGATGTGCTTCGAACCCTGCCATGTTCGGACGCTGCCACCCCCCGTTACGCAATGAGTGATGGAAAACTTATAGGATGGTGATCTCAGCATGGCGCCCGCATCAAAAGAATGGAGGAAATACTGACCGCTCACCAGAGTCAGACGACAATATCCAATACCCTCCAATCACAGATTGCGTTTCTCCATAGCCAATCGCCTCTACAGTGTCCACAAGTTCTACAAAGCTCTGTCTCCGCACTACAGCAACAGATCGCGTCACTGCAGGTCCGATCAACGCGTGCTTAGCCTTGATCGGACCATCGTTGGCGAGATGGTCGGATTCCGAAAGAGCGTGGCGCTGCAAGACGGGCTTCATGCAACAACGGTACTGCAACTTTTCATCTCACATTTTCATTCATCGTCTATTTCGTTCGTTCGTATATGCTTATCCTATTTTTTTCATCATGTTAGCGACACCCAAGGATAGTATGATAGGCACTATTTACGCTTACTGGTCTATCGCCGGTGGCTCGGCCAAGAACCACGACTTCCTTCGTCACATTTCATTGTTTGTCCGAAACGAATGAGATGCTTCCAAAACCGTTTACAAAGGAGGGCCTGCTGGACATGGTCGAGGTGCGTCCATACCACTCCGGTCCTGGGCCGATCGATGGCTGGCATGTCCAACACGATCCAGAGACACCTGATGCGTCTCAACATCCGCGCCGCCGTGTCTGTAACGTCGTCGTCGACAAAGGTGAGCCGGACGAGCGATTCTCAAGGATCTTGTCAGTAACGAGAATCTGATGGGCGTTAGTGTGACGACAGGGTTTGCCGCGTTCGAGGTATTGAGGTGGGTCTGAGACGGCGTTTTTCTTTTCTTTATTACGGGTTTTGATAGCACAAGGTGGTTCAACTGTTGGTTCAATTCGTTTATGGATCACGCTGTCCGGGTGATTCCTGGTGTCGATGCGCGCTCGACGTCTGCACGAAGATACAGCGATATAGACATATCCCATCTTGGACGAACAAGAGTGAGACCTTGTGATATACAGTAGCGCGTACCATATCCGCTGCAGCATGCCAATTCATGATGGTATTCGCAGGGAAACATACCTACTTGATATGCGACAGACGAGTGTACCATAGGGAAGTGATACAAGGCCAACTCGGTGCTCCACTATTTGGGCTTGGCAGCGGCGAGTTGATCAAGAAACGCATCGGGTCGGGTCGGTGGTACACCCCACTCCGGGACATCCCTTTGGTCTGGCAATTCTTTTCTTCCCATTCCTGCTCAGCCATCACATTCAGTTTCTGGACAATATCTGAAATGAGCCTCCCGAGGGCGATACACAGCTAACAACATACATAATACTCTTCCCGAATGTCGAATTTCTTCTTGGACTTGTCGAGTCCGAGGGCTTCCTCCTTGGACAGCTGTAGAATGTGACGACGGTGTAAAAGAGACGCTATATGATAATGCTTGCCTGTTTGATCTTCTTGTCTTGCAAGTCATAGCGAGTTTGAGTGAAGGATTCAAGACCAAACGACGCCCCGACAATGATGAGTATGAACGGCATCCAAAACAACGCAGGATGTCGCGTCGGGAATGGTGAGGATTCAACGGGTTGGATTGAAACATCGGCATGACAGTCACAGAAAAGGCACGGGTTACTATGGCTGCCCTTTCAGGGAAGACGGAAACGTTTCTCTTCACTTGAAGGGTGGGCCGTGTTAACTATTATGCATTGCGAGGGCGATAAAATCGGTGTAGGAAACTAATTCTATAGCTGTGAATGTGGTCAGAGCGTCAAGCAAGAGCTCGCCACCAGCCTTGAATTATCGGATAGAGACAGCGTGCAGATCACGGTGAACCTTGGGGCGATTTTGTCTGGCCTAGTCACTACCTTTGATGAGTCTGGGAGGCGTTATCGGGTGATATATACATGATACACAAGAAAAGTGACCAACTTTTCTCTGGTGCTAGCTTCTGTGATGGTGCGCTCCTGGAAAAGGGTCAAATGGCTACGCACAAGGATTATCGATGTATCAGATGATTTGCACGAGCCTTGAGTACATCTCAGGCTCTCCCTCCATCTTCTGAGTCAGTCTCGGCGAGTCGCTGATCGAGTTTCTTGAGTTCCTCGTCGTTGGCTTTCTCCATCTCGTCAGGAAGTGCAGGGTCTGAAACGACAGCACCAGAGGGCACGACGAGTTGACAATACAGTATGAGGCAATTTCTAGTTAGGTGTAGCACAAGCGATGTTTGTAGTGTAGTATTTCCGGTGGTTACATATTCCCACGAAGGACCAAGCCTAACCCCCATCCAAATCATATCTGTCGTGTACAGTCTAATATTGGGGGGACCATGGCTCGTAGAGCCATGGTGTAAGATCTGTGTGCGAAGAGGGACGCTCGGGCTGTCAGTGCCACACATCTGTCCGTCGGTCGCTCCTCTCCGAAGATGAGAACCGGGCCATGGGGAACGCCCATGTACAGTACAGATGGAGGTGGATAAGGGAGGCGGGTTGGGTAGGCGGTTTCGAGCCGGCGAAAGCTCTCGTCAGGGGGCTACCCCTACCCCTACCGCTGCCCTTCCGAGGCCGTTTAGGGTACCAGCTTCCGATCTTAAGCCCTATCGAGGGAGTTGGCCAATCCACGTAGTGGCCCGCGTAGGCGGGGGCGCGACCCCGGATAGATCGGTTGCGATGCGGGTATAACGAGTGGGGAGGAGGGATGTGCGGTCCCACAGGTCGCTCTGGCGTCTGGGATCCTTTCGGATTCCCACACGCACTTTTTCGCTGCCATGCGGTCCCCACGATGGAACCATTCCATCGTGGGATCGCTCTTCGCCATCCGTAAAGGATTCGATGAAGCGACACAGATCGGTGCCCAAGGTTAAGAACACCAGTTTGGCTGACATTCCTGGGCTTGCCGCTGTTCCGATTTCTACGTCAACAGGCGCGACGCACTCGAGCACAAAGTACCCACCGCTCAAACTTGAAAATTGCTCCGCTCCGTCTCTGGCCTGCTGCCAGCGACATCAAATCGTTGCATGCTCAGCACCCTCACTTCACACACGACCGTGCTCCAATCTCCCACCAATCCTAGCCGGCGTCTCTTCATACCCAATCCATCGCCCTACAGAAAATGTCCACAAGTTTACAAAACGCCATCTCCGCACTACAGCAACAGATCTCGTCACCCCAGGCCCAAACCAGGGCGCTCCATGCTCAAGTGGGTTCGGCACATGCGTGCTTGGCCTTGAGCATGCTGGTCCGTCGGCGCCTCGGCTAAGAATTCCCGTTGTATCATCCCCTGCGCCGTCGAACATTGGCCACAGCATGACTCCTAGTATACATTCTCCTTCGTCGCTCTTCGCAATAGGAACAGAAAATGTGGATGGGATATCATTGATAAGGTAACTTGCATATGATGCCCACTCTCGCTGACGAGAAATTCAGAGCCGAGCGAGATTATGACATATTGTTCGTCCGGAATGAACGACATACTTCCAAAACCGTATACAAAGGAAGGCCTGCTGGACATGCTTGAGGTACGTCCATATCAAGGGATCGATGGCTGACATGTTCATCTTGATTCAGATCAGAAACACCTGATGCATCTCAAAGTCGTTCGACAAGTGTCCAGGGTACTGAGACTGCCGGTCGGTGCACCCTTGTCGGACGAGTGGTTCAATGAAGCCCTCACGGTCGGCGGCGCCACATCTGCATTGTCGTCATTGTCGACAATACTGAGTTATGATGACGATGGTCGGATCAATCCGTTCACGGGTATCGTTCGGACAAGCGGTATCAAGCCATTCTCGAGGATCTCGTTAGCAACGAGAATCTGATGGGCGTCGGAAGGGTCGGAAGGGCTCTTCGCATTCAAGGGTATGGAGGCGGGTCTGGATGTGGGTGTGGGTGAGAGGCGTGTATTGGACAAGGATGCGGGGGAGATATATGAGGGCGGTTCAAGCTGTTGGATTGAGTCGGGTTCGGATCTCGTTTTTCCCATTTTTCTTCTTCATTGTGGGTTTTGATGGCGACAGGTGGGTTAACTGGATGGTTCAAGGACACGCCGTCCTGGTAATACCCGGTGTCGACGCACGCGCTCGACGTCTGCAAGTGATCTCGCACCATTTCTTTTGTGCGCTTTTTATTTCATTTATGCATCGCTGTGGACGGATATGCACACCATCTCATGCTTTTGGTATACGAACTTAGGTTGATATCAAAAAGAGAAAAAGTATGCAGTGTATGAGCAGACCAAACTCTTTCTTTCTTTCTTACACTGCCCTTTCGTGTTGCACGTCGAAACGTTTTCTAGATAGGAATGCGAGGGATGTGTGATTCTTAATCATAAACGTTTTGAACGAATACATATTATACAGATTGATGCACGCGACATCTCACATACAATCGAGAATTTAAACGGATTTCAGAGACCCAAAGCGCTGAAGCAACTTGAAGAGAGAGATAGTCCACGCCACGAACTTGCGAGGCATTGATCTCAATGAACTCCATTACACACTACCACCGGTGCCGCGATCTTCCCCAGTCCTCTCTACCACCTGTATTTCTTCTCCCTGCTCCACCTCTTCATTCTGCCTAGCGTCCGCAAAGACGATCGCACTTGCAGCACCATGGATGTGCCCCGATGACAAACCGAATGCGGAGTCAATGTCACTTCCACGTCTGCCTTGAAGATCGCGCGCATAAAGGGCTCGCAAGTTCAAGATGAACCGGGGGACGAGCGTGCATGGAGGTATATCTTCTACCAAACCCAGTAGCACCCACAACCCGTTCTGTGAAATATCTGCTGTATCATACAGTGTGTTGAGAAGCGACATCATCAGGATGCTACTCATCAACATTTGTTGTTAGCCTAGTTGCATATGTAGAAGGGGATATGAAAGGAAGGATGAGATATGGACATACACAATAAAGTAAATGATGCCTTCCCTCACGAGGAGGGTCATGTAACGGTTCAGGCGAATCTTCCTTGTTACTTTGTACATTTGAAGTGCTTCCCTGACAAATTTGATGACGACGAGCAGACACATTAGTGCACCGAGAGCGATCTGGGCTGCACTTGCAATTTCAGACCAAATAGGGGAACTATATTGCTGCACGCAAAACGAGAAATCAAGCACTTGAGCAGTAGCCGCTATATGATCGGGAGAACAACAGATATTCTGTTATATAGCGTGTAGGATGTTAAGCCATATTGTGCGCACCTATGTTCAACTTCTGAATGCTGACTAAAACAGTCAAAACTAGCTTGGATATCATCTCAAAGGTGTACAATATGAGGAGAGTGCCAAGGATGAACCTGGATTGATTGTACAATGCCCACACACGGAGGATCATTGTTACTGGAGATGCCCATGAGATTATCCCGGCCAATGTGAAATGAAAGCTTACATTCTGCGGCACCATAAAAAATGAGAACGCCCCATGCAGAAAAAATAAATAGAATTTCACCTTCGAGTTGTCCTTAAGCAGAGTGGACATTGGAAAACGGATAAATGTACTCACAACTGTTTGAATATCATCAATAACGGTTGATGAGCGGAGGAAGAAGATGGGCACATACATCTAACAATGGTTTGAACATGACGTATTTTTGGCAGTAATACGAATCACCTTTGCAGGGCCAGGTAAAAAAGAAGTTCCCACTTTAATCATGCTGTCAGCCCAACAGACTCAGCATTCGTATTTTTGAACCTACAGAGGCAACCAGTTCTAATGAACCAGTCAGTGATCAATTTATATTTTTGCAGCAAGATAGACATACATGATAGTAAAATACAGGCCAGAATAACGTGCCTGGAAGTTAACAACGATCAATCCCAGTAAATGCTGTGGACACCGTCCTGATACACACAAGGACAAATAGAGCGGAGACCCTCGTCCAGGGCTTATTCTGCAACCATATCAGAATATATGAAGGATCTGGGAAGCATGTCTGCTGACCCAAATGTATTCAATCTAAAGAAATCACGAGCCGGTGAGATGTCTATGGCATGTGGATGATTGGGAGACATACTTCATCTCCGAAGGTGAGGACTGACAACAGTGAGGTCCATCCGGTGTAAAGAAAGATATACAGACATATGGTGCTCACTGTAATCGTATACAACAGCAATGAGAATTGCAACTAGGAAGAGAAGTAAGATGGAAAGATGGAAAACACAAGGCGAACGAGCATACGAGACATGCAGTTGTTTATCTGAATGGTTTCGACAGCGGACCACAGAGTGGAGGCCATGGTAGTCGACTGAGAGGATATATGGAAACACTGAGATATGGGAAATGAGAAGGTGGTAGTTGACATCCGGAGACTTGAAGGGGCTGCACATATAAGCCATCGCCGGTAGGAAAGTAAGATACCAGAAACCAATTTGGGACGTTATTGAGCATAGCTTACATCAAGGTGATACGGCATTTTGCCCATCTGACCGGCATTCTGACACTAGTAATGAGACGGAAGCACATGACAAGAATAGCAAACACGGGAAACGAATACTGTACAGTGTTTGATGTGCTTTCGAACCCTGCCATGTTCGGATGCTGCCACCCCCCGTTACGCAACGAGTGATGGAAAACTTATACGATGGTGATCCTGTGGTACTATTCAGCATGGCGCCCACATCAAAATAATGGAGGAAATACCGACCGCTCACCAGAGTCAGATGACAATATCCAATACCCTCCAATCACAGACTGCGTTTCTTCATAACCAATCGCCCCTACAGTGTCCACAAGTTATACAAAGCTCCGTCTCCGCACTACGGCAACAGATCGCGTCACTGCAGGTCCGATCAGCACGTGCTTAGCCTTGAGCACAGTTATCGGACCATCGTTGGCGAGATGGTCGAATTTCAAAAGGGCATGCCACTGCAAGACGCCGGGCTTCATGCAACAACGATACTGCAACTTTTCGTCTCACATTTTCATTCATCGTCTATTTCATTCGTTCGTGTACGCTTATCCTTGCCTCGGCCAAGAACCACGACCTCCTTCGATACTTTTCATTGTTTGCCCGGAATGAACGACATACTTCCACAATCGTTTCCAAAGGAGGGCCTGCTGGACGTGCTCGAGGTGCGTCCATACCACTCCAGTCCTGGGCCGATCAATGGCTAACACGTCCATCATGACGATCCAGGGACACCTGATGGGTCTCAACATCCGCGCCGCTGTATCTGCAACGTCGTCGTCGACAATGGTGAGCCGGACGAGCGATTCTCAAGGATCTTGTCAGCAACGGGAATCTGATGGGCGTTGGTATGACGGAAGGGGTCGCCACGCTCGAGGGTATGGGGTCTGAGACGGGTTTAGGTCTCATTTTTCCTTTCTTTATTACGGTTTTTGATAGCGCAAGGTGGCTCAACTGTTGGTTCAATTCGTTTACGGATCACGCCGTCCTGGTATTGCCTGGTGTCGACGCACGCTCGACGTCTGGAAGTAGATACAGAGATATATCCCATCTCGGAAGAACAAGAGTGAGACCTTGTGATATACCATCATCCGCTATGGCGTGTCAAGTCATGATGGTATTTGCAGGGAAACATACCTCCTTGATAGGCGAGTGTACCACAGTAATAGGCTGACTCGGTGCTTCACTATTTGGTCTTGGCAGCAGCGAGTTGATCAGGAAACATATCAGGTCGGTCGGTGGTACACCCACGCCGGGACATCCCTTGGTCTGGCAATTCTTTTCGGTCCACATTCCTGCTCAGCCGTTGCATTCGGTTTCTGTACAACATCTGAGATGAGCTTCCCGACGACGATACACGGCTAACAACGTACATAATACTCTTCCCGAATGTCGAATTTCTTCTTGGACTTGTTGAGTCTGAGGGCTTCCTGCTCGGACAGCTGTAGAATGTGATGACGGTGTAAAAGAGACGCCGTATAATAAACCTTGCCTGTTTGATCTTCTTGTCTTGCAAGTCATAGCGAGTTTGAGTGAAGGATTCAAGACCAAACGACACCCCGACAATGATGAGTATGAACGGTATCCCAAATAACGCAAGATGTCGCTTGAGTCTTGTCGGGAATGGTGAGGGATTCAACGGGTTGGATTGAAACGTCGGCATGACAGTCACGGAAAAGGCACGGGTTACTATGGCTGCCCTTTCAGGGAGGACGGAAACGTTTCTCTTCACTTGAAGGGTGGGCCGTGTTAACTATTATGCATCGCGAGGGCGATAAAGTCGGTATAGGAAACTAATTCTATAGCTGTGAATGTGGTCAGAGCGTCATGCAAGAACTCGCCACCAGTCTTGAATTGTCGGATAGAGACAGCGTGCAGATCATGGTGAACCTTGAGGCGATTTTTTCTGGCCTAGTCACCACCTTTGATGAGTCTGAGAGGTGTTATCGGGTGATACATACGTGATACACGAGAAAAGTGACCAACTTTTCTGGTGTCTTCTCTAGTGCTAGCTTCTGCGATGGTGCGCTCCTGGAAAAGGGTCAGATAGCCACGCACAAGCATTATCGACGTATCAGATGATTCGCACAAGCCTTGAGTACCTCTCAGGCTCTCCTTCCGTCTTCTGAGTCAGTCTCGGCGAGTCGCTGATCGAGTTTCTTGGGTTCCTCATCGTTGGCTTTCTCCATCTCGTCAAGAAGTGCAGGGTCTAAAACGACAGCACCAGAGGGCGCGATGAGTTGATAACATGGGGCGATTTCTGCTGAAGGTGGATGCTGTAACGTTTGCAGTGTATTTCCGGCGAGCGAGGTTACATATTCCCACGAAGGACCAAGCCTAACCCCATACCTGTCGTGTACAGTCTAATATCCACAAGTTTACAAAACTCCGTCTCCGCACTACAGCAACAGATCTCGTCACTGCAGGACCAAACCGAAGCGCTCCGTGCTCAAGCAGGTTCGGCAAACGCGTGCTTGGCCTTGAACGTGGCTATTGAACCGTCCTAGACGAAATGATCGGTTTCTTAAAGAGCATGGCGCAGCAAGGCGGCTTCATGCAAAGTTGTGATTCAATATTCTTTTAGAGATTGAGGTGAGTCGGTCACGAATTATGTTTCTTTTGCTTCCCCTCTTTCTTCGTCTTGCGCCAGGACCCAGAGACACATAGGTTGTCGCGCAAGCCTTGTATTTGGTGGCCCGTAGGTGAGACTGGCTGCCTGTTGAGGTGGCGGCAGCGTCATACTCGATTTTTCGTCTCAATTTTCTACTCGTCCATCTCCGTCGTTCCTGTAAGCTTACCCTTTTTCATCATGTTAGTGAAGCCCAAGAATACTATGGCGGCACGAACCGCGGCACCATTTACACTTGTTGGTCCGTTGGTGCCTCGGCCAAGAACCCCATTGTATCGTCCCCCGCGCACCTGAACACTAACCACAGCCTGTTTCCTAATACACATCTTCCTTCGTAACTCTTCAACAGCAACAGGAAATGCGATGTCCGTACTGTTTGCAAACCCAAAACACTAGCAAGTCCGTTTCTATGACGTTTTACCCGCCCTACAACCTGCACCATCAAAGTCATCATTGTTACCTGCAAGTACCAGGGCGAAGTCAGGCCTCACAAAGTCTCGTGCAGACGCGCGAACCGTTTCAATGCACCGAGAATGCGCTGCCCTTTCATTCGAACATGACTGCAAGGTCGTCGTCGTCGACCGGGATGGGCGTGACTGCCAACTCGGGCCAAAATGCATTGTCGCGAGATCCCACATGCATCCCCAGACAATCCTGGGACATTAGCAGAGAACAAATGATATATTCTTCTGCCCGACATGTCAGAACCGCCTCTGCACCACACGCATGAAGGACTGCCGCTGTCTACCCTTGGACGCTTATTACCCTGGAGTAACGCCAAGGGTAACAGCGGAAATCGGGCACTTCCGGAGGATAATGCGAATCCCACTCTAGATCGGATGCCGTAGGCGGAGAGAAGGAGGGGTATGAGGAGGGAAGCCCTGTGCCTGAGGAAGTCGTGCAGCCGGCGCCAATGAATCTATCGGGGGGATCGTCCCCGCCTTTCTCATCCACGCCATCACCCTCCAGTCAGGGGCATATGATGTTGCGCGTGCATTGATCGTCCCTGAGTGGGCGGTACCACCCCGCATGCCACTCGTAGAAAACGATGTGGTGAGTCAACACGTTGACGGTGCATCCCTTGACGCCAATCTCATATCTGTCATCGTTGATACTGATTTGATGATATTAGGACAGTCATTTATGATCATATGATACCCACAATCTCACCGACGTGCAATTCGAAGCCGAGTGAGATTATTCGTCCGGAATGAATGATATACCTCCAAAACCATTTACAAGGGAGGGAATGCTGGGTATGCTCGAGGTACGTCCCCATCACTCTGGTCCGGGGCTGATCGACAGCTGACACGTTCATCATGATTATCAGAACCACCCGATGCATATATCCTTGTTGGACGAGGGGTTCCACCAAGCGCTCGCGGTCGGCGCCGCTGCGTGTATCGTCATCGTCCTCCGCAATACCGAGCTATGACAATGATGGTCGACGCCGACACCAACATCCGAATCCACCTCTATGCCTTCGAATATAACAAACCCTTCCGGCACGCCAACGCCATCAGATTCTCGTTCCTGACGAGATCCTCGAGAATGGGTTGATACTGCACCTTGTCCGAAAGAACCATGCCCGCCAAGGGAGTCGGGTGCGAGTGAGAGGCATGTGTCGGATGAAGATGCGAGATACGACAAGGCAAATGAGGGCAGTCCGAGCTGTTGGATTGAGACGGGTTCGGATCTCCCTTTTTCTTTTTTTCTTGTGGTATGGCGACAGGTTGGTCAATTGGTTGACTCAAATTAAATATGGATCACACTGTCCTGGTAATACCCGGTGTCGATGCGCGCTCGACGTTTGCAAGTGCTCTCGCCCCATTTTCCTTTGTGTACTTTTGTTTTTCATGCATTGGGATATGCACTCCACCTCATGCTTTTGGCCTCTGCAGTGAATTCCGATAATGAGTAGACCAGTTTCTTTCTCTCTTATACTACATACCCTCTCGTGTTGCACGTCGATTGAAACGTTGTCTAGATGGGATGTATGATTCCTAGTCATAGGCGTTTTAAACAAGTACATGTTATACAGATTTGTTATACAGATTGATGCACGCGAAATTTCACATACAATCGAGAATTCGAACAGATCTAAGAGACTCTGAGGCAACTCAAAGCGCGGAAGAGAGGAAGAGAGTCCGTATGTCCACGAGGCGTTGCTCTCAATGAACTCCATCATACATTACCACTAGCGCCACAATCTTCCCCAGTCCTCTCTATCATCTGTATTTCGTCTCCCTGCTCCACCTCTTCATTCTGCCCAGCATCCGCAAAGACGATCGCGCTTGCAGCACTGTGGACGTGCCCCGATGACAAACCAAATGCGGAGTCGATGTCGCTTCCACGTCTGCCTTGAAGATCGCGTGCATAAAGGCCTCCCAGGTTCAAGATGAATCGGGGGACGAGCGTGAGTGGAAGTATAAATTCTTCCATCTCCAGTAGTATCCACCATCCGTTTTGTGGAATGTAGGCTGTGTAAACCAGTGCGGTAAAGAGTGACATCATCAGGAGGCTAGTCGTTGTTAGCCTAATTCCATAGAAGAGGATATGAAATGAAGGACGAGACATGGACATACACAACAAAGTAGATCATGCCTTCCCTCACAAGGAGGATCATGTAACGGTTCAGGTGGATTTGCTTTGTTGCTTTGTACATTTGAAGTGCCTCCCTGACGAATTTGATGATGACGAGCAGACACATCAGGGCACCAAGAGCGATTTGGGCTGCACATGTAATTTCAGGCCAAACGGGGGAACCGATTTGCACCACGCAAAATGAGAAATCAAGCACTCGAGTAGTAGCCACTATATGATTGGGAGAACAGCAGATATTATGTTATATAACATCAATAATATGAAGACATGTTATGCGCACCTACGGCCACCTTCTGAATGCCAACTGAAACAATCCAAACTAGACAGGGTATAATTTCGAGGATGCACAGTGTGAGCAGAGCGCCAAGGATGAACCTGGATCGATTGTACAATGCCCACACACGCAGGATCATTACCACTGTCAATGCCCATGAGATTACGTCAGCCAAGGTGAAATGAAACCTTACATTCGGCGGCACCAATGAAAATCAAGAAAGCCAATTGGGCAAATATATACAGAATTTTGCCTTTGAAGAGTCCTTGAGCAGAGCAGACGTTGGAAAACGGAATAAATGTACTCACAACTGTTTGAATATCGTCAACTGTCATCGATCAATGTAAAGACTTGGATGAAGATGAGGACATACGTCTAACAATAGCTTTGAATATGATGTATTTTTGTCAGTAGTGTGAAGAATCACCTTTACAGGACCAGGTAAAAAAGAGGTTCCTACTTTAGTCGCATTGTCAGCCCAACAGAGTCGGAATTAGTATTTATAAACATACAGAGGCAACCCATTCTAGTGAACCAGTCAGTCATCAATTGATATTTTTGCGGCAGGATAGACATACATGATCATATTGCACAGGCCAGAATAACGTGCCTGGAAGTTAACGATGATCAGCCACAGTACAATGTTATGGAGACCGTCCTGATGCATACGAGAACGAATAGTGTAGATACCCTTGTCCAAGGCTTGTTCTGCAACCATATCAGAATATATGAAAGATCTAGGAAAAGTGACTGCTGACCCAAATGTATTCAATCTAAAGGAATTGCGAATCGGTGAGATGTCTGTGTAGCACGTGGATGACTGTGACTCGGAGACATACTTCATCCGAGAAGGTGAGGACTGGCAAAATTGAGGTTCATCCGATGTAAAGAAAAATATACAAATATGTATTACTTACTGTAATCGTATCCAACAGCAGTGAGGACTGCAACTAAGAAGAACACTAAGATCGAAAGATCGAAAGCACAAGGTGAATGAGCATACGAGACATGCAGTTGTTTATTTCAATGCTTGCAACCGCTGACTGCAGAGTGGAAGCCATGAACTTGATTGAGAGGAAACGCGGAAACGCTTAGATGTAGAAAGAATGAGTAGGTGGTTGACTTGAAGAGGCTGCACATATAAGCCATCGCCGGTAGGAAAGTAAGATACCAGAAACCAATTTGGGACGTTAGTGAGCATAGCTTACATCAAGAAGGTGATACGGCATTTTGCCCATCTGACCAGCACCCTGATACTAGTAATGAGATGGAAGCACGGGAAACGAATACAGTATTTGATGTGCTTTCAAAAGGCAAGTTCGGGCGAACCCTGCACAATAAGTAATGGACAAATAGTATGGTAAGCCTTGTGGTGCTACTCAGCATGGCCCGCATCAAAAGAATGGAGGAAATACCGACCGCGAAGCAGAGTCAGATGACAATAGCCGATACCCTCCAATCGCAGACTGTGTTTCTTGAAGGCAAATCGCCCTATAGCGTCCACAAGTTCTACACAACTCCGTCTCCGCGCTCAGGCGCAGAACGAAGCGCTTCGTGGGCAGGTCCGATCAACGCGTGCTTAGCCTTGAGCGCAGCTATCGGACCATCGTTGGCGAGATGGTCGAATTCTGAAAGAGCATGGCGCTGCAAGACGCTGTGCCTCCGAATCAGTAAACCGGTTGGCTGGTAGCCGATGGTAGCCGATGGTCAGTACTGGTTGGTACTGCTTAGAATCATTACTCAGTTTACTGATGCCTCCTGCAACGGTGATACTGCACCTTTTCGTCTCATATTTTCATTCATCGTCTATTTTGTTCGTTCGTATATGCTTATCCTTTTTTCATCATGTTAGCGACGCCCAAGAATGGTATGATAGGTACCATTTACGTTTGCTGGTCTATCGCCGGTGCCTCGGCCAAGAACCACGACTTCCTTCGTCACATTTCATTGTTTGTCCGAAACGAATGAGATACTTCCAAAACCGTTTACAAAGAGGGCCTGCTGGACATGCTCAAGGCGCGTCATACTACTCCGGTCAGGGGCCGATCGATCGATGGCTGGCACGTCCATCATGACGATCCAGAGACACCTGATGCGTCTCAACATCCGCGCCGCCGTGTCTGCAATGTCGTCGTCGACAATGATGAGCCGGACGAGCGGTATCAAGCATTCTCGAGAATCTCATCAGTAACGAGAATCTGATGGGCGTTGGTGTGACGACAGGGTTTGCCGCGTTCGAGGATGGAGCTGGGTCTGAGACGAATTTGAGTCTCGTTTTTCTTTTCTTTATTATGGTTTTTGATAGCGCAAGGTGGCTCAACTGTTGGTTCAATTCGTTTAAGGATCACGCTGTCCTGGTAATGCCTGATGTCGACGCACGCTCGACGTCTGGAAGTAGATACAGAGATATATCCTATCTCGGACGAACAAGAGTGAGACCTTGTGATATACAGTGGGCGCGTACCATATCCGCTGCGGCATGTCAAGTCATGATGGTATTCGCAGAGAAACATACCTACTTGATAGGCGGCAGATGGGTGTACCACAGTAATAGGTCGACTCGGTGCTTCACTATTTGGCTTTGGCGGCAGCAAGTTGATCACGAAACACATCGGGTTGAGTCGGTGGTACACCCCACTCTGGGACATCCCTCGGTCTGGCAATTCTTTTCGGCTCCCATTCTTGTTCAGCCACTACATTCAGTTTCTGTACGGCATCTGAGATGAGCCTGCTGACAACGATACAACAACGTACATAATACTCTTCCCGAATGTCGAATTTCTTCTTGGACTTGTCGAGTCCGAGGGCTTCTTCCCTGGACAGCTGTAGAATGTGATGACGGTGTAAAAGAGACGCCGTGTGATAATGCTTGCCTGTTTGATCTTCTTGCCTTGCAAGTCATAGCGAGTTTGAGTGAAGGATTCAAGACCAAACGACGCGCCGACAATGATGAGTATGAACGATATCCCAAGCAGCGCAGGATGTCGCTTGAGTCTTGTCGGGAATGGTGAGGGATTCAACGGGTTGGGTTGAAATGTCGGCATGACAGTCACGGAAAAGGCACGAGTTACTATGGTTGCCCTTTCGGGGAGGATGGAAACCTTTTTCTTCAGACCTGGCCGCTTGAAGCGTGGGCCGTGTTGATTATTATGCATCGCGAGGGCGACAAAGTCGGTATAGGAAGTGAACCTTGAGGCGATTTTTTCTGGCCTAGTCACCACCTTTGATGAGTCTGAGAGGTGTTATCGGGTGATACATACGTGATACACAAGAAAAGTGACCAACTTGTCCGGTGTCTTCTCTGGCGCTAGCTTCTGCGATGGTGCGCTCCTGGAAAAGGGTCAGATGGCCACGCACAAGGATTATCGATGTATCAGATGAATTGCACGAGCCTTGAGTACATCTCAGGCTCTCCTTCCGTCTTCTGAGTCAGTCTCGTTTCTTGGGTTCCTCGTCGTTGGCTTTCTCCATCTTATTAAGTGCAGGGTCTGAAACGACAGCACCAGAGGGCGACGAGTTGATAATGAGGCGATTCCTGGTTAGGGTGGATGCTGTAGCACTGCAAGCGATCTTTGTAGTGCATATTCCATCTAGCCGCGTACGGTTCTAATATTTGCGAGGCGCCCAAGGTTAAGAACACCGGTTAGGTGGGCATTCCTGTACCTTCCGCCATCCCGATTTCTACGTCGACAGGCGCGCGACGCACTCGAGCATAAAGCACCCACTGCTCAAACTTGAAAATTGCTCCATTCCGTCTCTGGCCTGCTGCGAGCGACATCAAAATCGTTGCATGCTCAGCACCCTCGCTTCACACACGACCGCGCTCCAATCTCCCACCAATCTCAGACGGCGTTTCTTCATGCCCAATCCATCGTCCTATAGACAACGTCCACAAGTCTACAAAACACCGTCTCCGTACTACAGCAACAGATCTCGTCACTGCAGGCCCAAACCGAAGTGCCCCGTGCTCAAGCAGGTTCGGGAAACGCGTGCTTGGCCTTGAGCGCAGCTATCGGACCGTCCTGTCCGAGATGGACAGTAGCTTGGCAGCTTCCTGTAAAGCTTGATTCAATTTTTTTTAGATATCGAGGAGGTGAGTCGGTTGCCAATTGTGTCTCTTCCTTCTCCCGTTTTCCGCCGTTGCTCGCACTTTGTACTTGAAGGCGGCACCGTACTGCACAGGCCATATGTTGATGTTGTTGGTATGGGGAGCGTCCACACACTAATGAATGGTTACTTTTGGCCGACTTCTCGTCTTGAAATTCTATTTGCTATCTATCCTTTCCATATACTTACTCTTTTTTTTTTCATTCTGTTAGCGAAGCCCAAGGATAGTATGGCAGCCCAGACCGCGACGCTCGCTGGTTACAGAAACACTCACTGTATGCGGTCAATTTGGACGTTGATCATACCACAATAGAGCCAGGAGGCTACCAGACACCGGCACGCCTCAGGGGACAGCGTTCCACCTCCGAGCTGCTAAGAATGAAGGAGACACCACCTGTCCGCATCATGACAGCAGCGTACCCTATGGAACAAGACGCCCAGACAGCAAGGGTTGACTGCCCGGTGAACGCCCTGCCAAACGGTGTATGCAAAATGCCACCGGCGCGAGCTAGATCGTATCGAGAAAAAGTCTCGTTACGACGGGAAACTAAATTGGTGTGGACGACTCGAAGCCCATCCAATGATGAGTATATGCGCAGCGTAGACGAAGATCCAGCAACTTCATACGTCAAGTCGTACACGCCATACTGATGACGCCGGAATAGACCCCGCGAAGCCATTCCTGGTGGAATGTCTATCTGTCGTATTCGACGGTATCAGATCGCATCTACAGCGTGAGACATCAGCTGCATATTTATACGCCAGGCTCTGCGGGAGTCGCTGATATGAAAGAGATTCGAGACGTACCTACCCGTCACCCTCTGTAGGCATCCTTGTTATTCGGAATGAACGGCCAAAACATCTAATAGAAAGTCAGAAGACGTGCCAGTAGATAGGACGAATACCTTGATTAATGCGAGACCAATGTAACCAGAGAAGAAGAATAAAAGAACCGTGAATCACTCTGTGTCGTCATGCTGTTCTGCGAAAACGGCCTGTAACGACCTGTGGTCATCGTCCATCGTTTGCTGAGGGAGACCATACCTATAAACCATGGCGGGTGTCAGTCGGAAACATTTTGGAAGCCCGCCGTGGCCAATGGCGGGAAACATTGACACTGAGACGAGCGGACGTGGTGAACTGGACCAAGCCCTGTAGGGACTACGACGTATGGGTACAAGGGGTGCGGGATCCTACGAGACGATGCCAATAGAATACCAGTGGCTTCCACATTTCCTGTCAACCCTCTCACGCCCCAGCATGCAGGCTTTCACTGGACCTTGTCCGTCGCTCCTTCGACAAGGCGAATGACATTATTGATCACTCAGTACTCAGAGCCCATCCGCGACCATCTGGGGGAGTGACCTGGAGGGTAACTCGATACCAAACACCTCGATCGGTCAATGTGGAAGTCCTCGAGGGACTTTGTTGACGAAATTGCGGCCGCGCAAGTGTCAAAGGCCGTGGAAGGCGATCAAACGATGTCATCCTGTCTTTTCTCTCTAGATTCTCATACAGGACATCGTGCTGTACTAGTCCCCGTCCCCTTGGCCTACATTATTTAAATTTCACTTGTGTTCTTTTCGGACCAGACTTGCAAATCTCTTCGTGCATTTACTTTCACTTGACCGTCTACCGTGCGCTTGCACATGGCTTCCTCGCACGTTCTCACCCCTTGCTTCTTCTGACCTTCCAACGTCTCTCGAACGTCTCCACTCAAAATCTTATCATCGGAGGGTGTTCCTCGTCCTGCATGGTCCAAATTTCCTTGTCTTCTTTCCTATTCACCTCACCCGGCCGATGGTACATAAAATATCTGCACCGCCAAACAAAGAGATTGATTGGCGATCACTGCCCATGTCTTCTTGTGCCCTTTGTATGGTTGAAGACGCAGCGCCGACCGCGGGTCACTCTGCGAGACAGACGTCGCATACAACGTCCCCGCAAATGACCCGCCCGCTCTTGGGGTCTTCGTCGACAATGCTAAGCTATGACGGCAATGGTCGGGTCAATCCGTTGGCGGACATGGGCCTTTCGGACGAGCGGTATCAAACCATTCCCAAGGATCTCAGCAACAAGAATCCGATGGGCGTTGGTGTGACGCAAGGGTTTGCCGCATCCGAGGGTATGGATGTGGGTCTCATTTTTCCCTTCTTTTTCTTTGCTTTATTCTGGAAAAGGTAGGTCAACTGGTTGGTTCAATTCGTTTATGGATCACGCAGTCCTGGCAATGTTGATGCGCGCTCGACGTCTGCAAGTGATCTCGCTCCATGCTCTTTTGTGCGCTTTAATTTTTTTGTGCGTCACTTTAGACGGATATGCACTCCATCTCATGCTTTGGAACTCTCCCTCTCTCTGTCTATCATTTGTTGTAATTGATCTTGTGTAGCATACGAATCTCGACAAGTGAAAAAGTATGCAATGACTTTTGCCGCCCTCTCGCGTTGCACGTTGATTGAAACATTCTCTAGGCGCTGATGGGAGGGATGTATGATTACTGGTCACCAACGTTAACACGTATTATACAGACTGACGCATGTTCGAGTCGTGTCTTTGGGATCATGATCAGTCTCCACCACGTACGTATGTATATCACAGAGGCGAGACAAAGACTCGGAGCCCTACACGATTACATGCTCCTTCCGCGGCGTCGCTCTCAATGAATTCCATCACACACTACCACCGGCGCCGCGATCTTCCCCAGTCCTCTCTACCACCTGTATTTCTTCTCCCTGCTCCACCTCTTCGTTCTGCCCGGCATCCGCAAAGACAATTGCGCTTGCAGCACCATGGATGGACCCCAATGACAAACCGAATGCGGAGTCAATGTCACTTCCACGTCGGCCTTGAAGGTCGCGCGCATAAAGGGCTCGCAAGTTCAAGATGAATCGGGGGACGAGCATGACTGGAGGTATATATTCTACCAAACCCAGTAGTATCCACCACCCTGTCAGTGGGATGTCTGTATTATACAGCGTGTCGAGGAGCGACATCATCAGGATGCTACTCGTCAACACCACTCGTTGTTAGCCTAGTTGCATAGAAGAGGGTATGAAAGGAAGGACGTGAACATACACAAGAAAGTAGATCATGCCTTCCCTCGCAAGAAGGATCATGTAACGGTTGAGGCGGAATTGCTTTGTTTCTTTGTCCATTTGAAGGGCTTCCCTGACGAATTTGATGACGACGAGCAGACACATCAGTGCACCAAGAGTGATCTGTGCTGAAGTCACAATCTCGGCCCAAATGGGGGCACTATCTTGTTGTACGCAAAACGAGAAATCTTGCACTTCAACAATAGCCTCTATATGATTGGGAGAACAGCAGAGATTCTGTTATATAGTGTGATGAGGTGAAGCCATGTAGTGCGCACCTACGGTCAACTTCTGAATGCTGATTAAAACACTTGCAACCAGATTGGGTATCATTTCGAGGGTGTACAATGTGAGGAGAGTGCCAAGGATGAACTTGGATTGATTGTACATTGCCCACACACGGAGGATCATCGCCACTGTCAATGCCTATGAGATAGCCTTGGCAAAGGTGAAATGAAATCTCACATTCTGCGGCACCAATGAAAATAAAGAAAGCCCATTGGGCAAAAATATAAATTATCTCGCCTTTGGAGAGTGTTTGAGCAGAGTCGACATTGGAAGGTGGAATAAATGTACTCACAACTGTTTGGATAGCATCAACTGTCGTTGATCAGTGAAAGATGAAGATGAGCACATACGTCTAACAATGGTTTGAATATGATGTATTTTTGTCAGTAATAAGAATCACCTTTGGTAGGCTCGGTAAAAAAGAACTTCCCCCTTTCACCGTGTTGTCAGCCAGACAGACTCGGAATTGGTATCTTTGAACGTACAGAAGCAACCAATTCTAGTGAACCAGACAGCGATCAATTAATATTTTTCGCAGCAGGATAGACATACATGATAGTCCAACACAGGCCGGAATAACGTGCCTGGAAGTTAACAATGATCAGTCCTATTACGATGTTATAGAGACCGTCCGAAATACATACAAGCACAAATAGTGCAGAGACCCTCGTCCAGGGCTTATTCTGCAATCATATCAGAATATATGAAGGATCTAGGCAAAGTGACTGCTGACCCAAATGTATTCAATCTAAAGGAATTGCGAACCGGTGAGATGTCTGTGTAACATGTGGATGATTGCGAGACATACCTCATCCGAGGAGGTGAGAACTGACAAAATTGAGGTTCATCCGATGTAAAGAAAAATATACAAACATGTATTACATACTGTAATCGTATGCGACAACAGTGAGGACTGCAACTAAGAAGAACAGTAAGATCGAGAGATCGAAAGCACAAGGTGAACGAGCATACGAGACACGCGGTTGTTCATTTCAATGTCTGCAATGGTTGACTGCAGAGTGGAAGCCATGAAATTGACTGAGAGGATACGCGGAAACGCTTAGATGCGGAAAGAATGAGAAGGTGGTAGTTGACATCCGGAGACTTGAAGCGGCTGCACTTATAAGCCATCGCCCGTAGGAAAGCAAGATACCAGGAACCCATTTGAGACGTTGTTGAGCATAGCTTACATCAAGAAGGTGACACGGCATTTTGCCCGTATGACAAGAATAGCAGACACGGGAAGCGAACACAGGGTTTGATGTACTTTCAAAGGGCAAGTTCGGGCGACTGTCGCGATGGACAAACAGGATGGTAATCCTGTGATGCTATTCAGTATGGCGGATGGAGGAAATACCGACCGCGAAGCAGAGTCAGAAGACAATGCGCAATACCCTCCAATCACAGACTGCAGTTCTTCATGGCAAATCGCCCTATAGTGTCCACAAGTTCTACAAACACCGTCTCCGCACTACAGCAACAGATCGCGTCACTGCAGGCCCAGAACGAAGTGTTTCGTGGGCAGGTCCGATCAACGCGTGCGTAGTCTTGAGCGCAGCTATCGGACCATCGTTGGCGAGATGGTCGATTTTCAAAAGAGCATGGCGCTGCAAGACACCGAGCTTCATGCAACGACGGTACTGCAACTTTTCGTCTCACATTTTCACTCATCGTCCATTTCGTTTGTTCGTGTATGCTTGTCCTTTTTTATATATATCATGTTAGCGACGCCCAAGGACAGTATGATAGGCACCATTTACAAAGAAGGGCCTGCTGGACATGGTCGAGGTGCGTCCATACTACTCTGGCCCTGGGCCGATCAACGGCTGACACGTCCATCATGACGATCCTGATGCGTCTCGACGCCGCTGTGTCTGCAACACAGCAATGAGAATCTGATGGGCGTTGGCGTGACGACAGGGTTTGCCGCGTTCGAGGGTATGAGGTGGGTCTGAGACAGGTTTCAGTCTTATTTTTCCTTTCTTTATTACTGCTTTTGATAACGCGAGGTGGGTCAACTGTTGGTTCAATTCGTTTAAGGATCACGCTGTCCCGGTAATTCCTGGTGTCGATGCGCGCTCGACGTCTGCAAGTAGATACAGAGATATAGATATATCCCATCCCGGACGAACAAGAGTGAGACCTTGTGATATACCATCATCCGCTATGGCGTGTCAAGTCATGATGGAGGGAAACATACCTACTTGATATGCGACAGACGAGTGTACCAGAAGTGATACGAGGTCAACTCGATGCTTCGCTATTTGGCTTTGGCGGCAGCAAGTTGATCAGGAAACACATCGGGTCGGGTCGGTGGTACGCCCCACTCCGGGACATCCCTTGGTCTAGCAATTCTTTTCGGCTCCCATTCCTGTTCAGCCACCGCATTCAGTTTCTATGCAACATCTAAGATGAGCCTCCTGACGACGATACAGCAACTGCGTACATAATACTCTTCCCGAATGTCGAATTTTTTCTTGGATTTGTCCAGTCCGAGGGCTTCCTCCTTGGACAGCTGTAGAATGTGACGACGGTGTAAAAGAGACGCCGTATGATAAACCTTGCCTGTTTGATCTTCTTGTCTTGCAAGTCATAGCGAGTTTGAGTGAAGGATTCAAGACCAAACGACGCCCCGACAATGATGAGTATGAACGGTATCCCAAACAGCGCAGGATGTCGCTTGAGTCTTGTCGGGAATGGCGAGGGATTCAACGGGTTGGATTGAAACGTCGGCATGACAGTCACGGAAAAGGCACGGGTTACTATGGCTGCCCTTTTCGGGCATGTCATCGGATATCATAGGATCTGCCAGTGTTCTTTCTGCCACGACTCTCACCCAGGGTAATGCCTGGTACGTTCCCTGTCCACGATCCATCACTCGACTCACGATGGCCGGGACAGTGACCGTTGTTCTCGGCACACAATGGGGCGACGAAGGCAAGGGTAAACTCGTCGACATCCTCTCTGCACAAGTCGACGTCTGTGCACGTTGTGCAGGGGGGAACAACGCCGGTCATACCATCGTCGCTCCCGCTGGCCCAGACAAGCTCCCGACCACCTTTGCTTTTCACTTGTTGCCGAGCGGTATGTATGACGTGATCATTCTGCATCACTGGATGACCGGTTTATCCAGGCATCGTCAATTCCGAATGTATTGGTCTCATCGGAAACGGCGTGGTCATCCATCTTCCATCATTCTTTGAAGAGATCGACGCTTTGGAGAAGCAAGGTGAGAAGCATGTCGTGCTTCAGCACGCCGTGTTATCCTGATCGTGTCCAGGTCTCCGATGTTCCAATCGGATACTGGTTTCTGATAGAGCTCAGCTAGTCTTTGACTTTCATCAGATCGTCGATGGTTTGAAAGAGGTGGAACTGGGTGGTTCAAGGTCTGCTGGTTTTCATCTCTCCATGATACTCGTTTCATGTTGATCTAGCATCGGGACTACCAAGAAGGGCATCGGCCCCGCGTATTCTGGAAAAGCGTCTCGTTCCGGTCTCCGTGTACACCATCTATTTGATCATGATACATTCGCCGGCAAATTCCGCAAGATCGTAGAGGGCCGCTTTAAACGCTACGGCCATTTCGAGTATGATACAGAAGGCGAGATTATACGGTACAAGGCAGGCATGACATGACACTTTGCAGCATAGTCACTGATGAGCCCATTTCCCCCTGCAGCATCTGGCTGAACGGCTGAGACCGTTCGTGACAGACAGTATTGCATATATTCACGATGCTTTGGCAGCGCAGAAAAATATTCTCGTCGAGGGTGCGAATGCATTGATGCTCGACATCGACTTTGGGACGTATCCTTATGTGACCTCCTCGTCGACCACGATTGGTGGTGTTTGCACGGGCCTCGGGATCCCTCCAAAGGCCATTGGCACTACGATAGGCGTCGTCAAGGCGTACACCACTCGTGTGGGCGGTGGTCCGTTCCCCACCGAGCAGCTCAACGTGAGTCGATCCACGCGTTCACCATGTCGCTCCTGAGGCGTCGTTAGGACATTGGTGTGCACTTTCAAGAAGTTGGTCGAGAGTACGGGACGACGACTGGACGCCGTCGCCGTGCCGGTTGGCTGGATCTGGTCGTCATGAAGCACTCGTGCCTTATCAATGGCTACGACAAGCTGAACTTGACCAAACTAGATGTATTAGAAACGCTTCCCGAGATCAAGGTGGGGGTCAGGTACACTGTCGACGGCAAAGTGCTTTCGCACTTTCCTGGTGCGTGTTAGGACATGTTTTGTGACACTGATCTCAACGTTGGTGATAGCTGATCTGGAGGTGTTGTCGAAAGTGGAGGTGGTGTACGAGACCCTTGCTGGCTGGCAGACGCCCATCACGTCTGCGACGAGCTACGAGGATCTTCCGGACAACTGCAAGAAATATGTAGGGTTTATTCAAGACTTTCTCGACACCCCGATAGAGTGGATCGGTGTTGGGCCTGGCCGGGAGAGCATGTTGCACAGGGGAGGATATGTATTTAATTAGAAGTTTATTCTCACGCCACATGATGGAGGAAGAATCTTGTTCACACCTGGTCACTCACTGTCACGACCTCCGTCACTCCCCGACCGCCGTAACGAGCCCGTCACACCGCGCCGTCTTCTTCAAAGGTGGATATGAATGCAATGGATCCGGTTGTGCACCACAACCCGTCTCAAAGTACTTTGTCGCCCGTCTCGTCGTCGCGCAAAAGGGCCCAAAGAGATAATGAAACGCCTGCTCAGAGACAGAAGCGGGAGAAAGCAGCGGAGAGGCAGCGACGAAAGCGAGAGCGTGACCGTCATGTCAATCACTTGAATGCTGCAATGTCCTACACTCAGCCTTCAGATCCCCCACTCACCCCGCAGTCACAGCCACAACAACCCCCTCCCCAGGCCTTTGTTGGTCAAGAACTCTCTCCAGAGGAGCTCGCACGCAGGGAACGCGTCCGAGCCGCGGCGCGCGAGCGACAGCGGAAACACCGCACCCTCGTGAAGCAACGTAAAATGAGGGAACTGGGTCTGGACATGACGAGCGAGATGCTGCCTGGCATAGACGAAGTTCAGTTTCGCGTGAACGGCCAAAACGAGTACCAGGTGTTGCCACACGAAATGCATCCCCATCCAATGAATCCACAGGACCCGTCCTTTCCCCAGCCACCGATGACCGGTGGGCAGACCTTTGCCTCGACGTTGCTGTTGTCGCTCTCGTGCACGCAGCTGCTAAAGCAGCAGTTGCTTCGCACGTTGTCGATCACAGCCGAGGACCTCGCTGCGCTGGAGCCCATCATCGCCGATGCGTTCGACCAGTGGGATCATCAGGTACGTCCCTCGCGTGTGGGAGTATCATCGCACTCAAACCCACATGCGTTTGTAGCGGCGCATGCACTTTGCACAACAACAAGCTGCTGCGGCAAAGGTCGCAGATGGGTCGATAGCCGGGCCATCCGCACCCCCTTTTCCAGATATGAACGACCCCTCGGCTAACGGTTTCGGTGAGCAACCCCCGCCCCATGCCAGCGAATTTCGGGCGCGTTTCCATCGTTCGCTCGTCGCCCCCTCTCCCTTTCGAAATTTCAATCCGGCGGATTCGACCACGGCAACGACGTCTACCCCGACATCCACACCGGGGTCTGGTCCGCCTTCTGATTCGATCGATCCACATTTGAGCGGTGTGGTGATCACAACCGGAGACGGACGCCAAAAAGTGCCCGTGGACCCTGATACAGAACGACCGTAGCTGCATTAGAACCATTCTCATTTCTCATTACACGTACAATTCTCCACCTCAACTCCCACCTCAACATGCGACATGTCCCCTCTTCCATTCCATGTTTTTTAACATCACAAACACGTTGTAATTTATGTCTCATCACTCCATACAATTTACGCTTGTGAATTGGCATCACTTCACGATGGGCATTTATTTACTCTGTATCATGACCGTCGTTGTATGCACTACGAATTATATGGCGGTGCCATCACCCTGTCTTCTGTGAGATCGTCTTCCGATCGTGATTGGCGTGAGGCAACGCTTCAATTTAAAGCGGAGATGGAATATCTTGCACGCGCATCACAGGCGCTGTCGCCAAAGCCAGCATCAACTCTTTCTTCATCCCTTTGTGTGTTTCTTGACCACTATGGCCCTCAGTTTCATTGGGTATGTCCTCTTTTTCTCTTCCGACTGCTGCTCACATCGTTGCGGACGGACGCGTACAGAAAACCCATATCGCTCATCTCCCATTCTGATGTTCGATACCGGGGCATTCTTGCTGGTATCGATCCAGCTGCCTCGACAATCCAGCTTTCGAACGGTACGACGACTGCCCGCACTCTGTCATAAACATCCCTCTGACGGGCTTACTCCCTCTAGTCTTCTCTATGGGTACAGAATCGCGAAAGTGAGTCTCTCTGCTGCTGCCTGTTATAAAAAAAGATGAAACACGTCGGATATAAAAATGCGAGCTGACGCTCGTCCGTCCGAGAGCGCATTTACTCATGTGGATCATTCCGTTGCCTTCCTGTTGATACCCCATCCCCATTCATTTGCATCGTGTGCATTACTGATTACATATGACAGACCGCCCGCAGAATTTATTCCCCCAGTTCAAGAACCGTATCAATACATCATCTTTCGGGCTTCTGAAGTAAAGGATCTCGCTGTCGATGAACCGCCGCCGCGCCGTAGCGTGCACGATGATCCCGCCGTACTAGGGGTGCGTGTCTATATTTCACATCATTTTGCGGCTATTGGGGGCTATGCCCATGTGTGATGATACATTGCGGATGTAAACAAGAGTCAGATGACTCGCGTATCCGAGAGCGCATAAAAATCGTGTGGATACTTCCGTTGCCTTCCTTCTGACCCATTCATCTCGACCCTGCCGCCTTGACACGTTTACTCACGCGTGGTGTTAGGCATCCGCACCTGGGATCCCACCACCCCAGTATCCGCCGTATAATTCTCCGTATCAACAACAAGCGGTTGCTCAACCACCACCCCCGCAACAGGCGCCGCCTGTACCATACCCACAGCAGCCGCATGTCGTTCCGGAGGTGGTCCAACCGCCACAGGCTGCGGTTGTTCCTCCGAGCGATGTACCAAGCACGAGTGCCAATGGACGGCGCCCTACCAATCCCGTACTAACAGCCGCTGCATCGCTCGAGTCCGTTGAGCGTGCGATTGGGGATTTGCGCGGGACGAGCGGACCTATTGGGAGGGGAGGTCGTCGTGGACATCACGGCCACGGACCAACGGCCAAGGCCAACGAACTAAAAGTACCCACGACTGATTTCGATTTCGAGAGTTCGAACGCGCGATTTGACAAGTCAGCGATTGTGCCGAAGAAGAGCATGAATCATTCGGAAGGGGAGGGTGTGACGCCGTCGGAGGGCGGGGTGGATGTGGCGAGCAAGGAGGAAGAGGAGTTAAAGGAACGGGCGTATAACCCACAAAAGTCGTTCTTTGATTCGTTGTCGTCCTCTTCGGCGCAGGGGGTGGCACCGGCCACGAGGGGTGGGGGTGGACGACGGGGTGGAGGGGGTCGGAATCGGAGAGAGGAGGAACGAGAGAAGAATGTGGCCACGTTTGGGGAGCCTGGGGGTGTTGGGTTGATGGGGCCGGGAGCGTATGTGGGTGGGTGGGGCGGGTTTGGTCGTAGGGGAGGAAGACCACGTCGGGGTGCGCCTGTAGGTGGTCGTTGATACTTTTTTTCCCTATCTTTCTGTTATTCCTGCAAGGCGGGGGTCGGGATGTGGTGATGTGGTTTTTCTCTTTCTTCAACGACCTGCTTGTAGTCAAGTATAATTGACTCAAATTCCAAGCCATGATCACGACCACCCCTCTGCGTCCGACCTTGTGTTGCAAAGCTAGGTGGTTGCAGGAACCCCCATGACTTTGCTTGCACACTCAGCTATACCCGTATACCACGGCGACGTTAAGGCTGCAATCTCGACCCAATCATATTCGGGGGAAATCATGTGGATGGACGTGGCCGGCTTCTAGGAGACAGCGGCAGACAGCTCCTACTATCATGTCCAACAAACTGCCGTAGAGGACTTTCAAGACATAGTAGGCTTCCGCCGCCTCAAGAAAAGCACATAGGACTCATACCGTGCCAACAAAGGCAAGTGTTGCAGTGCTATGGGTCTTGACTCGTTGAAAAGTTTTGCAATAGCCTGCTGGTACAAATGCGCATGATGATCATAGAGGAGTTGCCTATGAAGCTGGCATAGCCTACTTCCTAGGTAAATGTTTTTGGGCTTTGCATACTTATCTTGATACTTATCACGTCAGAATATATTGAATTATACTCAAGTCCTATGGGCAAGCAGGACTTTAGTGTGCATGGGTTCCTTGGTAATCTGACAAAGGTGACTGCCTCGTCAGGCTGAAGGTGCATGATCAGCCTCACCATGCGGTCTCTTGGTTCCATCTGATGCGCTGGATTTTTGTTGATTTCATCGTACCTCAATTTCCGACACCGCCTTGTCACTTCCGGTCCAGCCTGAGGAACACGTGGTCGGCGTCTCCTTCTCCCTCTCAACACCTCCAACATTTCTGGCGCTACATCGAACCCGGCTCCCAGTATCGTTCATCACTTGAATGCCACACTCTGTTACTGTTGTCTCTGGGGACGCTGGTACATCAAAATACATTATCACGCATGTGTTTTGTCCTCTACAGCTTCCTGATGGGGATGACCACGGCGTTCACAATGATCGTGCTCTAGCTAGGGCGGTTGCAACCGCTGCCCGCCTTTACAGTAATCACGTCGGCAAAGCCAATATCCCTCTGTGGCACAGCGTTTCACGAACGCTGCAAAATTTACAAGCCATTATGCAGTTTGAAAGCTTGGATAGGTTTCAAACTATTTCCCAGTTCAGCAGCATGGATGTAGGAGGTAAGATTTCGACAGTCAGGTATCCTGGGAACTCACAACATATAGATGTCGTCGTATTGTTAATTCGAGCCCAAAATGCGGGGGTCGTCTTCAGAAAGCAGAAGGATGTCACCATCTTCGAGTCGTTCGAGCTATCCCCAAAGGCTGAGGATGCGATGACTACGGAAGGAAAACTGATCTGCTCATATCCTGGACCTGCCATCGAGATCCCCAACCTTATGTTTGATGACAAGAACTTTCTTTCCGAACTCGTGAATTTCCTCGCTCACATGAACCACGACAATTTCGATGTTTCCTGGCACTCATATGATTCTAAAGATACTGTCCACCCGCGCTATATCACCGAATTGCTTACCGGGATCCTGAGGAGCGTCGGTCGCCCGGCCGACATCGCTCGCATCAGCAAGCGCGTGGGCGACGAAGTCATATGCAACGATGACCTAAAGTTACCGTGGCGGCGCTCGTCGCTCTGGCTTCTCATCAGAGTCTCCCTTCAGACGACTCTAGATCGGTCTCCTCTCGGAAATCTTACCTACAAGAAATTCATGCTGTTTTTCATGTGTTCCCTTGCGCAGGAAAAGACCTATGCAGACCTTCCCAGTGATCTCCTCCGGTTCATGTCAGCCAAAATCAGCCGACGCTTGCGGAAGCTGGGCTCTTCTGCGCCTGACTGGCTCTCGCGCTTCGTATTGCAAACATGCACTTCTCTCCGATCGACCATCGAAAGGCGGTGGAGACAGGTGCAAGCCACTCAGCGTGTATCCCCTCCTTGGACCCCCTCTCAACTTGATCTTACCCGAGATACTCAGCTGTCGCTTTCGGGCAGCGAGGACTACCTTCGCAACTCCCTCGCTAATCACCGCATTAATCCTCCCGACATCTCATTCAACCCTGAATATCGTCGTCGAGGTGCTCTTGACGACTTTCTCTCTGCGGAGGGAGATTTTTTCGAGGAAGCATATCGTGTTGAGCCTCATGTTACCCTCTATGATGTCGAGCTGGCGGTAGAGCAGGATATTGATACCTGGCTTAGTCGGGTCACAAACAATGATGAAGCATGCGTCAAGTTGGAGATCTTGGCTGACAAATACTCCTCGAGCGCGTTCAAAACGTACGCGAATAACCCGGAACTCCTTTCGGCCATGCTGTTGACCACAGTTGAACTTTGGGCTGCGCTGGATAAAATAGCTGTCAAGGAAATCCCGATACTTGCAGACTACTCTCCGGAAGTACCGATTAGTCTTCTAGAGAGCCTGTTGCTTTGCAAGGCTGCGAGTCGCCATCGTCTTCGCCGTGCATACATATATCTCTCCCGTCGCCACTCTCGGTCACGACGTCACTGGTCGGTGTTTTCTCCGACAATCACTGTGGACAGCTTTGCCGTCCGTTTTTACAGGAAATCTTCGCATCTTCGACGTCTGAAGACTGAAATTGAGCAAGTAGCATGGGCTCAAGTCCACAGCAAGGTTGCTGAACTGCGGGGAATGAACGCTCGTTACGCCGAGCTTCGGAAAAGGGAAGCAGAGACTGGTCGAGCAGAATCTAATATGGACATGCGGATCGCCATTTACGAGAGGCCATTACCGTCCAGTCAACTCCATGCGGAGGTGGTCGTGTTTGAACTAGATTGTCCAGTCTCTTTTAACATGTGGCGCGCTGCCACATTCCATCTCTTGGTCGATCGTTGTTCTCCACCCGTTCAGCAATGCGACAGACCTCATCTCGAGCTAAATGGCTATCAAGCGCTCGAACCCTTTCTCGTGAAGCATCCACGATCACTGGTCTCCCTTGGCTCCAACACAAGGTCGTCCCACTTTACCCATCCCAGCGTGCCTATCCCTGCCAAGCAGGAACAGGTCTGCATCTACAATAAGTTGATTTTCTTCAGTTTCGACATGCGTACCGGTGTCCCTGTCTCTGAGACGCTTGGTCGCGTCGATAGCAGGGTGCACTGTACATACAAGCTTCAGAACGAGCCCTATCATAGTTTACAAAAATATGTCGACTCCACTTCCCACACGTCGAACGAGGTCATTGCGAACCAAGCCGACTGCCACGAGGACCTTTCTATCCGTGAATTTATGGCGTTCGGACACCTACGCAGCGGCGGTTTACTCCAGTGGCTCAACATCTTGAGAGAGCTTCGCAACCGTTCGCTGAGTTTCCGTCGTCACGAAGTTCATATGCTCTTAGCTCATGCAGTTTCTCAAGTTGGACCACTTGAAAATGCGGGATGGACATGGCATCTAGAGATCCAACAGCCCACCTTTTGTTGCGCGCTCTTGGGTGAGCTGGAGAGCCTCGTGCGGGATATCGAAGCCAATTGGCTGGAAGGGGTGACGATGGATACCATCTCCCACTTGCTCCGTCGTCTACTTGCGTACAGCCTGAACGACGCGGTCTCACTTGAAGCACACTACCTTCTCCGTTTGGTGCGTAGCAAGGTGTTCTCTTGGACGCAGGAGCTATCGGCTGAGCTCCTGAGAACTCCAGGAGATGAAGGGTCCCGTGGAGTTTTGCGAGACACCGCCGCCATTTGTCGAAGCACGTTTGATGTCGATCCCGCCATGTTCCCGAAAGTCCTCCACTCACCAGAAGATATCGACATTCTACTTTCATGTGCTATAATAATCCACGACCACATGCCCGTCGACGTGTCTAGTCTCCCCACATATTCACAATTACTCCTTGACCGAGATCGCCGCCTCTCTCTGGCTCTTGAGAGTGTTGTAAGGGATATAATCCAGGCCGACTCTAGTGATGAAGGCATCGACCTTGCCATTAGCAGGTTTTGGCCTGACTACCACCCAGGTTTGAAGTGGGGCCCACTGCAGGATCCGAGCTCACGGTGGCTTTCGTGCACGACCGCGCCACCAGGTGACCAGCGTCCGCAAATGGCACATCTCAATATACTTGATGGATCGCTCTTGGTCGATGGGAGACCACTTGGGAGTTGGTTGCCGAACGAATTTGTGCGGCATCCACTATACAAGCTGATATTTGGCGAGGTATGTGTTACTATGCCCAATGTAACGCAACTTACTAACCCCTTGTAAAGGAAATGCTCACAGTTACACAAAGTGATCTCCCAGGGATGGATTACTCCACAAGAGGCTTGATCTCCGACCACCGGGTGAGTGCACCTTCGAAAGGTATAATCTATACGTAAGATCTCAGATCTCGTTCCAGGTGTACTTTTCTCTCAAGAACGACGGGTCAGACCTCGTGATTCGAGCAAAACGAGAAGAGATGGACACTGACGATGTAGAAATCATCGAGCTCATCCCTCCTGGAATACTGGAGGGGGACCTGCCTGCAGTATTGATCGAGGGACATACTCATTGGCTGAATCTTTCCACGTCCGTCATGGAGATCCGTCCTCTCGAGAGCCTTTGGGAGGCTTCACCTGAGAACTGGAGGGTCGACTGTACTCCCGGTCGCTATCGCATGCGGAAAGGCCATGAACACTTTGTAGACGTTCAAAGCCAATCATGGGACATGGTTTCGCGTCTCTTACGGCCACTTGGCACCCCACAGGATCTCATAATCAGCGTATCTCCAATCGACCCGGACACTACGTCATCATTACAACTGTCTGTTCTCTTGCCTCGCTACGACCTATCCTTCTACATCGATGAAGATTGGGAACTCCAATCGCGTAACATGCGAGGCATGGTTTATGACGAGAATCAATCCATTGGGACCCTATTTGGGTTGGTCAATCAGCTGGTACTTCGGCCAAAGGACAGAGACGCCAATGTTCTCGGACTCATCCCCCGATGTGTTCTCATCCCTAATGGCGACGTTTCATTCCAGATCAATGGCCATCACGTCCGTGTCGAAATCACCACTGATCTTTCTGTCGTGAAGAGGGTGACGTACCAGACATATAGAATCAATACTGACTTGGGTTGCTTGATTGGAAGCGCCAGCTTGACGAGCAAGCTGTACTGCGCTTACCTGCATGCGTTGACCAGTGGATGTAGCGACGATCCGCTTACTGGGAGGTCTGGCACAGAGGAAGCGTTGTCTGTGCTCCGGTCAGCTAGTTGTTGGTCAAACGTGAGGCTCGGTCCTCGCGACGCAAAGCTCCTGGGCTTGATCGCATCCATATGTCCCCCTCGAACATGGGATCCCAAACAATCCATACAGAAGGTGGAGTGGCGAAACCTGCCAGCAAACTCGCAGAATCATGAATTGTATGTTCGTTCCAAAGAGATCAAGGAACACTACGAAAGAATTCAGCTATTCCACGAGAGCCAATCGATCCCTTTATTCGAAAACTTTCCAGTACGAGACAATCACCTCCTGAAGCGCAGTGCGCGGCGAGCTGCGTATCTATTTCCTTCCGGGTCGTCTCGCCAGCCTTCTGGAGCGAATTTCGATGTCGGGTACCGGGGAAGAGACGTAGTGGAGGTTGCCTCGGGAGAGCATCGTGCTTATACCGCCGCGAGTTACGCTTACTGCCGGACCGCCACAAGCAGAAAGGACCTATGGAAGATGGCGGAATCGTGGGCGAAGAATGTGTCTGGGGTATCTGGTGAAACTATGCTATCTCTCCAATATGACAGGTCATGGCTATCGCCTGATCTTCCGCTGACCTGGCTCAAGATATACAATCTATTGCGAGAAAGTGACGAGAGGAAATGGTTTCAGTTGCTTTTCTCGCTACCTGCCATGGCGTTTTCCTCGTCGTCGCTCAGCGAACTGGTTCCAGTGTTTGTTGCCTTTGCGTCACACCCGCAGTTCCGTTTTGAGGATCCACCCCGCTATGATTCCTATCCAATTGTAGAGGGATATTTCCCTTTGTCGACAACGTTGCAACAGTACGCCACCGATTGCGCCTACCCCCTCGAACGCAGCCCTGAACGTTTGGAGCGTGCGGTATTCGGGGAAAGCTTGGATGACTTGAAACGGCGTCAATTGCAATTGTATGTCAAGAGACGACGCTCGGATGCGAATGTAACAGCCCAAGAGTTGTTGGAAGCTTGGCCGTGTGAAACGCCTCCACAATGCTCGCTCGACCCTGCTTTATATGACGTGGCGGATTTGGAGTCTAAAGTTCAGCAGTACTTCTCCGATTGCTTTCGCAATCTCAATCTCAAAGAGCATTTGACTCGTGTTCAGATGATTCTGATCGATCTACATTCCGAAACCTCCTCACCCCACGGCACTCTTCTGTATTCTTTCCAACCCTCCCAAAGCATCCCTTCCTGTATCCCATGGCTACTCACTATAGATCAGCTGTTCACCAGACCTGCGCCCCAGTTACCAGCTCATGAGGGACTGCCTGGATATGCTGCCGACTCTGGAAACACAAGCCTCAACATCAGCGCCTCGCACTCTGATTCCACCTCGTTGCATCAATTAATCGCCACGGTCTGGGCGAACCAAGTGGACCTATTTCAGCGCCGGTACGTCTCTGCCCTCCGCAGAAGTGCGAGATACTTTGAAAGTGAGGCGGCCCTTATACATCAGAAAGCGACGAATCTGCCCGATGCAGAGACGCTTGAGGAACACTATGCTTGGTGCAAATCCAGCTATACTTCAGCGCTCCAGCATCTTCAGCGGCATCTAGGCCCCAGAAGCGAAAGCGAGCAAATACTTCAGCAGTCCGGCCAATGGCCACGCATCACTCCCCACACTCTTTTTCGGTATCTCGCGTCGAATTCACCAACCAAACTTCCCGACGATTGGAAGAGGTGTCTCGTAAGGTTCGCGCTACTCATGCTTGAACTTCAGCGTACTCGGAGATTCTTTCTACTACACATCAATGATCTTCATGAAGAACTTTACAAGGAACTACAGAACGAAGGATGTGACGGTTGGGATGCCGAAGCATATCCGGACTGGCTACTAATCCAGGTGCGTGTCTCGCCCCCCCATCGATTTATATAACTGCTAATGCCATGTCTCTCACATACATCAGCTACAAGGCAATTTTTTGATTCGCCGCGTCCAGGCTGAGGTTGCCTATGAAATGATATCACCACACTCGGGTGAAAATTCAACCATGCAACTCAATATGGGCGAGGGAAAGTCATCCGTGATTGTCCCTATTGTTGTCGCTGCTCTTGCGAATGGCGATCAGCTTGTTCGCGTCATTGTTCCGAAACCATTGACAACACAAACCCTTCACCTACTCGCAGATCGCCTCGGTGGACTCACTAACCGACGAATATATTATCTCCCATTCTCTCGTTCCCTGGAGATCGATCATCAGAAGCTGGCCTTCCTCCGTGAAATCATGTTGGAGTGCATGCGAGAGCGCGGGATTTTGGTCGTCCAGCCAGAGCATGTTTTGTCACTCAAGCTTGTGAGCGTGGAGAAGCAGTTGTCTCGCGCAGAGGACGGTCAAGTGGCCCATCTGCTGCTGGAGCTTCAGAGGTGGCTCCATTCTCGCTCACGAGATATTTTGGATGAGAGCGACGAAATCCTTGACGTTCGGTCTCAATTGGTATTCACAATCGGCCGCCAGCAACATGTCGAAGGTGCTCCCGAACGATGGACGACTACTCAACAAGTCCTCGGTCTTGTGGGAAAGCATGCATCCTCCCTTCGACAGCTATTTCCACTTGGAGTGGAGTATGAACCTGGACCACCCGCATCCTTTCCCTACGTGCGCATCCTGCAAGCAGATGCCGGTCAGAAGCTGATTTCATGGATAGTTCAAGATATTATCGACGGACTCCTCCTGAACATTAGCTTTACACAGCTCCACTTCCAATCGGACCTGAGGGACGCGATTCGAAGCTTTATATCATGCGAGGATGTCTCACCTGCCACAGTTCAATTGGTGAAGACGTACTCTGGAAAAACTACGTTGTGGGGTGGCCTCTTACTTCTGCGTGGCCTCTTGGCGACCGGCACTCTTTTGTTTGCTTTCAGGGAGCGACGATGGCGAGTAGACTATGGCCTTGCGCCCGCACGTACCATGCTCGCAGTCCCATATCGAGCCAAGGACGTTCCTGCACAAAGGGCTGAATTTGGTCACCCTGAAATCGCGATCATTCTTACCTGTCTCTCCTATTACTACGATGGTCTCACTGAGGAACAGCTGAGGGTATCGTTTGGGATTTTACTTAAACAGCACGACGCCTCTTCGGATTATGATCTTTGGGTTCGAGCATGCCCTGCTGTCCCAGAATCTTTCCGGACGCCAAGCGGCGTCAACATTGAATCAGCAGAGCAATGGAACAAGTCTTTATTCCCACTTTTCTCGCGGAATCGGGCAACAATCGATTTCTATCTTTCGAGAGTTGTATTTCCGAGAGAAGCCAACGAGTTTCCTTCGAAACTCTCCAGTTCAGGCTGCGATCTGGTGGAGAAGAAGGAACGTTTAGTGACAGGTAAGTGAGGATATGTCGCTGGGCTCGGATCACCAAGCTCGCTAACTCAACATGCTTTAGGATTTTCGGGGACGAATGATGGCCAATATCTACTCCCCCTCCATATCTCTCAACGCGATCCCGATCATCAACGAGGAACCAATGCAAAAGTTCTATCATATCTTTTACAGCCAGAGAACAACCACTACATATGTGTGACCCACAAGAATGGCAAGCGGCGAAGCACACATGAATTCCTTCAGATCTTGACAGCCCAGAAACCAGATATTCGCGTCCTATTGGATGTTGGTGCTCAAATGCTCGATCTTCAAAATCACGAGCTAGCGAAAGCGTGGCTAGACGTCTGCTTAGATGCTTCCGCTGCAATCTATTTTAACGAGGTTGATGAGTTAACTGTGCTTACACGTGACGGAAGTACACAGCTTCTGTTGTCGTCACCATACGTGGAGCAGCTAGACCGATGCGTGGCGTACCTCGATGATGCTCATACGCGTGGTACCGACATCAAATTCCCGACCGGATTTCGCGCTGCCGTCACGCTAGGCCCCAAGGTCACCAAAGATCGATTGGTTCAAGGTATGTGCATTTTATGTCATTTCGTTACAATGCTCCAATTGCTCTCATAGGGTGTATGCGGATGCGTATGCTTGGCAATGGTCATTCTGTCGTGTTTTTCGCACCTCTCGAGGTTGATCAATGCATCCGCTCTCTGGCTGGCAAAGACAAAAGCACTTCGGACATTATTGGCACCATCGATATCTTACACTGGACCATACGAGAGACGTGGGAAAACATTCAGCGGTGGGCACCTCACTGGGTACAGCAAGGGATGGACCATGCGTCCCGATATGCCTCTTGGTCCAGCTTCTGCAACGACCAATCAGCCCTGGAAGAACTGTCAGATAAGTGGCTCCAGCCGGCAGCCAAGAAGTTGGAGGATCTTTATGATCCTCGCAATACCTCGAACCCCACCTCCATTACCAGTCCGGATATTCGTCAGCGTTGTAGTGATATGGGGTTTTTATCGCCATGGTCCGTAGGCGTGGATGAAGAACAAGAGAGAGAGCTAGTTCATGACGTCAAACGACAAGTGGAACGACCACCGAGTGTACAACCAGCGAATCATTCAGTCCACCCAGATGTCGTCAGCTTTGTAAAGACCGGCGTCATTCCCAAACGGACTGGATTCATGGCATTGGCCAGACTCTTCACGACATGGACCAAAGCTTTCACTCCAGCTTTCGAGACCCTCCACGCGACCTCTGCAGCTTCCACTGAATCGTACATTTGGAGTCAATCCGTGTTGGTAACGACAGACTTTGAGCAGACCGTGAAAGTATCAGAGAAGGTAGACGACTACTTGCGCCCTGTCCACTGGATCCTTTCCGCGAAAAAAGCTTCCAATGACCTCCTCGTCATCTTAAGCCCCCACGAAGCGAATTGCTTGCTGCCGAATATTAGGTCGAGCAAAAAAGTTCATCTCCATCTGTACACACCCCGCATCACGAAGTCGATGAAACCATGCGATGGCCTTGTCTTGTACAGCGTCCCCACTGTTCCAAATGGGTGGATCCCCCCCTACTCTTTTATGGATCAGTTGAACGTGTTTGCTGGGCAGCTATATCTGAAGGACTATGAGACGTACATTCGACTATGTCGTTTCCTTTGCCTGTATGCAAGGGACCTGGAGGAGAACCAGGACATTATCAAGGTTGAGCCCGACGGATTCATCATGCCGAAGGATCGACCAACGCAGTCACAGACACTGATCGCACACACGTTCTCAAGTACTCCCATCCCTTTCCTTAAGGCGTTGATGGATCTTCGTAACAAAGGTATCAGTTTCTCATCGACCCACATGGGGAGACTTCTTCGTGGTCAACTACTTTCTGAAAATGACTTTGATTGTTGAGATGTGCGTCTATTTTATACTTTTTTTTCTTCATTAAATAATTGAGAGCAGGTTTGATATCAAAACCACACGCATGCGATGATGGTAGAGAAGGGGTTGGATCTGTAGTCTGGGACCCTAGATGATACACTGGGTCTTTTCAAATATCGTATGTGCTGTTGTAAAATGTAGTGTTGAGTCTTCGATTTTTTGTTCTCTGGACGTCATGATGTGGCGAAGCGAACCAGTCCGCATGCGACAACATTCCGAAAGGCGTCATTCCGGCCGGGCCGGTCTGGTGGCAGATGCTTCTCATAACGCATAGCTTCGACGAGACCGATTTTCTGTGCGGCCACTACTAGTATAGCCAGATGTGACATCGACACGGATGAGTCATAGCAATGAACTGGCATCAGGAAAGAAGCCGAATATGCAAGCTTAGCCTGCATTCCAATCGTTGACCGAAATAAATTATAACGGAAGTCCTTTCTAGCGTTGACATACGCATTGCTCTAGAGGGTCACTATTGCTGGATATCCTGCTGGACCAGCAAGGGACTAGTTCGCGTCTTCAAACGCGTGTTATTCAAATAATGCCGAAAAAAACTGACTCGTAAGACTGACTCCCAGCAGGGCCGTGGCCATCTACTGCGGGCTAGATAAAGAACGCGCTTCCTCACCTCTGAGAGGAACATGAGGGCATCGCTGGATGATCTTGTCAATGTGTGTGATACATGACGAAGGAGTAAGCGATACCTCCGACAGCGAGTCGTACGGTAATGCGATCCTCCAGCCGGTGTTGAGTAGATGTATGTGAGATTAAAGCGGGGCGCACTTACCAATGGTGGTGCTTGTGAGGGCCGTCAACTGTGACGGTTTAGTACTTAGTATCAACGTTGGGTTATGGAAGAGCGAATCGTTGAGGTGCGTTGTGTCGACACTTGTTTTCACTCGCCGGCGACGGAGACAATTCTTCCTCCATGAATGTATGACACCTTTCTTTGGTTGCCTTACTGTGATCGAAGCGCCAAAGCCACTTAGGCCACACGAAACCGCAGCTTGCGGCACTCTCCCAAATAGCCGCTGATTGATCATCAGAAATTTCGACCACCATCACTCTCATACACAAGTCCGCTGATACGAATCATGGATTATGATCATTGCCACAGATCTGCACAACGTTCAACTGCTCTGTTAAAACAACAATGGAGTGATCCAACACCAATTTATATCGTCGTAAAGTTTATCTCATATCGTCACTCACTCCAAGTCGATATATCGTGCAACTGACTTGCATGATAGCGGCAGCATCATGCAACAGGGTTTGTCTGAACCTGGTATCTCTTTCCAGTGTATGCCACATGTACTTCCCTCTGATTATCAATATACCAGTGAGCAGTCCAATGCCCGATCACGTTCTTGATGCAGGCTACACTCAAGAACGTCCCCTCTGGCATCTTACTCTCTTACCGGTGTTGGCTTATAGGTGCAGTCCCTTCATCTCCGGATGTCAAACACCACCTTATTCTCTCCACATCTCAATTGCTGCATATCCTCTCGGTCAACATCATGGCTTCTACTATACAGTCAGCTGTCGCAAGTATTGAAATAAACAACTGCATGTCTCGTGTGCTCCTTCACATTGTGCCTTCCGTCTTCCCGTCTTACTGTGCATTCTAGTTGCAATCCTCACCGCTGTTGCATATGATTATAGTAAGTCTTATATGTTTGTATATTCTTTACATTAGATGAACCTCATTATTACCAGTCCTGACCTTCTCGGACGAAGTATGTCTTCCAATCATCCACATGCTACACATACATCTCACCAATTCACACTTTCTTTAGATCAAGTACATCTGGGTCAGTAGACATGTTCTGCAGACTTTCATATATTCTGATATGGTTGCAGAATAAGCCCTGGACAAGGGTCTCTACACTATTCGTGCTTGTATGTATCCGGACTGTGTCTACAACATCTACCAGGACTGATCATTGTTAACTTCCAGGCACGTTATTCGGGCCTGTGTTGGACTATCATGTATGTCTATCTTACTGCAAAAATATAAATTGATCACTGACTGGTTCATTAGAACTGGTTGCCTCTGTAGGTTCAAAAATACGAATACTGAGTTTGTTGGGCTGACAGCATGATTACAGTCGGAACTTCTTTTGTACCTGGCCCTGCAAAGGTGATTCTTATTACTGATAAAAAAATACATGATATTCAAATGATTGTTAGACGTATGTACTCATCTTTATCTTTCACTGATCAAAGACAGTTGATGATATTCAAACAGTTGTGAGTACATTGTTCCATTTTCCAATATCCACTCTGCTCAAGGACACTTCAAAGGCAAATTTCTTTATATTTTTGCTACATGGGCTGTCTTTATTTTCATTGGTGCCGCAGAATGTGAGATCCCATTTCACCTTTGCCAAGACTATCTCAGGGATTGACAGCGGCAATGATCCTCCGTGTGTGGGCAATGTACAATCAATCCAGGCTCATCCTTGGCGCTCTCCTCACATTATACACCCTCGAAATAATACCTGATCTAGTTTTGAACATTTTAGTCAGCATTCAGAAATTGAACACAGGTGCGCACAATATGGCTTAACATCATGCATGCTATATAACAGAATATTTGCTGTTCTCCCAATCATATACATAGTGGCTACTGCTCAAGTGCTTGATTTCTCGTTTTGCGTGCAGCAATATGGGGGAACCGTTTGGTTTGAAATTACAGATGCAGCACAGATCACTCTCGGTGCACTGATGTGTCTGCTAGTCATTATCAAATTCATCAGGGAAGCACTCCAGATGTACAAGGCAACGAAGCAAATCCACCTGAACCGCTATATGATGCTCCTCACGAGGGAAGGCATGATCTACTTTCTTGTGTATGTTCATGTCTCATCCTTTCATATCCTCTTCTACGCAACTAGGCTAACAACAAATGTTGATGAGCAGCACTCTGATGATGTTGCTTCTCAACACACTGTATAATGCAGCAGATATTCCATCGAACGGATGGTGGATACTACTGGGTTTGGTAGTAGATATACCTCCAGTCACGCTCATCCCCCGATTCATCTTGAATTTGCGAGCCCTCTATGCGCGCAATCTTCAAGGTAGACGCGGAAGTGACATCGACTCCGCATTCGGGTTATCATCGGGATCTGCCCATAGTGCTGCGAGTGCGATTGTGTTTGCGGACGCTGGGCAGAACGAAGAGGTGGAGCAGGGAGAAGAGATACAGATGGTGGACAGGACTGGGGAAGATCGTGGAGCCGGTGGTAGTGCATGATGGAATTCATTCAGAACAACACCTTGCGAGAAGTTCGTGGTCGTATGTGGGCTTTGAGTTCTATCTCTCTTCTCTTGAATCCATTCTTGGTTGTACTGTGACGTATGTGATGATCATGCTCCTGATGGCACGACTGGCACACATCTACGTCAATCTATATTATATGTACTTGTTCAAAACGTTTATAACAAGGAGCTATACATACCTCTCATTCCTATCTAGACAACATTTCAATCGATGCGCAACACCAGAGGGCAGCAAGAGGGGAAGAAACTGGATCGCTCATTATCGGAATTCATTCGAGCATATTGCATACATCGACCTAAATTCGTATAAAATACGTCAAATCAACTGCAGCAACAGGCGGAGAGGGAAAGACCGAAAGCATGAGATGGAGTGCGTATCCGTCCATAGTGATCCATAAAAAAGATAAGAAAGCACAAAGGAACATGGACGCGAGATCACTTGAAGACGTCGAGCGGCCATCGACACGGGGTATTACCAGGACAGTGTGATCCGTAAACGAATTGAACCAACCAGTTGACCCACATTTCGCCATCGAAACCTATAATGAAGAAGAAAAAGGGGACCGAACACGTCTCAATCCAACACGAACCGCCCTCGTGTACCTTCCCGTATCCTCCCCGCAACCTTGCCCAATACACGCTTCGCACCTACGCCCATGCCGACACACCCATCAGATTCTCGCTGATAATGAGATCCTTGAGAATCGCTCGTCTGAAAGATCCATGCCCGCCAACGGATTGATCTGACCATCGTCGTCATAATTCGGCATTGTCGACGACGACGGTGATGTAGCAGTGAGCGCTTCGTTGAGCCCCTCGTCCAACAGGGGCGGTACACCAACCGACGGTCTCGGTACCTTGGACATTTGCTGAATGACATCGAGATGCATCAGGTGTTTCTGTATCATCATCATGAACATTTCAGCCCGGACCGGAGTGATATGGGCGCACTAGCATGTCCAGCAGGTCGTTCCTTCCGGACGAATAATATGTCATAATCTCGCTCGGCTTCAAATTGCTCGCTAGCGAGATCATATGGTCAAATTGCCTTTTCAAGGACGTGGCAGATATCCCATCCATCTTTGGGATTACAATATCCTAACAACGTCATATCAGTATCGACGATGACAGATATCAGATTGGCGTGTCAAGGGACGCACCATCAATACCAGGTCATACATACTTTTCCAGATTCATCTTGGTCGCGGCGCCAACCCAATCCACAATCACGTCGATCACACGGCCAAAAACCTGGCAAAACTTGCTGCTTAATCGTCGACTTACCGCGTCGTTGTCCACGAGTAACATGCAGGGCGGTACCACCCACCTGGGGAAAAACATTGATTGATGCGCAACCTCCTATGGTTGCCCGTGCCGGAGGGCGATGACGTTGACGAGGAAGGTGGGGATGATCCATTCGATGGGTTCATTGGCACCGGCTGTACGACTTCCTCTGGCACAGGACTTTCCTTCTTCTCGTACCCCAGCGTTTCGTTCTGGACCTGTTGTGACACGATCTGCTGTTGTAGCACAGGGACGGAGTTTTGTAGACGTGTGGACGTTGTCTGTAGGGCGGTGGATTGGGCATGAAGAGACGCGATCTAAGATTGGGGGCTATTTGTCTGAGCGTGCAATGATTCGATAACGCTGACGGCCGTGGGACCAGTGGAGCCTGCAGAGAAGGAGCGGCGGGATGAGGAGGGGGCGTTGTTTGAGAGGGCTTTGCAACTGGTTCATGACCTGTGAAACGAGGCATCGATCGCGTACGCATGTCTGATGCAACCAAGATGAACACATACCCCGACAACAAATCATTCGGGCCCCCCCATGAGACGAGATCCTCGAGTATCCTGAAGTTGCGATGGTGAGATGCAGGTGTATCGGCCGAAGCAGACAACGTACTTGTGGGAGCGGTGCAGGTGGGGCAGGCTGCTCGCACTTCAAATCTGTTGAGCCAGGCTGATTGTAGGTGGGTCGAGCTGATTATAATTAGCGTTGACGTACGCATTGCTGTAGAGGGTCGCTATCGCTGGATATCTTGCTGGACCAACGAGGGATTGGTTCGCATCTTCAAACGAGTGTTATTCAAATAAAGACAAAAAAACATACTCGTAAGACCGACTCCCAGCAGGACTGTCTACCGTGGGCTAGACTGTCAAGGAAAAAGCGCACCCTTCCTCACCTCTCAGAGGTGCTGGGTGCTCGTATTGTTATGTGGCAGGAGTAGACGATACCTCCGAGACTCCGACAACAGGTCGTCCGGTAATGCGATCCTCCTCCACACAGTGTTGAATAGACATATGCAGGTAGAATTAAAGCGGGGTACTCACCGATGGTGGTACTCGTGAGGGCCGTTACTTAGGCTGGCTTACGGGAGAGCGAACGCAACGCCGAGGCGCATTGTGTTGACACTTGTTTTCACTCGACTCGATCGCTCGAGATGATTCACCCTCCATGACCTTTCTCGGGTTGCCTTACTGTGATCGGAGTGCTATAGACACTCAGGCCCTACGAGACACACTATGCGACGATTGGACCCAAGATGACTAAAGCTTGCGGCATTCTCCAAACCGCTGCTGATTGATCATGAGAACCCGCGACCGCCAGATATGCTCTCGCTCTCATACGCAAGTCCGCTGATACGAATCATAAATTACGACCATTGCTACAGATCCGCCCAGCATTCGACTGCACTGTTAAAACAGCCATGGAGTGATGCAACGTCAATTTACCGTTTACATCAACGTCACGGTATCGTGCCATCCAAGGGGGCATCAGTAAACCCGGAACCGGTTGGCCGGTAGCCGATGGTAGCCGATGGTAGGTACTGGTAGGGATCATTACTCGGTTTACTGATGGCAAGTACTAGTCAAATCCAACAAAATGGCGGCAGTCACCCCGTAGTCAAGTAACATACTGGAGACTACTAGTATTGTTCGCTACAGTACAATGTCGGCTACAATACATGTTGGTCAACCGAACTTTTGGAAAATTTCAATCTTCTCGAGAAGAAGCCTGCAAATGGGCGATAATCGGTAACTTCCATCATTCTTCTGATGCAGTCCACACCGAATAGCAGCACAGGATTGCCATCATATTTTTCTCCCGCTTATTGTGTGATGGTGGCAGCATCACGCGACAGGGTTGGTCCAAACCCGCTCTACATCGATTCTGCAGTCCCTTCAAGTCTCCGGGTGTCAAATACCACCTTCTCATTCTTCTCATATTCTAAGTGTTTCTGCATATCCTCTCAATCAAGTTCATGGCCTCCACTCTGCAGTCAGTTGTCGCAGACATTGAAATAAATAACTGCATGTCTCGTATGCTCATTCACCTTGTGCTTTCCATCTTTCCATCTTACTGTTCTTCCTAGTTGCGATCCTCACTGCTGTTGTATACGATTACAGTAAGTCATACAAACATTTGTATGTTCTTTACATTGGATGAACCTCGTTGTCAGTCCTCACCTTCTCGGATGAGGTATGTATCACAATCACCCACATGCTACACAGCCATTTCACCAGTTCACGATTTCTTTAGGTTGAATATATTTGGGTCAGCAGACATGCTTCCCAGACACTTCATATATTCTGACATGGTTGCAGAATAAGCCCTGGACGAGGGTCTCTACACTATTTGTCCTTGTATGTATCAGAACTGTCTTCATGACATCGCACTAAGTCTGACCATCGCTGACTTCCAGGCACGTTGTTCCGGCCTGTGCTATACTATCATGTATGTCTATCCTACTATAAAAGTATAAATTGATCACTGACTCGTTCACTAGATATGGTTGCCTCTGTATGTTCAAAGATACTAATTCCGAGTCTGTTGGGCTAACAGCATGATCATAGTGGGAAGTTCTTTTTTACCTGGCACTCCAAAGGTGATTCTTCATTACTACTGACGAAAATACATCGTATTCAAACTATTGCTAGACGTATGTCCTCATCTTCCTCTTTGACTGATCGACGACAATTGATGATATTCAAACAGTTGTGAGTACATTTATTCCATTTTCCAATGTCCACTCTGCTCAAGGACTCTTCAAAGGCGAAGTTCTTATTATTTTTGTGCAATGGGCTGACATTATTTTCGCTGGTGCTGCAGAATGTAAGGTTTCATTTCATGTTGGGCGAAATAATCCCATGGGCATTGACAGTGGCAATGATCCTCCGTGTGTGGGCATTGTACAATCAATCCGGGTTCATCCTTGGTGCTCTGCTCACACTCTACACCTTCGAAATATTGTCCAATCTAATTTCGGCTGTAGCTATTTTAGTCAGCATTCAGAAGATGTTCGTAGGTGCCCATAACATGACTTAACATCATGCACGCTATACAACAGAATATCTGCTGTTCTCCCAATCATATAGTGGCTACTGCTCAAGTACTCGATTTCTCGATTTGCACAACGCAAAATGATTCCCCTGTTTGGACCGAAATTACAAATGCAGCACAGATCGCTCTCGGTGCACTGATGTGTCCGCTAGTCGTTATCAATTCATCAAGGAGGTATTTCAAATGTACAAGGCAACAAAGCAATTCTGCCTGAATCGCTACATGATCCTTCTCGTCAGGGAAGGCATGATTTACTTTGTTGTATATGTCCACATCTCGTTCTTCCGTATCCTCTTCTATGCAACTAGGCTAACAACAAATGTTGATGAGTAGCATCCTGATGATGTCGCTCCTGGACACACTGTACAATACAGCAGATATTCCACAAAACGGATGGTGGATACTACTGGGTTTGGTAGAATATGTACCTCCAGTCACGCTCGTCCCCCGGTTCATCTTGAACTTGCGAGCCCTCTATGCACGCGATCTTAAAGGCCGACGTAGAAGCGACATCGACTCCGCATTTGGTTTGTCATCGGGGTCTGTTCATGGCGCTGCAAGCGCAATCGTGTTTGCGGACGCTGGGCAGAACGAAGAGGTGGAGCAAGGAGAAGACATACAGACGGTAGACAGGACTGGGGAAGATCGCGGCGCCGGTGGTGGTAGTGCGTAATGGAATTCATGGAGGGCAACGCCTCGCGAGAAGTTCATGGTCGTAGGGACTCCCTTTCTTGTTTCTGTGTTTTGAACAGCATCTCTCTTTTCTTGAATTTGTTCTTGGTTGTATGTGACACATGCGGTGGTCATGATCCAAGTCCCAATGGCACGACTCAGACACATCCGCACCAATCTGTATTATATGTAAGACAATGTTTCAATCGATGCGCAACACCAGAGGGCAGTAAGAAACTGGATTGCTTATTATTGGAATCCATTGCATATTGCGTACGTCGACCTAAATTGGTATACGATGCGTCAAATCAACTACAACAAACAGACCGATAGGGAAAGGCCGAAAGCATGAGATAGAGTGCGTATTCGTCCATAGTGATGCATAAAAAAGATAAAAATGCACAAAGGGAAATGGACGCGAGATCACTTGAAGACGTCGAGCGGGCATTGACACCGGGTATCACCAGGATAGTGTGATCCATAAAGGAAGTGAACCAACTGGTTGACCCACCTTTCGTCATCGAAAGATTCGAAACCTATAATGAAGAAGCAAAAAGAGGACTGAACCCGTGTCAGCCAACACCTCGAACCGCCCTCGCTTGCCTTCCCGTATCTCCCCCACGTCCTCGCCTAATACACGCTTCTCACCAACGGATCGATCCGACCATCATCGTCATAATTCGCCATTGTCGATGGCACCGACCGCGAGCGCTTCGTTGAGCCCCCTCGTGCAACAGGGGCGGTACACCGACCGACGGTCTCGGTACCGTGGACGTTTGTTGAATGACATTGAGTGCACCAGGTGTTTCTGTATCATCGTGATGAACGTGTCAGCCTGGACCGGTGTGATATGGGCGCACCTCGAGCATGTCCGGCAGGCCTCCTTCGTGAACGATTTTGGAAGTATGACATTCATTCCGGAAGAATAATATCGCTCTGCTTCGAATTGCTTGTCATTGAGGTCATGAGTGTCATATGGTCAAATTACCTTTTGAATGACGTGGCAGATATTCCATTCAGCTTTGGGATTACAATGTCCTAACGACATCATATCAGTATCGACGATGACAGATACGAGACTGGCGTGTCAAGGGACGCACCATCAACACCAAGTATACTTTTCCAAATTCACAGCGCCAACCCCGTCGACAGCCAGGTCGATCGCACAGCCAGATACCTGCAAAAACTTGCTGCTCAGTAGTCGACTCACTGCGTCGTCGTCTACGTGTAACATGCGGCGGTACTGACGACCTGGGGACGATGTCGACGAGGAAGGTAGGGATAATCCACTCGATGGGTTCATTGGCGTCGGCTGTACGACTTCCTCTGGCCCAGGACTTTCCTCCTCCTTCTCGTACCCCAGCGCTTCGTTCTGGGATTGCAGTGACACGATTTGTTATTGTAGTGTGGAGACGGAGTTTTGTAAACTTGTGGATATTGTCTGTAGGGTGGATTGGGCACGAAGAGACGCGGTCTAAAATTAGAGGGTATTGGTCTGAGCGTGCAACGATTCGGTATCGCTGACGGTCGCGCGACCAGGGGAGCCTGCAGAGACGGAGCGGCGGGATGAGGAGGGGCATTGCTTGAGAGGGACTCTCAACTCGTTCACGTACTGTGAAACAAGACATCAATCGCGTACGCGTGTATGTAGCCAAGACGAACGCATACCCTGACACAAAGCGATCGCCATTCGGGCCCCATGAGACCAGATCCTGGAGCATCCTGGAGTTGCGATCGTGAGATGCAGGCGTATCGACCGAAGCAGACGACGTACTTGTGGGAGCAGCGCAGGTGGGGCAGGCTGCTCGCGCTTCATCCGTTGGGCTAGGCTGATTGTAGGTGTGGTGTGCATATTCTGCGAGGGATGGGAGTCATCGCGTGAATGAGAAATTGGAACTGACTCCAAGCAGGGCCGTCTACCGCGGGCTAGACTGTCAAGGAAGTGTGGAGCGGGCTCTTTCTCACCTCTGAGAGGAACGCGAGGCCATTGCTGGGTGCTCTTGTTATTGTGTGTGGCACATGACGAAGGGACCTAGTAGACGATACCTTCGACAACGGGTCGTACGGTACCACCAGGTGCTGAATAAACATATACTTTAGAATTAAAGCCCAGGTGGTGCTCGTGAGGGTCGTTAGCTGTGATGGTTTAGTATTTAGTTTCAGCGTTGGCTTATAGCACTGTTGAAGTTGGGGTATATGTGTTGGCGCCGAACTTTCCTTTTTCGGAAGCTGAACATGAGGCCTGACCACCAGGTGTAAGTTGCAAGCAGAAGGTTGGTGCCTTGAGCGCCGCCGACTACACCCCTCCTCTATCAGTCGAACATGTCTCAATCAGAGCCCGATGTATCTGTGGTCCGGCAAATCCTTCTGAACGACTGTAATAATTTCATTTATAACAGCCTCCCTACCTACCTTCTCGACGTCGGTCGTGTTCAAGCTCAGGTCGGCGCTGCCAGTGATCGCATTTGCCCACTTCAAGATATAAAGCTTGTCTCTCGCAATCACATTTCAAAACAGATCCTGATGCAGGTGGAGGCAGATCTTGAGGACATCCCCCTAGCTGGTCGGGAAAAGTGGTGTCGAGTAGGTTGTCCCTAACTTTTTTTTCTTCCTTTCCCGATTACATTGTTTACTCGAGTTTCGGGCAGACCCGCATGCAAGGATACAAGCACAAAAACCGCTACGCTATTCTATCGCACCGTTGGGGTGTGGACGAGCCCACATTTCAGCAGATAATGAAGGCCGACGTAAAATCCCTAGAAGAACAAGAACTGCCTGCGGGGATCAAAAAATTGATCCAATTCTGCAGAATAGCTGCCACCGACTACGAATGCTCGTATGCTTGGTCCGATACTTGTTGCATTGACAAGCAGAGCAGCTCCGAATTGGAAGAGGCTATTCGATCTATGTACCGGTGGTACAAAGATTCGGACATATGTGTTGTCTATTTGGCCGCGTCTTCGTTGCTAGACGACCTCAAAGATGATCCGTGGTTTACAAGGGGTTGGACTTTGCAGGAACTGTTGGCACCGACAAATATCAAGTTGTATGGGAAGGACTGGACACCGATCAACTCCGGCAGATCAATACGCAACGATAAAGACGACGAGTCTATTAGAAGGACGATTGAAGAAATCACTGGGATACCCGGCGATGATATTCGTCTATTTCACCCTTCTTGTGACAGGGTATCAGAGAAGATGACGTGGATGTCTTCACGGCAGGCGACGAGAATCGAGGATATGGCATACTCTCTCATCGGTATCTTTCATATCACTATGCCCATCTCGTACGGCGAAGGCCCTTGGGCATTTCATAGGTTAATGGAGGTGGTCGCGCAGAGGTGCTTTGATCCAGGCTTCTTCGCGTGGTGTGGGCCCCCTTCCCCATACTCCCTTGCTCTCCCAGGATCTCCCTCGTGCTACAAGCTCGATCCTGTAAGGGCTGGCCTGCTACGACTTCGTGGATTCGATGTCTCCACAGAGGTTCATAGTGGTGATCCCTCTTACACAATGACGAAAACCGGGCTAGATGTCAATGTACTACTCATTCCTATCGACGAGTCCTCCCCCTTTACCCCCATCGACACTTATGTCCTCCCGGCAAATCTACGAATAGCTATACCCCTTACCACCCCGTTTATGGGCCTCACTCCTGCTCGACTCCGTTCGGCTAAGCCAGGTCAAAGTTATGCACTCGGGGTCGTCAACTACCATCGGCTTAGTACCCGTAATCGCGGTAGCGTGAGCGCGAAGTCCAATTACTTCTGCCTGCTCTTGAGAAGGCAAGATTCTCATCTATGGAAGAAGGAGCGAACGGGGTCTGTCGTGGTCTTGAAGTGTGAGGGCGCTTTCAAAGGGGACGTAAAGACCATTAAGCTTGCCCACAGCACTCGGTTATTGTCATACCTTGCATTATAGCAAATTTAGTGCACTTTTTCTTAGTTTTACCCCCTAGCAGCATTGAACGTTATGAGCGACAGTTGTATGTTAGATGTGAGTTTACATTTTACAACAGCAAACGCATGACTTTAGAATACCTAGCTAGCATTGCAAAGCATCGTCTATCAACCCCTGATCTACTATTATTGCGTACGGATGGTTTTCATACTCTAAAGGGATATCAGAACCATCTGTCACACGGTCAAGCAGAAATACCACATGAAATCAACATGAAACGTACGTTTTCTCAACCATCAAAATCACTCTTAGAAAGCAATCGACCATCAAGAAGTTTCCCCATGTGGGTCGACGTAAAGTCAATGCCTTTGTTGCGAATATCCATCAACGCCCTCAGGGAAACGAGGGGCGTGCTCGAAAACGTGTGCGCGATCTCGGTGCACGATTGCGGTAGTCGATTTCGATTCTTCGGCAGGATGAACCCATCAGGCTCAATCGTTATGCCCTCCTTGCCTTCCAGATCTCTCGCATACACGCAAAGGAAGCGACACAACCGAATATATGCCTCATAGTCCTTCAGGTATAGCTGCCCAGCGAACATACTCAACTGATCCGTGAAAGAGGAAGGAAGAATCCACCCTTTGGGGGACGTAGGGATGCTATAAAATGCAAGGTCGTCGCATGGCTTCATTGATTTAGTGGTGCGGGCTGAGTACAAGTGGAGGTGAACTTTGTTGCTCGACCTGATATTTGGTAGCAGGCAATTCACTTCGTAAGGGCTTAAAATCACCAGCACATTGTGAGAACTTCGTTTTGCGGAAAGGATCCAGTGGACTGGGCGCAAGTAGTCGTCCATCTTGCCTGATACTTTCACGGTCTTCTGAAAGTCTGTCGTTGCCAATACAGACTGACTCCAAACGTAGGCTTCATTGAAAGCTGCAGAGGTCGCGCCGAGTGTATCGAAGGCTGGATTTAAACCATTGTTTGGTGCCCTGAAGGATATGGACCGTGTGGGGATAACGCCGGTCTTTACAAAGTCAACGACATCAGGGTGAATTGAATGATTTGCTGGTAGCACATTCGGGAGCCGTTCCACTCGTCGTTCGCGTATGACTTCATAAACAAGTTCTCGCTCCTGTTCTTCGTCCATGCCTACGGAGCGCAGCGAAAGAACCCCAAGATCGATACAATGCTGACGAATACCTGGGTTGCTCAAGAAGGGAGAGTCCGAAGAAGGGTTGGAGGGCTCATAGAGATCTTCCAGCGTCTTGGTTGCAGGCTGGAGCCACTTGGCCGACAGTTCTTCCAGGGTCGATTGGTCACCACAGAAGCTGGACCAAGAGACATAACGAGATGCATGGTCCATCCCTTGGTGTACCCAGTGAGGAGCCCACCGTTCAATATTTTCCCATGTCTCCCGTATGGCCCAGTGTAGGATATCGATGGTGCTGATAATGTCCGAAGGGTCTTTGTCCTTGCCAGCCAGAGAGCGAATACGTTGATCAACTTCAAGGGGTGCAAAAAACATGACGGAGTGCCCGCGGCCGAGCTTCCGCATCCGCATGCACCCTACGAGACAGACAATTGACATAGTAGAATGAAATGACATAAATAGAACATACCTTGAGCCAAACGATCTTTGGTGACCTTAGGACCCAGTGTGACGGCAGCGCGAAATCCGTTTGGGAATTTGATGTTGGTACCACGTGTATGGGCATCATCGAGATATACGACACATCGGTCTAACTGCTGCCCGAATGGTGACGATTGAAGTAGCTGTGTACTGCCGTCTCGTGTGCACGCCATCAACTCATCGTCCTCGTTGAAGTATATGGCGGCAGAAGCGTCTGGGCTGATATCTAGCCACGCTTTAGCTAGCTCGTGGTTTTGAAGATCGAGCATTTGGGCACCGACGTCTAATAGGACGCGAACATCGGGCTTTTGGAAAGCTAAAACTTCAAGGAATTCCCGCGTAGGTCGCCGGTTACCATTTGGGTGGGCCATGCACATATAGTGATTGTTCTCCGGCTGTAGAAGATATGATAGAACTTTTGCATTGGTTCCTCGCTGATGATCGGGATCGCGTTGAGAGATATGGAGGGGTAGTAGATATTGGCCATCATTCGTCCCCGAAAACCCTAAAGTAACCATATTGAGTCGGCGGGCTTGATCCGGCGACATATCCTCACTTACCTGTCACTAAACATTCCTTTTTCTCCACCAAATCGCAGCCCGAACTGGAGAGTTTCGAAGGAAACTCGTTGGCTTCTCTCGGAAACACAACTCTCGAAAGATAGAAATCAATTGTTGCCCGATTCCGCGAGAAAAGTGGGAATAAAGACTTGTTCCACTGTTCTGCTGATTCAATGTTGACACCGCTTGGCGTCCGGAAAGATTCTGGGACGGCAGGGCATGCTCGAACCCAAAGGTCATACTCTGAAGACGCGTCGTGCTGTTTAAGTAAAATCCCAAACGATACCCTCAGCTGTTCCTCAGTGAGACCATCGTAGTAATACGAGAGGCAGGTAAGAATGATCGCGATTTCAGGGTGACCAAACTCGGCCCTTTGTGCTGGGACGTCCTTGGCTCGATATGGGACTGCGAACATAGTACGCGCAGGCGCAAGGCCATAGTCTACCCGCCATCGTCGCTCCCTCAAAGCAAACAAAAGAGTGCCGGTCGCCAAGAGGCCACGCAGAAGTAAGAGGCCACCCCACAACGTAGTTTTTTCAGAGTACGTCTTCACCAATTGAACTGTGGCAGGTGAGATATCCTCGCACGATATAAAGCATCGAATCGCATCCCTCAGGTCCGATTGGAAGTGGAGCTGTGTAAAGCTAATGTTCAGGAGGAGTCCGTCGATAATATCTTGAACTATCCATGAAATCAGCTTCTGACCGGCATCTGCTTGCAGGATGCGCACGTAAGGAAAGGATCCGGGTGGTCCAGGTTCATACTCCACTCCAAGTGGGAATAGCTGTCGAAGGGAGGATGCATGCTTTCCTACAAGACCGAGGACTTGTTGAGTAGTCGTCCATCGTTCGGGAGCACCTTCGACATGTTGCTGGCGGCCGATTGTGAATACCAATTGAGACCGAACGTCAAGGATTTCGTCGCTCTCATCCAAAATATCTCGTGAGCGAGAATGGAGCCACCTCTGAAGCTCCAGTAGCAGACGAGCCACTTGACCGTCTTCTGCGCGAGACAGTTGCTTTTCCACGCTTACGAGCTTGAGTGACAAAACATGCTCTGGCTGGACGACCAGAATGCCGCGCTCTCGCATGCATTCCAACATGGTTTCACGGAGGAGGGCCAGCTTCTGACGGTCGATCTCCAGGGAACGAGAGAATGGGAGATAATATATTCGTCGGTTAGTGAGTCCACCGAGGCGATCTGCAAGTAGGTGAAGGGTTTGTGTTGTCAATGGTTTCGGAACAATGACGCGAACGAGCTGATCGCCATTCGCAAGAGCAGCGACGACAATAGGGACAATCACGGATGACTTTCCCTCGCCCATATTGAGTTGCATGGTTGTATTTTCGCCCGACTGTGGTGATATCATTTCATAGGCAACCTCGGCCTGGATGCGGCGAATCAAAAAATTGCCTTGCAGCTGACGTACGTGAGGTGGACGGCATCAGGAGACATTCCATGACATAGAAACACACCTGAATTAGTAGCCAGTCTTGATGTGCTTCAGCGTCCCAGCCATCACAACCTTTGTTTTTCAACTCCCTACAGAGGTCCTCGTGAAGACTGCCGATGTGTAGTAGAAACAATCTTCGAGCGCGCTGTAGCTCGAGTGCCAGTAGGGCGAACCTTACGAAACACTTCCTCCAATTGTCGGGGAGTATAATCGGTGAGTTCGACGCGAGGCACCCAAAAAGCACGTGAGGAGTTAGGCGTGGCCATTGACCGGACTGCTCGACTGCTTGTTCGCTTTGGCTTTTCGGGCCTAGATACCGCTGGAGTTGATGAAGAGTCGTGATGTAACTGGCGCTGCACCTAGCATAGTGTTCCAAAGGTGTGTCTGCAGTAGGTAGCTTCCGAGTCGCGTCGTGAGTTATAAGGGACACCTCACTTCCAAAGGATTCTGCGCTAGTGTGGAGCGCCGAGACGTATCGGCGCTGGAATGGATTTACTGCGTTTTCCCTAACCGTGGATATTAATTGATGCAGTAGCGGGGGATTAGAGAGTGAAGTCTTCCTAACGTCGGCAGCATGTCGAGGCAAGCTACTGTGTGTGGGTAACGGTGGCGCAGGTCTGGCAAATAGCTGATCCATTGTGAGTAGCCATGGGATGCAGGAAGGGATGCTTTGGGAGGGATGGAAAGAGAACAGAGGAGTACCACGGGGTGGGGAGGCTTTGGAGTGTAGATCGCTCAGAATCATCTGAACACGAATCAAATGCTCTTTGAACTTGAGATTGCGAAAAATATCGGAGAAGTGCTGCTGAATTTTAGACTCCAAATCCGCCACATGATATAAAGCAGAATCAAGTAAGCACTGCGGAGGTGTTTCACATGGCCAAGCTTCCAATAGCCTTTGCGCTGTTGCATTGGCATCCAACATCAGTCTCTTGTTGTACATTCGAAGTTGACGGTCCTTCAAGTTAGCTAGGCTTTCTTCGTATCCCACAGGCTCCAGCCTTTCAGGGCTGCATACGATGGAGTGGGCGCTGGCCACAACGTGTTCGCGCAACGTGTCAAAAGAAGGATAACATCCCTTCCAAATGGGATAGGAATCATAGTGAGGTGGATCCTCGAGACGGAACTGTGGGTGCGACGCAAAGGCAACGAACACTGGAACAAGCTCGCTGAGCGATGACGAGGAAAACGCCATGGCAGGCAGTGAGAAAAGCAACTGAAACCATTTTCGTTCGTCGCTTTCTCGCAGCAGATTGTACATCTTGAGCCAGATCAACGGAAGATCAGGCGATAACCATGACCTGTCATATTGGAGAGATAGCACAATCTCCCCAGGGACATTCTTCGGCCACGATTCCGCCATCTTCCATAGGTCCTTTATGCCTGTGGCGGTCCGGCAGGAAGCGTAAGTCGCGGCGGTGTAAGCGCGATGCTCTCCCGAAGCAACCTCTACTACGTCTCTTCCCCGGTACCCGACATCAAAATTCGCTCCGGAAGGTTGGGGAGACGACTCGAACGGAAATAGATACGCAGCTCGCCGCGCACTACGCTTCAGGAGGTGATCGTCTCGTACTGGAAACTTTTCGAATGAAAGGATCAATTGGCTCTCGTGGAATAGCTGAATTCTTTCGTAGTGTTCCTTGATCTCTTTGGAACGAACATATAATTCATGGTTCTGCGAGTTTGCCGGCAGGTCGCGCCACTCCACCTTCTGTATGGACTGTTTTGGATCCCGTGTTCGAGGGGGACATATGGATGCGATCAAGCCAAGGAGTTCTGCATCGCGAGGACCAAACCTCACGTTTGACCAACAACTAGCTGATCGGAGTACCGACAACGCTTCCTCTGTGCCAGACCTCCCAGTAAGCGGATCGGCGCTGTACCCGCTGGTCAAGGCATGCAGATAAGCACAATATAACTTGCCAGTCAAACCGGCATCTCCAGTCAAGCAACCAAGATCAGTATCGACCCTATAAATCTGGTACATCACCCGCTCCAAGACAGAACAATTGGTGGTGATTCCAACACGAACGTGATAATCGTCCATCCGGAATGAAATATGGCCATCAGGGATTAGGACACATCGGGGTATGAGATCGACAGGATCGGCATCTCTGATCTTCGGCCGAAGTACGAGTTGATTGACCAACCCAAAGAAAGTCCCGACAGACTGGTTCTCATCATAAATCATGTCCCGGAAATTGCAAGATTGGAGGTCCCCATCTTCATCAACGAGGAAGGATAGATCATAGCGAGGCAAGACAACGAACAGTCGTGAAGATGAGGTAGATTGGCTTGAGTCGACTGGGAATATGCTGACAATGAGATGCTGGGGGGTGTCAAGTGGTTTTAAGAGACTTGAAACCATATCCCATGATCGGCTTCGAATATCCACGAGGCATTCACCCCCCCTCTGCATGTGATACTGACCGGGAGTACAGTTGATCTTCCAGTTCTTCGATGACGCCTCCCAAAGCCTGTCGAGTGGACGGATTTCCATGACGGACGTAGAAAGGTTCAACCAGTGGGCATGTCCCTCAATTAATGCTGCAGGCAAATCTCCCTCCAGTTTGTTCGGAGGGATGAGCTCGATGATTTCCGAATCGCCAGTGTCCATCCGTTTTCGTCTTGCTCGAATCGTGAGATCCGAGTTGTTGTTTCGAAGAGAAAAGTAGACCTGAACACGCTACCTCAGGTCTCATGCCGTACCTTACACCCCCCAGGTGGGCTTACCTGGTGATTGGAGATCGGCTGCCTTGTACAGTAATCCATCCCTGGGAGATCACACAGGAGAACCTCAAGGATTTGCTGCGCAAGCTGTCAGTAACTTGCGTTATATTGAACAAGAGGAGACGTACCTCGCCAAATATTAATTTGTATAGCGGATGCCGCACAAATTCATCCGGCAACCAAGTCCCAAGCGGTTTCCCATTGATCAAAATCGACCCATCAAGTATATTGAGATACACCAATTGCGAACCCAGGTGAGCCTGTGGCGAGGTAGTGCAAGAAAACCAGCGTGAATTCGGGTTCTGCAACGAACCCCACTTCGAACCCGGGTGGTAGTCAGGCCAAATTCTGCCAACCGCAAGGTTGACTCCCTGACCGCTGGGGTCGGCCTGGATCATGTCCCTTACAACATTCTCGAGGGCCAGAGAGAGGCGGCGATCTCGGTCAAGGAGTAACCGTGAATATGCGGAGAGGCTAGGCACGTTGCTGGACGTATGGACGTAGCTCATTATAGCACACGAAAGTAGAACGTCGATGTCTTCTGGTGAATGAAGGACTTTCGGGATCATGGCGGGATCGACATCGAATGTGCTTCGACAAATGGCTGCAGTGTCCCGCAAAACCACACGAAGCTCGTCATTTCCCGGTGTGTTTACGAGCCTGCACGATAGTTCTTGTGCCCAGGAGAACACCTTATGACGCACAGTACGAAGGAGGTCGAGTGCTTCCGATGAGATACTTTGATCAGGGCTGGACGCAAGTAGACGACGGAGCAAGAAGGAAATAGTATTCATCGTCACCCCCTCCAGCCAGCTGGTTTCGACGTCTCGGACGAGGCTCTCTAGTTCACCCAGAAGCGCATAACAAAAGGCGGGTTGCTGGAGTTCTTGATGCCACGTCCATCCCGTGTTTTCAAGCGGCCCGACTTGGGAGACTGCCTGAGCCAATAGCATATGAACTTCATGACGACGGAAGCTCAGCGATCGACAGCGAAGTTCTCGCAAGATGTTAAGCCATTGAAGCAAGCCACCACTGCGCAAGTGGCAGAACGCCATATATTCATGGATGAACAGGTCCTTATGGAAGTCAGCTTGGTTCGCAATGACTTCGTTTGGCGTGTGGGAAGTGGAATCAACATATTTTTGTAAGTTGTTGTATGGCCCGCTTTGGAGCTTGTATGTGCAATGCCATGTACTCTCACTATGACCCAGCGCCTGGGAGACAGGAATACCAGTACGCGTGTCGAACCCAAAGAATGTCAACTTGTTGCTGACGCAGACCTGTTCCAGCTTGGCAGGGATGGATGTTGTGGGATGTGAGTTAATGAATGGCTTTGTATCGCAGCCAAGGGAAACCCGCGATCTCGGATGCTTGAAAAGGTAGGGCTGGAGTGCATGATATCGGTCGAGCTGGGTACAGGGAGTGGCACGTCTCCGGATGGATGGAGAACAGAGATTGATTAAGAGATGTAATGTGGCAGCGCGCCACATGTTGAAAGCAACTGGACAATCCAATTCGAACACGACGACCTCAGCCTGCAGTTGGTCGGCTGGCAATGGCCACTCGTGAACGCCTATCCGCTGGTTTTCCGAGTCATTGTAGTAAACCCTGCCGGCCTTTATCGCTTCTTTTTGAAGCCTTGCATAACGAGAATTGAGTTCCCGCAGCTCAGCAGCCTTTCTACGAACTTCATGTCGTGCTACATCCTCTATTCGAGTCTTGAGACGCCGAAGATGCGAAGTCTTTCTGTAGATACGGACGGCAAAGCTATCCGCAGTAGTCATCGAAGAAAATACCGACCACTGGCTCCGTGCCCGGGAGTAGCGACGAGATAGGTATTGGTGTGCATTGCGGAGGCGACGGAGGCTAGCCGTCTTGCAAAGTAGCAGGCTCTCTAGAAGACTTGTCGGTATCTCCGGAGAGTAGTCTGCGAGTATTGGAATTTCCTTGATAGCTATTTTATCCAGCGCAACCCAAAGCTCGACCATGGTCAACACCATGACTGAAAGGAGTTCTGGGTTGTTCGCGTACGTTTTGAACGCGCTCGAAGAGTATTTTTCTACCAAGATCTCCAACTCGACGCAAGCCTTGTTATTGTCTTTGACTCGATCAACCCACGCATCAATACCCTGCTCAACCACCCGCTCGACATCATAGAGAGTAACGTAGGGTTCCATACGATACGCTTCCTGGAATAATTCTGCATTAGACGACAGAAAGTCATCGAGAGCACCTCGAAGGCGATGCTGAGGGTGGAAAGGAATGTTGGGAAGATCTATGTTATGAATAGCAAGAGAGTTGCGAAGATGGTCTCCACTGCGCAAGAGCGACAGCTGAGTGTCTTGGATGAGATCGAGCTGAGAGGGAGTCCAAGGTGGGGATACACGCTGAGCAGCCTGTACCCGCTTCCACCTGTTCTCTATCGATCGGAGGGAAGCACATGTCTGCAACACGATGCGCGAGAGCCAGTCCGGCGCAGAGGAGCCAAGCTTCCGTAAGCGTCGGCTAACTTTGGCTGACATGAACTGGAGGAGATCACTGGGAAGGTCCGCACAGGTCTTTTCCTCCGCAAGGCAGCACATAAAGAACAGTATAAATTCCTTGTAGGTACGATGCCCGAGATGAGACTGATCGAGTGTTGTCTGAACGGCAACTCTGATAAGAAGCCAGAGCGACGAGCGCCGCCACGGCAACTTCGAGTCGTCGTTGCACAGAGCATCATCACCAACTCGTTTGCCGATTCGAGCGATGTCGGCAGGGCGACCAACACTCCTCAGAATGCCGGTAAGCAATTCGGTGATATGGCGCGGGTGGACTGTATCTTTGGAAGGAGACGACTGTCGAGTAGCGTCAAGGTCATCATGGTTCATGTGAATGAGGAAATTCATGAGTTGAGAAAGAAAGTTATCGTCATCGAACACGATGTTGGGGATTTCGATGGCGGGACCAGGATATGAGCAGATTAGCTTTCCTTCTGCAGTTATCACATCCTCGGCCTTCGGGGATAGCTCGAACGACTCGAAAATGGTGATATCCTTCTGCTTTCTGAAGACGACTCCCGCGTTTTGGGCTCGAATAAGCAACGTAAGGACATCTGCATGTTGTGAGTTTCTCGCATACTGAGGAGGAAAAAGGTTACCTCCGACATTCATATTGCTGAATTGTGAGATAGTTTCGAACCCATCCAGACTCTCAGACTGGATAGTGACCTGTAAATTTTCCAGCATTCGCAAAATAGGATCCCACAATGGGATATCGGTTTGGCCGATGTGGTCGTGGTAGAGATGTGCAGCAGCAGTAATCGCTCTAGCTAGAGAATGATCGTTGTGGGCACTATGGTCATCCCCATCAGGAAGCTGGAGAGGACAAAACACATGTGTAATGATATATTTTGATGTAAAGATGTCTCCGACGTCAAGAACAACGTGAGACATTCAAGCGATGAACGGTATTGAGGACGGACTTCGAGGAACTGACAGCGATGAGTGAGGCCTTGAAGCTTGAGATGTTGAGGACGAGAAGGAGGTGCCGAACACGTGTCGAGGCTCGAACTTGGTTGGGCAGATCTGAGAATCAAATTGCAACAAAATCAGCAAATCGTTCCAGCAGCGTGCACGTCAATCTGATAGAAGTGAAGACCTACTGCTTAGTGAGGTCGATCATGATCCCCTTGAAGTTGTCACCTTTTCTACCAGATTTTTGTGACGTTTGAAGTTCTAGACGCTCCCAGTGACTCTGGGCCGAGGTTGGTTGCATGGGCGCCTTGTGGTGAAGAACTCAGCTTGCGCTCACAAATTGCGAGTCCGACAAGCTTACCCTCACCTCACGCCAACTCACGAAAATTATTACCCATACCCCTCTGTCCTCTACTATACTTCTGTTCGCAGAAATCGAGAGCTGCCTGCCACGACATATCTCTCGCAACATTTTCTGATCTGATCTGCGAAAAAAGCTTGTCAGAGCACCAAATCCAGTGAGGGTTAACCCTTGCTCCGAAGGCAGGGATAGTGGACCTCACAGATATTGCAGGACGCACATCATGACGAAGTCTCTCAACATTATCCTGTTTGGTGAAACGGGCGTCGGCAAGAGCTCATTGGTCAACTTGATCGCTGGGAAGCAAGTCGCCCAAACCTCTGGAGATATCGGTGCATGCACCATGACCTACAGACCGTATTCTTTTGAGGTGTATGGTACATTGTATACCATCTGGGATACCCGTGGATTTTCCGAGGCGGACACAGAGATGGGAGCTCAAGCCTATCTCATCGCTGTCGAGCAGGCGTACCGACTTATCCAGGAATTGTCATCTTCGGGAGGGGTCGATCTCCTTGTTCTTTGTCATCGTGAAGGACGTATCACCACCGCAACACGGAATAATTACCGGTTGTTCCACGAGGTATTTTGCGAGGCCAAAGTCCCTATTGCAATCATCATCACCTACCTTGAACGTCACACGCGAATGGAGGACTGGTGGGACCAAAACGTCGAGGTCTTCAAGAGGCACGAGATGATAGCTGCAACCCATGCATGCGTCACCGGGTTATCTGGACATTCAAAGTCTGCAGAGTCCAAACGTGCTGTCGAGGGCATGCTCGGTCAGCACGATGACAATGGAAGGTATAACATGCCTCCTATCGAATGGTTCCGACGATTCTCCCATCGCTGGGCCGGGTTGCAGGGTCGCCCAAAGGGAATGAAGAAGCGCGAGTTGGAGGAGTACCTACGCAAACGCTGCGGGCTCGGCATCCGCGATGCACACGAAATCGCCTGTATCCTCAGTGCAGAAGGTCGTGAAAGGTAGACCTACTACCCGATCACAGTATTCCAACTTGATGCTAACGTTCGTTGCTTCAAAGCGATGGCCCCAAGAAACGAAAAGGTTTCTTAGGACTGTTTTAGTGCTAGGAACATGCGTCACGCTCTAGATCTACTTACGTCTCTCTTTGGTATATAGGAGCTTTCATGACTATGACTCATATCGTTACTGCGCCTTTACAGTTCACGACTCTTGTACGAATATATGTACGTTCCTTTGCAGATACGATTCGGATAGGATGACCCTCATGCTTTGACGTATAACTTATCCTTGGTACTGGTGTTGTCCCCTGATCTTAGCGCTCAAGTGCTCATGGGTGGATCATGATCACGGCCCATGACTTCAAGTTAGCGTCGGTTCAAATCTAATCTCCTCTTCGGTACCATTTAAGCGTTCCGCGTTATGTAATTCAGCGCTCAGCCCGCGTCGTTCTCGAAATTAGGGGCGACGCGTCGTGAGAGCACTTTCAACAGATTTATAAATACCTAGAAAATAAGTAATAGGTGGAACCCTCTGTAGGCTGTACGTTAGACAACGGCTGTTGTTTGCACATCGGGGCCAAAGACAGTACTAAGGCTCCAATTTGGCTGCAAGCTCCTCTGCTTTTTTTTGTTCCATCCCACAGCGCTTCACCAGGACCTTTATTATCATCTTCCTCGTTAACCCCTTCTTCAACGGTGAGAAAAGGCTGAGTAGAGGTAGAGATTCGACAAACCATGCCTCATAAGGCATGGTAAAACGTTCACCACAATGGGCTTGCAGCAAATCCCAGACGCGTCTTCGCGACTCGACGTAGTTGTTATGTGTTGGCAACCCGGTGACACAGACATGAGCTGCAAATTTCAAACCCAACTCTTCAAGCCGTTCTACGTTCCTCGTCCACCAGTCCTCCATATCGTCTTTTTCTTGCTCGAGGTGCGTTATGGCTAATGCGATAGGAACTTGAGACCTGCAAAGAGCTTCATAGAACAACCGATAGTTCGCCTGCGAAGTCGCAGTGATTCGAGGTGCACGAATGCAGAAGAGCAGCAGGTCAACACCGCCATAGGTCTCCCAATCGCGAATGAGCCGATAGGCCTGTTCGATCGCTTGGATTTCCATGTCTGGCTCGTCCAAGCCTACTGTATCCCAAATCTGCACGTTCCTACCATTCACAAGGAACGGGTAGCGTTGGAAGGACAGAGTGCATCCCGCCGCGCCGCTGGATACTTTGGCTACGGCTTGCCCAGCCATCAAGTTGATGAGTGAGCTTTTTCCGGAACCTGTCTGACCAAAGAGGATGACGTTGAGAGGAGAGCCGGTCATGAATCTGCAAGATGATTAGCTCAGGCCGGTCCTGGGGCAGCCTCAGAGCGGAAATGCTGGTCTTACCAAGGGGCGATCAATCTAGCGCTCGGGTGCCTCTGAAGATGTGTGGGTTATTCGTTCGAACCGAGTTCTACACAGCCATCTGATCACAGTATTTGATAAGATGATCCATCATGATGGACTTGGGACACCTAGGAACCACCTTTTTCTGGAGTTCTTCGATTCAGTAATAAATTGATAATCCCGTGACCACAGATTCCTCAGTTAGCACTGCACAATATGCACAATACTGAAATCCTGGACTGTACAGATCATACCTATGCAACGAACTTGCTGCAAATTTTGTACATAGTACGTGGAGATTGCTTCGTCAGTGGAACTCTTCCGCCAATTCGAGGTCGGCGTTTCCCGAGATAGCGGACATAAATATCCCTAGTGTCTGAAGTCCTTGCACGAGGGCCATTAACTGGCACAACTTCAAGAATTACCCTTCGATGTGACACCCACGCACCACTCGCTTCCCTTCACGTCGTCGCCCACGTTCTTCTGACAGTCAACGTCCAAAGTGATGTTACCCCACTAATTTCCGGATGAATACGCTTGATCTCACACGCTTCCAGGGATGCTAGTATGACAACCAGGTCTCTCAACGTCGTCCTATTCGGAGAAACCGGTTCTGGAAAGAGCGCAGTAGTCAACCTACTTGCTGGCAAGGTTATCGCACCCACCTCGTCAGACATTGATGGGTGCACTAAGACCAATCAAGCGTACCCGCTCATCCTGAACAACGAATCATACACCATCTGGGACACCGTCGGCCTGGAGCAGCCAATGATGGACAATGCGGGGTATCTGTATGCCATCGAGCAGGTATGCCAGTTGATCAAGGACTTGTCCAAGACGGGTGGAGTCGATCTTCTCCTATTTTGCCACCGTCGCGGCCGCATCACCACCACCACTCAGAGGAACTACAGATTACTGTACGAGGTGGTGTGCCGAAAGTCGGTCCCTATTGCTATCGTCATCACACACTTGGAGCAGGAGAAACGGATGGAGGACTGGTGGGACCAGAACGCGGCAATCTGTCAGCAGCGCGGTATCGAGGTTTCTGGGCATGCCTGTGTCAGCACGCTATCAGCGGACCCGAGGATGCAAGAGTCTAGAGAGGCCATCATGCGCCTTTTGGGAAGCCATGATAGTAATGGGCGATATAGAATTCGCACAGAGAGATCGGGGGGATCGGAGTTGAAGGGGAGGGATTTGATGAAGGATCTGGGAGAACGTTGTGGGCTTCGCGAACATCACGCCTGCCGCATCGCGCAAATTCTTGCGGAGTGATATTTGCTGCCTTACTTCCGTTCGAGTCGACTTGAAGCTTGACGTGGTCTGTGGTATTATCTTCATGCTTTGCGTCACTATACTATCACGGACATCTTAGTCCTCACAAAACAGGCCGCAAAGATTGTAGATGTGGTAGGACGATGAAGACCCGAGAGTCATCTGAGTCATCTCCGACTATTAAGATCGCGCGCATCAAGGGCTCGCAAGTTCAAAATGAACCGCAGAACGAGTGTGATCGGAGGTATATATGTTGGTATCAGCAGCGGTAGTATCCCCCACCCATTCTGTGGAATGTCTACTGCGTCATACAGTGTGTTGAGGAGCGACAGCATCACGATGCTACTCATGGACATAGCTGTTAACCTAGTTGCATAGAAGAGGATATGAAAGGAAGGACGAAATGTGGACATACACACACAACAACGTACATCACACTCTCCCTTGTGAGGAGAATCATGTAGCGATTCAGGTGGATTTGCTTTGTTGCTTTGTACATTTGAAGTGCTTCCCTGATGAATTTAATGGTGACGAGGACAAGAGTAGCAATCTGGACTGCACTAGTAATCTCAGGGCAAATGGGGGAACTAGTAATTTGTTTCACGCAAAACGAGAAATCAAGCACTTGAGCAGTAGCCGCTGTATGGTGGAGAGAACGGCAGATATTCTATTATACAGCGTGGATCTTAAGCCATGCTACACGCACCTACGGCCTCCTTTTGAAGTGAGCAGGGTAGGCTGGGACACCGGGACACATACCGAGCAAACTGAGTGTCGGACAAAACCAGACGAGTCGGGTGTTTTGTGCGCAGCCCGTGAGGGGTGGCGGGTGGGTGCAAACAAATAACTATGTAAGTACCGAAGCTGAAAAACCGCGAGACGCGCTGGAGCAGCGAAGTGGACGAGAGAAAGACTCGACGCCATCCTCATCTTCAGAACTTGAATCATGTTTAGGCCGCCAACTGTTTACGGTTGTTTGAGCGACAATTTCTCATTCACGCGATGACTAATACTTATGCTAGCACAAAGTGAGCGTTGGGCTCCCCCATTCTGTTTTCGACTGCTTGTGCTCCCTTTTTACGATCATAGATCCCCGCCCCTATTTTTTGGGTGGCATCAAGGAGGTTACTCCAATCGGTTTATCCTTCTCTCTCACAGCCCGCCCATCCCGGAGCACTCATTCATCACATACCAGGTCAAGAACAGACAACGTTCAGTTTAACGAACACTCCTGGAGTTTCCGCCATCCCGATTTCCACATCAACAGGCGTGACACATCACGCACAAAGTACCCACTGGTCGAAAATCCCTCTCAAGAAATGCGCTCTTCTCATCCCTCCGTTCGATCTCTGCAGGCTCCCCTCGTCCTGCTGCCGTCAATGAAATCGAATCGTTGCACGCTCAGACCAGCACCCTTGCTTTACACGACCACTCTCCAGAGTCAGACGATCGCCCTCCACTCTCAGTTCAATGCCCTCCACTCTCAGACCGCGTTCTTAGCCAAATCCGCCGCCCTACAGACAATGTCCAAAAGTCTACAAAACTCCGTCTCCTCACTACCACGACAGATCGTGTCACTGCAGGTCCAGAACGAAGCGCTGAGGTACGAGAAGAAGGAAAGTCCTAGGCCAGAGCAAGTCGTACAGCCGACGCCAGTGAACCCATCAAATCGATCATCTCCACCTTCCTCGTCGACGCCGTCGCCCTCCAGCACGGGCACCGAATCGATCAACGTTCGTCCCCGGGTGGGTGGTACCACCCTGCATGTTACTCGTAGACAACGACGCGGTAAGTCGACGATTGAGCAGCAAGGTTTTGCAAGTATATGGCTGCACGATCGATGTGGCTGTTGATGAGGTTGGCGCTGTGACCAAGATGACTTTGGAAAAGTATTTATGGCCTGGTGCGTCCCTTGATACGATGTCATTAGGACATTGTAATCCCAAAAATGAATGGGATATCTGCCACGTCGTCGAAAGGGTAATTTGACCATATGACACCCATTATCTCGCTGACGAGCCATTCGAAGCTGAGCGAGATTATTCTTCCGGAATGAATGTCATACTTCCGAAACTGTTTACGAAGGAGGGCCTGTTGGACATGCTCGAGGTGCGCCCATATCACTCCAGCCCAGGCTGGCACGTTCATGATGATGATACTGAAACACCTGATGCATCTCAATGTCATTCAGCAAATGTTCAAGGTACTGAGACCGTCGGTTGGTGTACCACCCCTGTTGAACGAGGGGTTCAACGAAGCGCTCGCGGTCAACGCCGTCGACAATGCCGAATTATGACGACGACGGTCAGATCAATCCGTTGGCGGGCATGGATCTTTTGGATTCTCAAGGATCTCGTTAGCAACGAGAATCTGATCGGCGTGTCGGATGGGTTTTCCACATTCGAGGGTATGGTGAGTCTGGATGTTGGCGTTGGCGTGGGTGCGAAACATGTATTGAGCGAGGATGCAGGGGAGATACGGGAAGGCAAGCGAGGGGGGTCCGAGGCGTTGGATTGAGACGGGTTCGGTCCCCTTTTTCTTTCTTCATTAAAGGTTTCGATGGCGAAAGGTGGTCGGTTGGTTCAATTCGTTTATGGATCACATTGTCCTGGTAATGCCCGGTGTCGATGCCCGCTCAACGTCTTCAAGTGGTCCCGCGTCCATTTTCCTTTGTGCGTTTTAATCCTTTTGATGCATCGCTACAGACGGATATGCACTCCATCTCATGCTTTCGATCTTGCCCTTTGTCCATCGTTTGTTTTAGTTGATCTGACGTATCTTATACAAATTTATGTCGGTGCATGCAATATGCAATGAATTCCGATAATGAGCAATCCTCCTCCCCTCTTGTGTTACGCATCGATTGAAACATTGTCTAGATAGGAATGAGAGGCATGTGTGATTCCTAGCCATAAACGTTTTGAACAAGTACATATAATATAGATTGACGCGCATGCGTCTGAGTTGTGCCATTGGGACTTGGATCATGATCACCACATACACCACATACAACCAAGAACGGATTCAAGAAACGAGAGATCCAGCTCAAAGCACAGAAGCAAAAAGGGAGCCTCTACGACCACGAACTTCTTGCAAGGCGTTGCTCTCCACGAATTCCATCACGTACTACCACCGGCACCGCGATCTTCCCCAGTCCTTTCCACCAACTGTATGTCTTCTCCCTGTTCCACCTGTTCGTTCTGTCCAGCGTCCGCAAAGACGATTGCACTTGCAGCACCATGGGTGGACCCTGACGACAAACCGAATGCGGAGTCGATGTCGCTTCCACGTCTGCCTTGAAGATCGCGTGCATAAAGGGCTCGCAAATTCAAGATGAATCGGGGGACGAGCGTGATTGGAGGTATATCTATTACCAAACCCTGTAGTATCCACCATCCATTCTGTGGAATGTCTGCTGTGTTATACAGTGTGTTGAAGAGCGACATCATCAGGATGCTACCCGTCAACGTTTATTGTTAGCCTAGTTGCACAGAAGAGGTTGTGAACGGAAGGACGAGATGCGGACATACACAACAAAGTAGATCATGCCTTCCCTCACAAGGAGGTTCATATAGCGATTCAGGCGGATTTGCTTTGTTGCCGTGTACACTTGAAATGCCTCCCTGATGAATTTGATGGTGACTAGCAGACACATCAGTGCACCGAGAGTGATCTGTGCTGCATTTGCAATTTCAGTCCAAATGGGGGAACCATTTTGCACCACGCAAAATGAGAAATCTAGTACTTGAGTAGTAGCCTCTATATGATTGGGAGAACAGTAAATACTCTGTTATATAGCGTGCATGATGTTAAGCCATATTGTGCGCACCTACGGACAACTTCCGAGTGCTGATTAAAACGGTCAAAACTATATTAGATATTATCTCAAGGGCGTAGAATATGAGGAGAGTGCCAAGGATAAACCTGGATTGATTGCACAATGCCCACACACGGAGGATCATTGTCACTGTCAATGCCCATGAGATTATCTCGTTCAGCATGAAATGAAAGCTTACATTCTGCAGCACCGATGAAAATAAAGTCCATTGGGCAA